>CM037877.1:124604401-125113450 GCA_021292165.1 Shinisaurus crocodilurus
AAAATGAGTTTAAAAAATAAACTTGCTGTACTTCCTAAAACTTATCCATGTTGCATTTGAGGAGCATGATTTTTTCTAAATGTTTGGCCCCCATTCTGGAACGGTGAGGTCTCATCACAATTCCACCCTCACTGAACACCCGCTCCACTGGTGATGAACTTGCTGGAACCAGAAACACACTCAGAGCAGCCACACAGAGTAATCTCAGGTCCTTCTTCTGCCTCTCCCAAGTACGCAACACATCAATCAAAATAAATCTTGACACACTGTTGGGGCTGCACTCCTGGTAGCTGTCCATAGTGGCCGAGCAGCGGCACACCTCACTTCCATGCGCTCTTCGCTGGCAATCACGCTCCTCTCCACTCCTTCTGGCACAGCCAAGAGATGCTGAAGAGTCCTTGGTCTCGAGTCCCGAGTCGAGTCTCGAGTCCCATTAAAAATATTGGGACTCGAGTCCGAGTCGAGTCAGAGGGGGGACTCAGTCCGACTCACGAGTCGAGTCCTCGAGTCCGAGTCCCCATCCCTGGGGAGAGCCCACGACCTCCCTAGGTAGTTGGTTCCATTATCATATTGCTCTCACAGTCAGGAAAATTTTCCTGATGTCCAGGCGGAATCTGGCTTCCTGTAACTTGAGTCCATTATTCCTTGTCCTGCAATCTGGGATGATCGAGAAGAGATCCTGGCCCTCCTCTGTGTGACAACCTTTCAAGTACTGGAAGAGTGCTATCATATCTCCCCTCAGTCTCCTCTTCTGAAGGCTAAACATGCCCAGTTCTTTCAGTCTCTCCTCATAGGGCCTTGTTTCCAGTCCCTTTATCATCTTTGTTGCCCTCCTCTGAACCCTCTCCAGTTTGTCTACATCCTTCTTAAAGTGTGGTGCCCTGCTCTGAAGTTGGAGCTCTGTTCCTGACCTCTGATCTAGGAATCTGAAAAATCCTATCCCCCCGCCCCGCTGCCTAGGGGGTCATAGGATCGCTCTGCTAAAGGTTTAAATTGGCTCTCGTCATCACCACAAATGATATGAAAAGGCAGATGATGTTATGTATATCAACTATGTGACACTATGGTTAAAGAAAACATTTCCTAATGTAAAAAATGTTCTACTAGAAGTTGAACAGTTTAGTCTTGGTGAAAGGCCTGTCTGTCTTGTAATTTTTAGGCTTCTTTAGTTGTGTTCTATATAGATATAATCTCATGTACTTAAACCAGAGGTCTATGCAATATTTTTCTCCATTACATAATAGTTCTGGTGCTCTTTAGTAACTTCCATAGCATACCCTCATGGACTTGTAACTCAAAACATTTTCTTAATGAAAGAGAACTAGGGATGTGCGAGGAATCTGTTGGGGGGGGTGAAAGCTCCATGAAGTTCCTCCGCACCGCTCTGAAGAGCGGGATCGGGCCGCCGCCGCTTGCGGGGGGGGCGAGCCTGGAGCGAGCCTCAGCCGACTCCAGCTCAGCCCCACCACTAGGTTTAAAGTTCTCAAGGGCATTTCTTCGGTGCCGGTTAACCTTTTAAGTGCCAAACCCGTGCAAAGGGCCAGTCCCGGTCCTCCACAACATAAATATAATCAATCAATCTGTGAAGCTTTCTGGCCATCTACACATGCATAGGCTTATACTGTGAATCTCCTCCAACTCCTCCACACCTGTATTGGCAGACTTCACTCCCTGCCCACACACACACTTCCTCCCCCCTTCTGGGCTTTGCAATATTTGCTTAATTTGGCATAATCAGTTGTTGCTATGCTTATCTTAGAGACAAAGAAATACCAGATAGATAACAGAGATTTGTTATCTGTTTTATATTTCTGGTTGGGCTGTCCCATCATAAACACCTGGTTATTAGTTAACTGACTTAATTTGATCAGTCAGAAGAATAACCATGCATATAACCAAGACCTCAATTTAGATTTCTTTGCATGCCCTTCACACATTAGACTGTTTCCTAAGACCCACTATTGCACTGTGGGCCACAGTAATTGACATGTACTCCTCAGGATAAGATTCTGACTGAAGGGGTGTAGACTCCAAGCCAAATAAATGAATAAATAAATAAACAAACTCTGAAACCTCTTTAAAGTGAAACTGATTCTTACTGGTTTTAAGGTTGTTGTTAGCACTGGCAGTGCAGGGAACTGAGTTGCCAACTAACTAGGAAAAAGAACTGGCCTGTGCTCTTGTGCCTTTAACAGCAGCTTACATACAGAAATCAGCAGGTGAAATTTTTCATAGTGTAGGGATAATTATCATCACACATACACACATGTATACCACTGATAAATAAGAGGGAGGTATCAGCATCCAAGATTTGCAGAAGTAGAAAAACTCAGGGGGGGGGATACTAAGGGAGCAACCCCCCACCCAGATAGTCCCATGAGGACTGGTCATGCTTAATGGTCATAGAACTCTAAGGGCACAATCCTATGCATTTTTTGATAGAAAAAAGTCCTACAACTCCCAGCATTCCCCAGTCAGCCATAGAAAACCAGGAGGGGAAATGGAGTGGAGTCACTTGGAAGAGGTCATGGCTGGGTGGCTAGAACCCTTAAGTGGAGCACTCCATAGTCCAACATACTTCAAACAACTGCCTCACTTAGTTATATATATGCACAAAGCTGCTGTTAAAGGCACAGATGCAATAATTAATATAAAAGTTGGCTCCCTATCTGGATAATGAAAAAGAAAGTGGGGGATGGGAGAACAAGGGTGATTCATCCCTAGAGGCTAAAATTCTTTCTTCCTCATGCACCTCACTTATTTCCAGTAACCACTCAAGTACAGTGAGCAGAGTTCAGTAAATATGAGACAGCTGAGAATCCCCTTGAACTCAGAAACCATGTGCTACATGGAAAGTTGCTGTACACCAGCTCAGATGATAGGATCCCTTTGGCCCAGTCTTCTCTTCCACTCTACACTGAGTGGCAGCAGCTTTCTTTGAACCCAAGATCTTTTGCATGCCCAGCAAATGCTCTACTACTGAGTCAAGCCCTTCTTCAGCTGTTGTTGCTGAATATTAATGTCTTCTCCCCCAGGGTAGGGAAGGTGAGAATCCTTCCCAAGATTGGTGCCCCTCAGAAACCTGACAACCTGTCCATCCCTACCAGCCTGAAGTTTATTAGCCACCCTTGAGTCTCTTCGCTCCCTATCTCCTATTACTCCAGGGAGGTTCTCCTATCCAGGCTGCCAATGCAGCTGTTTTGAACTTTTGAAATAAGGAACTGGGGACTAGTAACTAATATCAGCCTTGGCTCCTGGCTTCTAGGGAAGAGCATGACCTGGCTTTGAAAATCAGCCTTCTCCAACCAGGGGCCCTCCAGATGTATTGTACTACAATTCCCATCATCCCATGCTAGCATGGTCCCAACCTGGATAATCCCTAGATAACAGCAGGCCTGTTGGTATGTTGGCTAGGGATTGTGGGGGTTGTAGTCCAACATGCCGGGTGGGTGCCAGGTTGGGGAAGGCCAGCTTAGATTTTAACCTAAAGAGCTCTGCTTGTGAGTTGAAGAAATAAAGTCCAAGATGAAGGCTGAAATCCTATATCCACTTCTCTGGGGAAAAGCTGCATTGAACACAGTGGGACTGGGACTTACTTCAGAGTAAACATGTATAGGCTTACACTGCTAGTCTGGAGACTTTTTTGGGGTGGATGAGGGTAAAGAAGCTGAGACTTAATTCAGACAAGATGGAAGTACTATGGGCTGGAAAACAAACTGCTTGGGATAGAGGTTTACAACTGGTCTTAGATGGGGTGGTTGCACTCCCCCTAAAAGCGCAATAGCCCTCCTAGACTCTGTGCTAACTGGGGAAGTTCAGGTGGGTGCAATGTCCAGGAATGTGTTTTACCAGCTTAGGCTGGCATGCCAGCTGCATTTGGAGAGGACAGACCTTGCCTTGGTTATCCATGCAGTAGTGACATTCAGGCTAGACTACTGTAATGCACTGTACATGGGGCTGCCTTTGAAGATGGTCCAGAAACTTCAGCTGGTGTGGCCGCCCAAGCGTTAGTGGGGGTGAGGAGGTCAGATCATATAATGCCTATGCTGCACCAGCTGCACTGGTTACCATTGTGTTTCTGAGCCCAATTTAATGCACTGGTTTTGACCTTTAAAACATTAAATGGTTTAGGAACAGAGGCCCTTCTCACTACCCCAGCTTTGAGGGCAGTTAGGTGGGTGAGTACATGAGAGAGGGCCTTTTCCGCAGTGGATGGAATGGGTTGCCAATGGGGGTGCAGTAGCCCCCATCATTGCAGGCTTTTAGGAAGGCCCTGAAGACCTACTTGTTTGTTCTCGCCTTCCCCTGACTATGTTTTTCTGGACTGTTCTGCTCTGTAGTCGCAATTATGCTATAGGTTTTTCGTAATATTTTATTCCTGGTATCTGTTGTTTTATGAATGTTTGGTACCTTATTATTGTATCGGTTTGTTATTATATGAATTTTAATGTTGTAAGCCACCTTGGGAGGGCTTCTGCTCTAAAAGGTAGCCTAAAAATATTTTAAATAAATAAAATTTGAATTTGTGAAAAACCTGGCTTTTGGGATGTCACCTTTTAACCTGGCAAATTATAGACAGGCAAGCCATTCGGAGCAAAACAAGTACAACATCAGAGGGCCTGTTACAACATATATAATCTGTGTTGTTTAGTAATTTTTTTTTAATTTTAATTATTAAATTCAACATTGGAAAGCAGATCACTAATGTCTAATGGTCATGGTAGCCCATTTTTATTTTACTCTACTATTGCAGTTTTCAGAGTGGGGAAGACAAAACACTGCCAAGCATGCATTCTCTAAACTAACAATATATTTTAGTCCTTTCTATTCTTCCATGGATGGGGAAGAATAGACACTTAACATTTGTGTTTTATTGCCTGCAGAGCTCCTTTTTTTACAAGCACATATTTTTGAAGCTGAAGACAGTACTGATAGTACACAACATTCTGCTTTCATAGAAATATGGACAAACTCCAGCCATAATCCTTTGTGTGTGTGTGTGTGTGTGTGTATGTGGATAGTGTGTGTGTGTATCTGTGGAGGGCACCAAGCTGGGGAAGTTGTTGTAGAGCTAGAAAACGTGGAGAAAAGGGCAACCAAAATGAGCAAGGGACTAGAGCAACTCCCATATGAGGAGAGGTTACAAAATTGGGGGCTTTTTAACTGAGAAAGAAGGCAAGTAAAGGGGGATATGATGGAGGTGTATAAAATTATGCATGGTGCGGAGAAAGTGGATCAAGGCAGGTTTTTCTTCTCTCAGAATACTAGGTCATCCAATGAAGTTGAATGTTGGGAGACAGATGAATAAAAGAAAGTACTTCATATAGCACATAGTTCAACTATGGAATTTGCTACATCAAGATGGATAGCCAGTGTGGTATAGTGGTTAGAGTATTGGACTGGGACTCGGGAGATCCTGAGGATAAAATGGAGAAGAGAAGGACCATGTAAGCCAATTTGGGTTCCTTGCAAGAGGAAAAAAGGTGGGATATAAATGTAATAGTAAATAAAATATAATCCATATATATAAAAGAAAGTGTCCTGACTGACTGACTCATAAACGCCCAGCTCAAACCGTTTAATCTAGGAACGTGAAATTTTGAAGGAATATTGTTTTTATGATGTAGAGCCCCACTAAGGAAGGATTTTTTGAAATTCCGTCCCTAAGGGGGTGAAAAAAGGGGGCAAAATCACAGTTATGCAAATCGGCCTCACCTCAGAATTGCTGCAGGAGCCAATAGGAGCAGTTATACAAGTAGCCCATCATCATCATCATCATCATCATCTGGTGATCACTCGTGACCGAGTAAGATTGTCTTCCAGGATAAAAGGAGGAAATTCTAAAGAAGATTGTGTAGACTCTAGCGATGGGTCCGTAAGTGACTGTGGAGGCCAATTCTAGATCCACACAGCTTCCCACAGTGAGGACACAGGTTCCCAGATGGAAGATGGTCCTGTAAAGGATTCATTTGATGTGCTTTTTGCTTAGCACGTTTCTCCCTTTCACCTTGCACTCGGGCTTCTTCAAAGTCCATGGAACCTTTGTGAAAGGCCAACCTCCATTTAGATCATTCATGGGCCAGAGCTTCTCAGTTTTCGATGTTTGCAGTTTGCATTTTTTTAGATTAGCCTTATGAACATCTTTAAACCTCTTATATTGACCACCGATATTCCGCTTTCCATCCTTGAGTTGGGAATAAAGTAACTGCTTTGGGAGACGGCAGTCAGGCATTCAAACAACATGACCGGTCCACTGAAGTTGGCGTTGAAGGATCATTTTTTCATACGACACTTAGAATGTTCATATGAATTCCTACAGGGGCCAATAGGGGTGGGTATGCAAATTTCCCCTCAGCCGTTTAGAATGTTCTCTGAGGGGGTGAAAAGGGAAGGAAACTTTTTAAATAACTGCCTGACTGAATGACTGCTGCATCGTCGCATAGGCTCCATCATGTTTTGACGGATCTGCCCCAAACTTGGCACGCATACTCTCCATCACCCAAGGACAAAGACTGGTGGGTTCAAATCTCCAAAAAACCCTAGCTGCGCCTGTATGGCCCAAAATAGATGAGAGCCAATGGTGTCACTTGGAATGTTCGCAGGGGCCATTCAGGAGTGGTTATGCAAATCGCTCCAACGACATATAGAATGTTCGTATGAACTGCCACAGGGGCCAATCAGGAGCAGATATGCAAATCTCTCCTGCGTCAAAACAGAATGTTCATATGAACCACAGCCGGGGCGGAGCTCGCATTTCATTGTTGGGTAGTCCCGGGGGGGGGGGCAAACTGGGATTACGTTGTTGGGTAGTCCCGAGGGGGAGGGGGCAAGCAGGGATTTCATTGTTATGTAGTCCGGGGGGGGGCAAACTGGGATTTCGTTGTTGGGTAGTCCCGGAGGGAGAGAGCAGGGATTTCATTGCTGTGTAGTCCCGGGGGGGGGAGAGCAGGGATTTCATTGTGTGGTCCTGGGGGGGCAGGGATTTCATTGTTGTGTAGTCCCAGGGGGAGCAGGGGGGAGCAGGGATTTGATTGTGTAATCCTGGGTGGGGGCAGAGATTTGATTGTGTAGTCCCGGGGGGGAGCTGGGATTTAATTGTTGTGTAGTCCCGGGGGGGAGCTGGGATTTCATTGCATAGTCCTGGGGGGGGAGTAGGGATTTCATTGTGCAGTCCTGGGGGGGGGGGAAGCAGGGATTTCATTGTGCAGTCCCAGAGGGGGGGAGCAAGGATATCATTGTGGGGGGGGGAGGGAACAGGGATTTCACTGTGTAGTCCCGGGGGAGCAGGTAGTCCCGGGGGAGCTGGGATTTCATTGTGCAGTCCCGGGGGAGCTGGTAGTCCTGGGGGAGCTAGGATTCCATTATGTAGTCCCGGGGGACCTTTCCTATGGAGCAATTCAAAACAGTGGTCAGCGACCTTAAGGAATTTCGAACAAATAGTACCTATAGGAAAATGACAACCCGCGCAAACCTGGCACAGTCACTCTTCATCACGCGAGCAAAGCCGTGGGCAAAAGCTAGTAATAAATAAGATGCAGTGATAGCTACTAGTCATGATGGCATAACTAGTCAAATGACATACTAGTCATATTACCTCCAGTATCAGAGGTAGCATGCCTCTCAATACCAGTTGGTGGAGAACATGGGTGGGGGGATCCTGTTACACTCATGTCCTGTTTGGGGGCTTCTCATGGGCATCTGACTGGCCACTGTGGGAACAAAATGCTGTTAGGGATGTCAAAGAAATCCACAATGGACTCAACTGAGTTCAAATTTCTAAGAATCTGACCCACAGATTCCACAGTGGACTGGCTTTTCCTGAGTTGCGTAGATTCCATGGACTTGCAGACCACTTTGTAAAAACGAAATTTTACATAAATTTAGTTGTAGAAAAATACGTTTAAAAATACAGGCAGTCCCCGGGTTATGAACATCCGGCTTATGGACAACGTGTACTTATGAATGGACTGCCCTTCTGACCCACGCTGGCCAAGTCCACTGGCATGAACTCATGGCTGCGACACTGACGGGAGGCCACCACGGTGCTGCTGACAGCCGGCGGTGGCTCTTGCCTTCAGCCGTGTGGCACCTTCAGCTACGAGCTGCTGCTGCTGCAGTGGAGCCCGCACACTGTGTTCCTCCCCAGCACTCACATCTTCCCGGGTGGCATGGTGGATGCAGCCAAATTATCGGCCAACTGGCTATGGCTGCTGCCGGACTCAACATGCTGCGGGCTCAGCCCCGTAAGGGCAGGTGGGCGGGCACCCCTCTTCGCTGCTGAGTGTGGAGCTGCCAGGCGACATGGCCTTCCGCATCTGCGCCGTCCAAGAGACCTTCGAGGAAGCCAGCCTGCTTTTGCTGGTGCCCAGCGGCGACGGAAAACCTGCCGGTGAGCCTGCTATGGCAAGTCCGGTCTGCTTGCCACCTGCCGAGCACCTGCCTCCTAGCTGGCTGAGTGGTGGAGAAGGGTGCAGCGGCAGCCCGGCAGCCTCTTTTGCAGCTGTGCTGCCACCTGCGCTGTGCCCAACATCTGGGCGCTGCACGAGTGGAGCAACTGGCTGACCCCAGTGGGCCGAGCCGGTTGAGAGGGCACTATGACACGGCTTTCTACCTCTGCTGCCTCAGGCAGGGCCCGCTGCAGGCCTTGCGCAATGAGGTTGAGGTGATGGCATGCCAGGTGAGGAGAGAAGGGTGCTGTGGGTGCGAGGGGAAAGGGAACTTACATACAAATTCGGCTTAAAGACTGACTTAAGAACGGATCTCGTGGTGACTGCCTGTACACCAACCAAAAATGCACATTACCCCCATAGGCTAAAGTGTGAAAATACACATTTTTGGAGGATTTGCATATTTGGGGGGATTCGTGCATCTTCAAGAGTGTGAATTTGTGCAACTCTGAATTTGTGCAAATGTGTACAAATGCATTTGCACAAAATCCGATTCCGTCAATGAACGGACGACAGAACAAAAGGCACCTGACAATCTGCGAAACATTGACAGAATGGATTTTAATGTCTGTACGTCCCTAGACTAGATAAGCCAATAGCCTGATCCAGCTGTTCTTTTTATGGTCTTAAGTTCACAGAAACACACATAAACTAAGCCAGATTCACTCACTCCTGGCCTTTCTCAACAAGCAAGTGAAGGCCCAGAAGGCGCTTCCAGTGCCTTGAAGTGGCAGCTCCTCAGTGTGCCGGCTTCGGTCAGCCTTTTCCCATCAGGAAAGGCCAGGAAAACACAAAACACTGGGGAATTGCCATTTCAAAGTACTCCCAGTGTCTTGAAGCGGTGCAGTGAGCAGCAAAGCAATTGCTTGGCCTTTTCCTTTTGAAATGGGAAAGGCCAGGAGTGACATGGGAAAGGCCTAGGAAGCTAACTTTGCTCAGACCTCACCTTTCCCAGTGGAAAGGTGAAGGGCGAGCAAAGCCCTCTGGAAGTGCAGCCTTCAAAGTGCTCCCAATGACTTGAGTTCATGGCTCCCCAGTGAACCAGGTGGGGGCAGGGCACTGGGGAGGGGGCACATTGGAGGCCTTTGCAGGTTGGATAGGGAGGTCTGGCATACCAAATTTGACCCATGGAGCAAAGATTCCTCATCCCTGGCTTAAGTATTGTACTACTGCAGATCTTTTCAACAGTATGTGTAGTCCAGGCCTTAATTATGTGTATTTAAGGACATTGGAACATGCCTAGAAGGCAATAGCCATGCCTTCTGGTTGGTGCAGCAATCCTGAGTTCATGTGATCAGAATTTAGGGTTATGGGAGATTATGTAGAACCCCCATGCACCCTGACTTTCCTTTTCTAAAAAAATCTCCCACCCATCTTGGACTCCTTTTCTCATTAGAGTCGCTTGCCATGGGACCTTACTTATCATTGTTCTGAGTTTATTAAAACTGACTTTCCTAAAATCCACGGTACGTGTTTGGCTCTGCACTCAGCTTTTGCTTCCTTTAGAATCAAGAACTCAAGTATAACATGGTCACTTTCCCCCAGGGTTCCCGTGACTGCCACTTTATGCACTACGCCATCTCTGTTGGTTAGAATCAAGTCAACTGTTTCCATTTAGCTGGCATAGCCATGAAATTCAGATGCTTATACCAGGGAAAACACCAAAGCAAAGTTTTGCAGGTATTTAAGATAGGCTCAGTAGTTTATGTGATGGTTACAGGAAGCTCCTGCTGACCCTGGTTATGCTGGGAGGAAGGATAGGTGGGTGGGGGAATTTTTGATCCTCCATTTTGCGGAATATAAAGTCTAGCTATATATCAGAAGTGTTTTCCATTCTGGCTTCCGGGCAAAACATGGCTTTCTAGAAGACTCACAGAGAGATCTGTGGGGAATACGAATGCAGCGTTTCTTGGGTCAGAGACGTCCTCTGGCCGGGAAATCTACTTCTTAAGGAAGAAGATAAGATTGGTGTTACCCTCAAATCGTCTCAAGGGTCATACATTGCTTTCTGTCTGCCTTGTCGACAGATAGATTTGCGGCGTGATCTGAGATAGAGGGAAAACGGCGCTGCATTTCGGAGGTCGGTTTACCGATCATTAGGAAAGTCCGTGCTTGCTTCCAAAATGAATGGAAACATCTGGATTTGTAACGGCAAGGAATCTCTCTGCAGCATAATTGGACTTGAAATTTAATGTGAGTACATCAAGAGATATAACCGGGAGGCAAAAATAAAAAAGTTGATGGAATGTCTGAAAGGAGGTTCCCTAATCTTATCTACAGTAGCTTGAAATAAGGAATTCGGCCGAGAGTGCTTTGAAAAATATCTACAAGAAAAGATGGTTTCATGGGAAATGTTTATGAGACTAAGAGATAAATTATTGCAATTCGATAACAAGGTGGAAGACTTTGTGAATAAAATGGTGTTGAAAATGGATGTTTGGTGTGTTAACCTTCAATTGGAATTACAACATGATCAAGAGAAACTGGATACTTACTCAGGTCTGTCACGGAAGAAGAAAGAAGTAAGTAACAATTTTGGAAGTTTACCAGATCTGCATAGAGGCTTTGAAGAAGAAATACTATCTCACAAGATACGTGTGACGCAGTTTTTTGGATCGAAGATGGACGACGTGTCCTTTTCAATAATACAAATGGGAGGGCAGGAACCCTCAGAGCAACAGAATAAACGGACTTTATTCTTCGCTTTTGGACTGATTCTTAAGGGATTTCCATTTGATAGGGGGAGGGGGATATGAAAGAGACAGTTTTGGATTTACTGGGCAAGATAAAGGGTTTGGAATATTGTTTTATTGGCTGATTTTGAAATTTGCTCTGATTTTAAATATTAAGATATAAATGTATTGGGAGTTTAAAATTTTATGCTTTAGGTTGATTTGGAACTTGAAAAATGAGAATCAGGGTTAAGTATGTATTAGTTAACATATATATGTTAAATATATTATTAGGGTGAAAATATATCCAGAAAATGTGTAAGATGCAGGACGATTGGTAAGAAGATGGCTGACGCATTTCCTTCTGTTGTTTTTTTTTAATTGGAATGCCCCACAGAGTATTAGAATAGACTGAGTTTTTCATTAAGGGTTGGGAATATTGTTTCATTTGCTAACTTTGTTATATATATCAGTTTTGTTATGGAAATATTAGGGGACTAAAAAAAAATGTGTGGGTTGTATATTGGATTGGAAGTTAAAATCTGTAGTGGGTTACCTAGAAAAAAAGGGGAGGGGTTAATGGGGTGGATGGATTGCTTTTAAAATTATGTTGGTTTGTTGAAAAAAGAATATTGAATTTTATTTCCTTTGGATTTTTAATAGAAGGCTGAGTTAGGATTTATATGTAGGGTGAGACCTCTAGTGGTTTCTTTTTGCCATAACTAGAATTAATTATTGTATAGAAATTATTATTATTTTATATAAGAAATGCTTATATTGCTGTAATAGGGGTTGGAAGTCTATCTTAGTTTTGTGTTGTTGTGGGTTATGTATGTATTTGTTGTTTGGTTTTATTGTTATATGCTTGATATTATGTTTGTCTTATATAAAAATAAAAATATATATTCAAAAAAGAAGTGTTTTCCATTCTGATTGAAACACAGGGGCTTTTTTGCCAGTGGATCACAGAAATTAGGCAGCCGTATTCTCTTTAGTTAGCAGAACTTAGTGTTGGGAAATGCTTGTATAAAGAAAACTTACATCAAGGTGTGGCCAAAATGTATTTCTCATTCTGTGGTGAAGCACTTAAATCATAGCACCATCATGACTGTAGGAATAAAATGAAGTTTGCTTTTGCTGCCCTGATTCCCTCATCACCTGCTGGTCTCTGGATGGTCATTTGGGGCAGGGCGAGTGGGGGGCTGGCTCCAGCTCTAACTGCACCACTGTTCACATGTATGCCATTAATTCTTCCAAGTTTGATAAAATCTGTGGAATTCTATACAAACTGATATCAATGCTCTTAAAAAACAATCAACATGTTGTTGTATTAATTGTTCCAGGAGAGAATTATTACCCAAGACAGCCTGCACGTGTGTCTTGAGGAAAATATAAAGATAATAGAGTACCTGGTAGATCATTCAGTAAAAATCTGTATACTTCATTTGAAATATAGCCCATAGAAAATCCTACCTCCAGAATGATACTGATGGATGTTCTAATGGAAGTTGTTGGATCCTCCACACAGATATCAATAAGATGTCAAGGAGAAGACAAGGATGAAACTTTTGAAAAGCAAATTGCCAATGTTTCAAGCAGGCATAATGTCATACTAATGGGGGACTTCAATTTCCCCGATATCTCTTGGGAGACAAATTCTGCCAAACATGGCCCCTCCTAAAAATTCCTGACTTGTGTTGCTGAGAACTACCTCCTACAGAAAGTGGAGGAAGGAACTAGAGGATCAACCATCCCTGACTTGATTCTAACCAACAGAGATGGCGTAGTGCATAAAGTGGCAGTCACGGGAACCCT
Organism: Shinisaurus crocodilurus; assembly: GCA_021292165.1. NCBI lineage: Eukaryota > Metazoa > Chordata > Lepidosauria > Squamata > Shinisauridae > Shinisaurus > Shinisaurus crocodilurus. The sequence goes on from CM037877.1 coordinate 124,617,336, forward strand.
GGGGGAAAGTGACCATGTTATACTTGAGTTCTTGATTCTAAAGGAAGCAAAAGCTGAGTGCAGAGCCAAACACGTACCCTGGATTTTAGGAAAGTCAGTTTTAATAAACTCAGAATAATGATAAGTGAGGTCTCATGGCAAGTGACTCTAATGAGAAAAGGAGCCCAGGATGGGTGGGAGTTTAAAAAAAAAAAAGGAAATTCTAAAGGCACAATCACAAACAATTCCAACAAGGAAAAAGATAGAGGACAACAGAAGAAGCAAATGTGGCTTCACAAAAAGCTTAGAGATGACCTGAAAACAAAAAAGGACACACATAAGAAGTGGGAGGCCAGGCTACAAAGGAAGAGTACTGGCAGGTAGCACAGAACTGCAGGAATAGTGTCAGGGAGCCTAAGGTTAAGAATGAGCCGAGGCTAGCGAAGGATGCTAAAAACAACAAAAAAAGCTTTCTTCAGATACGTGCAGAGTAAAAGACAGAGGAAAGAAATGGTGGTTAAACTAGTCAAGGAAGATGGCAAAATGATAACAGATGACAAATAAAAGGCAGAAGTGTTCAATTCCTACTTTGGCTCAGTCTTCTCCCAAAAAAGGGTCTGTGACCCCCCTGGGAAACCTGAAGTACAGGCTGAAGGGGCAGGATTGCAACTTGAGATTGATAGGCCAATGGTCAAGGAACGCCTGATTACTTTGAACGAGTTCAAATCTCCAGGGCCCAATGAACTGCATCTTAGAGTAATAAAGGAACTGGCAGAAGAACTCTCCAAACCACTGTCTATTATCTTTGAGAAATCATAGAGGATGGGTGAAGTGCCAGGTGACTGGAGGAGGGCTAATGTTGTTCCTATCTTCAAAAAGGGCAAAAAAGAGAAACCTGGGAACTACAGACCAGTCAGTCTGACATCAATCCCTGAGAAAATTCTGGAGCAGATTACAAAGCAGTCGGTCTGCAAACACCTTGAAAACAATGTAGTGATTACTAGAAGTCCAACATGGTTTTGTCAAGAAGAAATCCTGCCAGGCTAATCTGATCTCATTTTTTGAACGGTGAACCTCCCTTGTGGACTGTGGGAATGCTGTGGACATTATATATCATGATATCTTGATTACCAAGCTAGCTAAAAGTGGGCTAGATGAAACAGCTATCCAGTGAATCCACCAAAGAGTGCTTATCAATGGTGCCTTCTCAAACTGGGGAGAGATAACAAGCGGGGTACTGCAGGGCTCGCTCCTGGGCCCAGTGCTCTTCAACATTTTTATTAATGACTTGGATGAGGAAGTGCAGGTAATGTTTATCAAATTTGCAGATGACACTAAATTGGTGGAATAGCTAATACCCTAGAAGATAGAAACAAAATTCAAAGTGATCTCGATAGGCTAGAGCACTGGGCTGAAAGCAACAGAATGAAATTTAATAGAGATAAATGCCAAGTTCTGCACCTAGGAAAAAGAAACCAAATGCACAGCTACAGGATGGAGGATACTTGGCTCAACAATACTACAAGTGAGAAGGATCTTGGAGTTGTTGTAGATCACAAGCTGAATATGAGCCAGCAATGTGATGTGGCTTCAAAAAAAGCAAATACTATTTTGGGCTGCATTAATAGAAGTATAGCATCCAAATTGTGGGAACTACTAGTTCCCCTCTACTCAGCAGTGGTTAGGCCTCATCTTGAGTACTGCGTTCAGTTCTGGGCACCACACTTTAAGAAGGATGTAGACAAACTGGAGAGGGTTCAGAGGAGGGCAACAAAGCTGATCAGGGGACTGGAAACAAAGCCCTATGAGGAGAGACTGAAGGAACTGGGCATGTTTAGCCTTCAGAAGAGAAGACTGAGGGTAGATATGATAGTGCTCTTCAAGTACTTGAAAGGTTGTCACAAAGAGGAGGGCCAGGATCTCTTCTTGACTATCCCAGACTGCAGGACATGGGGAAATGGGCTCACGTTACAGGAAGCCAGATTCTGGCTGAACATCAGGAAAAACGTCCTGGGTGTTAGAGCGATATGACCATGGAACCAACGCTAGGGATGTAGTGAGCTCTCTCACACTAGAGGCATTCATAATGCAGCTGGACAACCATCTGTCAGGGATACTTTATCTTGGATTCCTGCCTTGAGCAGGGGGTTAGATTTGATGGTCTTATAGGCCTCTTCCAGCTCTACGATTCTGTGATTCTATGTTACATCTTTCAGTTGCTCTAAGACCTCCTGTTCATATTGAATAGTCCCATCTATTCAATAACACTGTGGCTCAATCCTTATCTCTTTGTTTGATACTGATGTCTGAGTCTGTTGATAGATGATGGACTTTTCGCTATGAGAAAGATTAGACCATGACTTAGAATTGGCACATTCTAATTTCTCCAAATCTCCCCAGTTGTTCCCTCCCCCCACCCAAAAGTGACAGGTCAAAAGACCTGCTTGAATAAATAAAGATGGTTATTCAAACCTAGTATTTAGGGTTCTATCTTGTTCTGATTTGCCTTTAAAAAAAAGCTCTTTTGGGATCCTGTGGGCAGCTGGTTGGCCATTGTGTGAACAGAATGCTGGACTAGATGGACCCATGGTCTGATACAGCATGACTCTTCTTATGTTCTTATGTTCTTAATTTGATCAGTCTAATAAATTGAAATTTATTTATTTATTTATTATATTTATACCCCGCCTTTTTTCCTGCAAGGAACCCAAGGCGGCTTACATTATCCTCATCCTCTTCTCCATTTTAACCTCACAACAACCCTGTGAGGTAGGTTAGGCTGAGAGTCATTGACTGGCCCAAAGTCACCCAGTGAGTTTCGTGGCCGAGCGGGGACTAGAACCCGGATCTCCAGAGTCCCAGTCCAACACCCTAACCACTATGCCACACTGGCTAATCCAATACAAATCCATCTGTATTCACAGTCCATCTGTACTTAAGTCTCTATCGGACAGACTGACTAATGCGGCATTCAATCAGACTTACTTCTGAGTAGATATTTATAGGATTGCAACATCTTTCTTTTCCAATCTGCTCTGTGTGTACTCTATTTCTAAAGGCCATCTCTTGCCTCTGTGCATTAAAATCCTCCACATCTCTCTTCAAAAATTCCCTAAAAAAAACAGAAGGAAAAAAACTTGAAGACATATAGCATCACTATTCTATTAACAGCAGAAGTCCATGTTCATTCAGAGTTGGAAGGTACCTTGGAGATCACCTAGTCCAACTCCCTGCTAGGGATGGAGGAGAAATTGATATAGTTTGCAGTGCGTACCTACTTAATTTCTCACTTTCAACCCAATACATGAGCAGAAACTAATTTATTCTTTGAAATTTGCACTTCTCCAAATGTTGCAATTGATGTTTCCAATAAAAAGATGTGTTCAAAACTGTTTATATTAGTGGAATGTGCACACAAAAATGCATATATTAGTGGCCTCAGTGGCAAGGAATGCCTTCTACCAGCTCCAGCTGGTAGCCCAGCTACACCCCTATCTGGACAGGGATAGCCTGGTCACAGTAATCTACGCTCTGGTAATTTCTAAACTAGACTACTGCAATGCACTCTACGTGGGGCTGCCTTTGAAGACTGTTCAGAAGCTGCAGCTTGTGCAAAATGCGGCAGCCAGACTTACTACAGGGACCAGATATTTGCAATTCTCCAAATGTTGCAATTGATGTTTCCAATAAAAAGATGTGTTCAAAACTGTTTATATTAGTGGAATGTGCACACAAAAATGCATATATTAGTGGCCTACATTACACCAGTTCTGTCCCCTTTGCATGGGCTGTCAATATGCTTCCGAACCAAATTCAAGGTGCTGGTTCTAACCTATAAAGCCCTACACGGCTTAGGACCACAATACCTGACGGAATGTCTCTCCCAACCGCAATCTACCCAGACACTATGCTCAGCATCTGGGGGCCTTCTCCAGCTGCCACCTCCAAGGGAGGCTCAGTTAGTGGCAACTGCATTTTTACATTTGGTTTTAAACTTTTTAACTATACTGTATGTTTTTATTGTTGATTTTTTATGTAGACTTTATTGTATAAATTGTTGTGAACTGCTCAGAAAGCTTCAGCTGTGGGGCAGTATAGAAATGAAAATAATAATAATAATAATAATAATAATAATAATAATAATAATAATAATAATAATACAACCACCACCACCACCTAAATTATATTAGGAATTTTGCTTGCAAAAGTGTGTGTACACTTAAATCATGTATTAGGGTAAAATGCACACCAAAATGCTAACAAAATTTTCACATGAACATAAAAATCATTCTCCAACTTCGGGACAAATAAAGCTTAAGGTTGGAAAAATGAGAAACTGAAACAGTTATTGACAGTTTCATCCAGCCCTGCTCAATACAGGCTCTGAAATTCAGCATCCCTGGCAGATGGTCACCCAGCCTGTGCTTTAATACCTCTAGTGAAGAAGAGCCCACCACCACCTCCTGAGGCAGTTAGTTCCACAACTCCAAAGTCATGTCAGGGGCAAGAATGAGCTCCTTGTTGAGCTCAAAGCCATACTGCAAGCACCACAAAGCACTTCCATTCAACTATAGCAGCAGCAGACAGCAATCACATACATCATGGGACTTCTTTGTTTTTTCACCCGACACCAGCCCCAGGCAACACCCAATGCAGCTTTAATTGCCTCATCTTTTCTATTTCCTCCATTTTTAATACACCCAGAAGGTCAATAGTTTATGTTATCAATAATAATTTCTTTTAGGGAGTTGTACATATAAAAGGGTTTATAATTACAACATTGGTGGTTTTGTAATGAGAAATTTTAAGTTCTTTTTAAGGGAAAATTTTGGAGTAGATTATAAAGAAGTCAGTCTGCAAGCACCTTGAAAACAATGCAGTGATTACTAGAAGCCAGCATGGATTTGTCAAGAACAAATCCTGCCAGACTAATCTGATCTCATTTTTTGATCGGGTCACCTCCCTTGTGGACTGTGGGAATGCTGTGGACATCATATATCTGGACTTTAGCAAAGCTTTCGACAAAGTGCCTCATGATATCCTGATTAGCAAGCTAACTAAAAGTGGGCTAGATGGAACAAATATCAGGTGGATCCACAATTGGCTACAGAATCGGACTCAAAGAGTGCTTATCAATGGTACCTTCTCAAACTGGGGAGAGGTAACGAGTGGGGTACCACAGGGCTCGTTCCTGGGCCCAGTGCTCTTCAACATTTTTATTAATGACTTGGATGAGGAGGTGCAGGGAATGCTTATCAAATTTGCAGATGACACAAAGTTGGGTGGAATAGCTAATTCTCTGGAAGACAGAAATAAAATTCAAAGAGATCTCGATAGGCTGGCGCACTGGGCCGAAAACAACAGAATGAAATTGTGGTAGATCACAAACTGAATAAGAGCCAGCAATGCGATGTGGCTGCAAAGAAGGCAAATGCTATTTTGGGCTGCATTAATAGAAGTATAGCTTCCAAATCGCGGGAAGTGATAATTCCCCTTTACTCGGCACTGGTCATCTTGAGTACTGTGTCCAGTTCTGGGCACCACACTTTAAGAAGGATGTAGACAAACTGGATAGGGTTCAGAGGAGGGCAACAAGGATGATCAAGGGACTGGAAACAAGGCCCTATGAGGAGAGACTGAAAGAACTGGGCATGTTTAGCCTTCAGAAGAGGAGACTGAGTGGAGATATGATCGCACTCTTCAAGTACTTGAAGGGTTGTCACACAGAGAAGGACCAGGATCTCATCTCGATCATCCCAGTTTGCAGGACACGGAATAATGGGTTCAAGTTACAGGAACCCAGATTCCACCTGAACATCAGGAAAAATTTCCTGACTGTTAGGGCAAAAAGACAATGGAACCAATTACCTAGGGAGGTGGTGAGCTCTCCCACTCTGGAAGCATTCAAGGTGAAGCTGGACGGCCATCTGTCAGGGATGCTTTGACCTGGATTCCTGCATTGAGCAGGGGGTTGGATTCGATGGCCTTATAGGCCCCTTCCAACTCTACCTATGATTCTAAGTTCTGCAGTAAAAACAAGTATGGCTGCAATCCTACACACTTACTGGCCCAGTTTCCACATCACAACAACCCAGGTAATTTTTTAAAAACAATAGGTTGTTGCAAATGCAGGTGCCCGCTGTCCGTTTGCTTCTGCTGTGAGTGTGAGTGGCTTAACAAACCAGGGACGCTTCAACCCTGGGTTGTTTGCTATGACATGCAAACCAGTGGGTTCCAGCTCTGGCTTGTCAGGGGAGAGACAAGCCAGACTTCCTCGTTTGCATATCACAGCAAACAACCCAGGGAGGGAATGTCTTCATTACAAACAGTCATGTAACCATGACTCTCCTCCCTCTCAGGGTTTGGATCTCAAAATTGAAAATTGAAAACCTTGACTGGTGCTGAACCCTCAGTACTGCAGCAGATTATAAAGAAGTCAGTCTGCAAGCACTTAGAAAACAATGCAGTGATTACTAGAAGCCAGCATGGATTTGTCAAGAACAAATCCTGCCAGACTAATCTGATCTCATTTTTTGATTGGGTAACCTCCCTTGTGGACTGTGCGAATGCTGTGGACATAATATATCTGGACTTTAGCAAAGCTTTCGGCAAAGTGCCTCATGATATCCTGATTAGCAAGCTAGCTAAAAGTGGGCTAGATGGAACAACTATCAGGTGGATCCACAATTGGCTACAGAATCAGACTCAAAGAGTGCTTACCAATGGTTCCTTCTCAAACTGGGGAGAGGTAACGAGCGGGGTACCACAGGGCTCGGTCCTGGGCCCGGTGATCTTCAACATTTTTATTAATGACTTGGATCAGGAGGTACAGGGAATGCTTATCAAATTTGCAGATGACACAAAGTTGGGTGGAACAGCTAATACTCTGGAAGACAGAAGCACAATTCAAAGCGACCTCGATAGGCTGGAGCGCTGGGCCGAAAACAACAGAATGAAATTTAATAGGGATAAATGTCAAGTGCTGCACCTAGGGAATCATAGAATCATAGAAAAGTAGAGTTGGAAGGGGCCTACAAGGCCATCGAGTCCAACCCCCTGCTCAATGCAGGAATCCAGGTCAAAGCATCCCTGACAGATGGCCGTCGAGCTTCACCTTGAATGCTTCCACATTTCCTTTCCGCATGTTTGTCTATGTGGAAAGGAAACCAAATGCAGAGTTACAGAATGGGGGACACTTGGCTCAAAAGTACTACAATAGAGAAGGATCTTGGAATTGTGGTAGATCACAAACTGAATATGAGCCAGCAATGCGATGTGGCTGCAAAGAAGGCAAATGCTATTTTGGGCTGCATTAATAGAAGTATAGCTTCCAAATCGCGTGAAGTGATAATTCCCCTTTACTCAGCACTGGTTAGGCCCCATCTTGAGTACTGCATCCAGTTCTGGGCACCACACTTTAAGAAGGACGTAGACAAACTGTAGAGGGTTCAGAGGAGGGCAACAAGGATGATAAAGGGACTGGAAACAAGGCCCTATGAGGAGAGACTGAAAGAACTGGGCATGTTTAGCCTTCAGAAGAGGAGACTGAGGGGAGATATGATCGCACTGTTCAAGTACTTGAAGGGTTGTCACACAGAGAAGGACCAGGATCTCATCTCGATCATCCCAGTTTGCATGACACGGAATAATGGGTTCAAGTTACAGGAACCCAGATTCCACCTGAACATCAGGAAAAATGTCCTGACTGTTAGGGCAATAAGACAATGGAACCAATTACCTAGGGAGGTGGTGAGCTCTCTCACTCTGGAAGCATTCAAGGTGAAGCTGGACGGCCATCTGTCAGGGATGCTTTGACCTGGATTCCTGCATTGAGCAGGGGGTTGGATTCGATGGCCTTATAGGCCCCTTCCAACTCTACCTATGATTCTAAGTTCTGCAGTAAAAACAAGTATGGCTGCAATCCTACACACTTACTGGCCCAGTTTCCACATCACAACAACCCAGGTAATTTTTTAAAAACAATAGGTTGTTGCAAATGCAGGTGCCCGCTGTCCGTTTGCTTCTGCTGTGAGTGTGAGTGGCTTAACAAACCAGGGACGCTTCAACCCTGGGTTGTTTGCTATGACATGCAAACCAGTGGGTTCCAGCTCTGGCTTGTCAGGGGAGAGACAAGCCAGACTTCCTCGTTTGCATATCACAGCAAACAACCCAGGGAGGGAATGTCCCTGGGTTATTTCCTGCTACCCGTTGCAGCCACTGGGCAATATTCAATAGCACACTCACTAAAAAACAACCCAAGTTAAAAAACAACAACCCTGGATTTTTGTGATGTGCAAACCAGGCCAGTGAATTACATTGAGCATTTAATATTTTATTAAATCTTCTATTTTTTTCAATACTATTTTGAGGCTTTGCTTCCCCCCCCCCCCCGCCCCAGTTTACTATGATCCTGGAGAGCCACTGTCAGTCACAATAGACAATACAGAGCATATAAATGGTCTGATCTGGGATTACAGTGTTACCAGTGCTTCATTTAAGCATACCCGCCAACATTTCACAGATGAAAATAGGGACACACATATGAATTTGTAAGAGGTCTGGTTAAGCAACATGAAGGTGTGATCAAGAGGGCGTGGCCAGGCAACCAAAGGGCATGGTCAAGTACAAAAGTTATTAGAGGAAACACACAAAATCTTATATATTATAATTATTACATTATTATATTATATATTATTTTATAATATTTTATAAGTGGCTTTTGTAATATTGTTTTTACCTTATTTTTGTAATATTGTTTTACCAGATATCAACCCTTAATTGTTGATATCTGGTGTTTTTCATGGAGGGGGGGTGTCAGTGCTTGCAGGGCAATGTCTTTCTTTTTGTTTTAAAATTGTCAGGATTGGCACAAATTCAACAGGTGAAGCTTACCCACCCCACACCCGAAAACATGGAGCTTCAGAGAGAAGGGAAAGTATCTTGCATTTCCTTCTGACACTATCTCACCTGTTAGAGGCACAGAGTCAGCTCTGTTAGGAAATAAAATCTTTGGCAATATAAAGATAGGAATCATGTGTTAAATTCCCTCATTCACCTCTTCCTTGGTCCAGGCCAGTGGGTGCAGCTTTTCAGCAGGTAGATTATGAGCACACGTGTGCGCGTGCACCCACACACACATCCTCGCAGCATCTGTCCATTCTGCTGTCTCTCTGTTTTGTGGCTGTTTGAGCCTAAAATGAGCTACTTTTCAAGGGGCCATGCCATGGGCAATATTGCAGCTAAGCTTGCAGTTTTAGCTTAGCTTCAATTTTGCCCATGGCATGCCCCGTTTAGAAAAAGTTTAAAGTAGCTTGCAGTTGAGGGGAGGCAGGGAAATTTGGGACTTTGCATGACAAAGAGAAAAGCCGGGATGGCTTAAGGCTTTTTGTGATGGTGCCGCATTTTTCAGGGCAGTTGGAGACCAGGGATGGGGACTCAGACTCGAGGACTCGAGTCGTGAGTCAGACTGAGACCCCCCTCTGACTCGACTCGGACTCGAGTCCCAATATTTTTAATGGGACTCGAGACTCGACTCGGGACTCGAGACCAAGGACTCGTCAACATCCCTGGGCTGTTGACGAGTCTTCTGGCTGTGCCAGAAGGAGCGCGATCACCGGTGAAGAGCGCATGGAAGCGAGGCGCGCCGCTGCTCAACCACTATGGACAGCTACCAGGAGCGCAGCCCCAACAATGTGTTGAGATTTATTTTGATGGTGTTGTTGTGGGGGTTTGGGTCAGACATTTGGTTGGTTGCCTCTGCCTCTGTGGGTTCCCGCCTTCTGCCTGCTGTCTCTTCTGACTTTCGCAGTTGATTGCCAGCAAGGCCTCCTCTGCCTGCTTGGGTCCCTGCCTCTCTGCTGGTTTTTGGATTGATTGCTCGCTGTTCAAAATATGAATCAGTTAGAATTAGATATGAAAAAGTCCAAGAAGGGGCCACAAGGCCATCGAGTCCACCCCCGCCTCATGCGGAATCCAGGTCAGACTTGACAGATGTCTGGTCCAGCCGACCTTGAATGCCCAGATGGGGAGCCCACCCCTCCCTAGTGTTGATTCCTTGTTATGCTCTGACAGTCAGGAAATTCCTGATGTTAGGTGGATCTAGGTCTGTAACTTGAGCCCTTATTCCGGTCCTGCAAACTGGGGTGAAGGAAAAGATCTTGCCTCCTCTGTGGAATCCCTTCAAATACTGGAAGAGTGCGATCGTATCTCCCTCAGTTCCTCTTCTGAATGTTTGAAATAAAAAGGCACACTTGGCCTAGAATTTATTTAAGCCACACATCTGAAGTAGCCTTATTTGGTGGGGGGGAAACCCCATGATTTTAATAGGGACTCGTGGAGTCAGTTTGGGAGTGACTCAGGACTCGTGACTCGTGAGTCACCGTTTTGGACCAAGGACTCGGACTCGGACTCGAGACTCGGGTCCAAAGACTCGTGACTCGACTCGTGACTCGAGACCAAGGACTCTTCAACATCCCTGTTGGAGACTATGCTCAAGACTTTTTCTTTTAAAAAAAATTTTTTATTGAATTTTCCAGAACAACAACAAATCATATTTGGCGTCTGCCTCGTTGTCTGACAAACATTACCAATCCTTATCCAATCTAAGTTTCCTCTATTTTCACAAAAAGAATTTCTATCACCTTACCAATATTCAAAAATCAAAACCCAAAGTTATTGAGTCACTTTCCCTCCTCCCCAAGAAGTCCACCAGAGGTTTCCAGTCTTTCTTAAATGAAGATAGATTTTTTTCTCTAATTAAACAAGTCAATTTCGCCATCTCTGCTAAGTCCAACATTTTCAACAGCCAGTCTTCTATAGTTGGTATTGTTGCTTCTTTCCATTTTTGAGCATAGATTATTCTTGCTGCTGTCATCATATATTGTAATAATGTTCCATAGTCTTTCTCAAGTTGTAAATCCATTATACCCAATAAGAACATTTCTGGTTTCAGTTTAATATTCACTTTTAAAATCTTTTGTATCCATGTGTGTATTTGTACCCACTGTATGTTTTCACTTTTTTACATGTCCACCAAACATGATTAAATGTTCCTTCCTGATTTTGACATTTCCAACATATATTTGACACATTTTTATACATCTTAGCCAATTTCACAGGGGTTAGGTACCAACGATACATCATCTTGTAAAAATTCTCTCTAAGATTTTTACAATGTAAATTTTATATCTTTAGTCCACATACGTTCCCATTGTTCCATCATTATATTATATCCAAAGTTCCTTGCCCATTTAATCATACAGTCCTTAACTTGTTCTTCTTCTGTCCCAAACTTCAACAATTTTTTTTACATTTTTGCAATTACGTGATCATCACCTGTACACAATTGTATTTCAAATTCAGACTTATCCTGTTCTATATCATACATTCTTTTATCCACATTAAATCTCTCTGCTCTCTCTGTGACTATGCTCAAGTCTTAATGAGAATAGACAAATTCATTATGTATGTATGCTCACTAATAAAGAGTCTGAAAATCTCAGCCCTGGAGATAGTAATGTTCCAGTTGCTGAGAGAGAAGTGTGGACAAAAGAGCATTGAAACAGGAGTAATATACTGTTGCACCATCAATTCATGGGCCTGGAAACTGGCCACCTCCACTGCCAGGCTGTGTTGAGTAATCAGTGAAACTGAATGTTGTGACTGATCTCCACCAAGGAACTTCCACATAGAGAAAAAAAACAGAGTAAACATGTTGATGTGAAACGAAAGATTACTGAATGAAATTGTTAGTGTGGAATATGCCGCCCATAAAATCATGCATGTCCTGTCTCACGCTATTACTTCAAACTCTGCTGTGTATGAGGAAGTAATAAGGGCTGAAATTGGAAAGCTGGAAACAAAACCACAATAATCAATGCTGTTTAACTTTTCCATTAATGGTCTCAAAGAGGGAACAATATAACAGCATACTAATCAGCATCCCAGTCAATGTTGAAGTGGAAAGAGTTGCAAGTTAGCAAGGAAAGAGAAGCATACAAAAGATTGCAAAGTGATTAGTTATGTGTTGGTGATGCAATTAAGTAATCTTTCACAAAGACAAACTGAAGTGTATATATCTGGGAATATACAGGGCATAGGCTTCTCATTATTGAGTTGAATACATGGTAACCAAAAAAATATTTTTTAGCAAGGTACTGCTGTCCTAGCTGCCATGTATCTATGCTAAGTATTTATTTAAAACATTCAGACTTCACTGTTCAGCTTTCAGAGCTGCTTACAGATTAATAAAAACAAAACAGCTCATACCCTCAGGCTTACAGTCTAAAAATACATGACACAGAAGGAAAGGGGGATGGAGAGGGAAAAAGAAAACAAGAAACCTCGAGGCACTGATTCTTAATGATATACAGTTCTTACAGTGGCCAGCTGTGATATAAATAGGCTTCTCACAGTCCAAAAACAGGCCTCATGGGGCCTCCATGAAATAGCCTGGTGACCCAACCTTCCTTGAATGGCCATAATATAGCCAGACATCATTAGTTTTACAGGATGGGGCCTCAGCCTTCTGGGGCCTTGCTGGAATCTGCTGGCTTCTTGTCCCCCATAACACTGCAGGTAAAGTTCAGGGGGCCCAGAGGATACCCCCCCCCGAGCAGATGCTGCTCTTCCTCACAGGCCAGTTAGTTCCCGTGGCTTGTGTGAGTGGGGGAGGCGGGGCCCTGTGCAGCTGGCAAAAGCAGCAGCAAGTGCGGATGGCAGTTCTTCCTTGCCTGCCGAGTCTTCTCTTCCTCACTCAGCAGTTGGGACATTGTACCTATTAACATTACTAACTGTAATGCACTATCAAATGGCATAGGAGCCCTGCTCAAACTAGCAAGTTTTAGGCAAAAAAAATCAAATGCAGAGATTGTCCTGTTATGGCTGAGTCAAGCCCAGTCCTGGGCAAATCCATTCAGCAAAGTCAGAAGGCAAAGATCAGAAGCACAGAGTATTACCAGTTCAGAAGAAGGGCAGTCCAAAAGCAAGGTCTGAGGCAGAGCTGAAGTCAAGCACAATCCAAAGAACAGGGTCTTATCAGGAGTTCAGGGGTCAGCAGCTAAAGAGAAAAAGCAGGATCAGGAAAACTAGGTTTCAAGGTACTGGGAACTGAAATAAAAGTTCTGTTCCAGCAACCCCGCCCCACCTAGGACTGAGGCTTATATAAGCTGGAACTTCTGGAACCCCACTGCAGCACATCAAAGGCTTCTGGAAAAGTCCTTCTTATGAGTAGGGCCCAGTCACGAGCATTATTTTACTCATGAGGAGCCTTCCTTTGCAAACAGGCACGCCTTCTCATAGGGGTTGTTCTGTCCTGCTTCTTAAGCTGACAACATTTGGGGGGCTATGTAGCTGCTTATCATCGGTCTCAGAGGTGGAGTTCCCCTCCTTTTGCAGGGATGGACCCACAGCCATCTCCTCTGAGGGTCCAGGCTCCTGCTGGTCTTGTGGTTTGGGCTGCTCCTTGATGTGATTTGTCTCTGAGAGCTCTCACTCTTCCTCTGAAGCATGATGATGATGATGGAAATGTTAAGTAAAGGAGACGTTTTTGGGTTTTTTTTTTACCAGTACATACCTCTAGTTTCAGGGCAGGTGGGAGATACTCTGAGAACATTGGTGTTTGAGTGCTCTGCATTCCCGTCTCTTTTCTTAGGAGGGGCAAGATGGAAGATGTGTAGCTGTCAATGTTGAAGCATGATCTCATCTCCCCCCTTATGAGCCACCCTCACTTGCAGGGCTGGCGAGGTGTTAAGGCCCCCACCCCAGCAATATGCCATTCATTGGGTCCCCTTTCCTGTGATGTCAGGATGCCTGGGCCCCCTAGGCTTATGTAGGGCTTATTTTAATCTTGCAGCTGGCAACTTCCAGCATGGCCATTTTTTCCCTCCAGCCAATGCTTCTGAAATTAAATTGAGTTCATAGGACTATATGAAAAGAACATGGCTGCAACCACAAAAACATGTTTTGTGGTGGTGGCAATGTGCTTTCTACATTGTACTCCTGAAGTTCCAGGCCATTGCTAGAAAACCAAGAAAGTGGCCACAGAAGTCAGAAGGAGTGTGTGTGTGTGTGTGTGTGTGTGTGTAAGAGGGCTCAAGGCATGAGTCTGTGGTGGGCCCTGCTGAGGTGCTGAAGCCTCAGCAACTGCCCAAGGATGCTATGTGGTGGTGTAGGGCCTTCTCCATTGCTCACCTTTGTGGAAAATCATGTTCTTGCAGCAGTAGTTGCAAGAGTAAAGCTAAAGTGGTGTAGGGCCTTCTCAGTGGCTGCCCCAGCACTCTGGAATTCCCTCTGCAGGGAGGCTAGAGTGGCGCCCTCCCTGGTAAGCTGCTGGAGGCAGGCAAAGACCTTCCTGTTCCAACAGGCATTTGGAACTAACCTGTGATGCAATGGAATGCTGTATTTTATATTATGTATATTGTACTGTTTTTAATACACACACACACACACACACACACACAATTTTTAATATTATTGATGGTTTAATTCTATTTTAACTTTTGTATTTTTCTATTTCTGTTTTAATTGTATGAGTTTTTAAAGGTTGTGAGCTGCCTTGGGTCTCAGTGTTGGGAAAAAGGCGGGATAGAAATAATGATGATGATGATGATGATGATGATGATGATGATGATGATGATGATGATGAGTATTTTGTGCCTGGGATCCTAAGGCAGGGTATCTGTAAGGATTCTGAGATGACAAATGTTGTTAATCTGCCTTTTATTTCTACACGTTCTCCCTACTATGCAGTGTATTTGTGCAAAGTGCTAAATCATCCAAAGTTTCTTCTGTGTTCCTAGCTTTTTAGTCATAGGGGCAGATTAGAGTGATGTGTTCACTACTTGGGGTTTGTATATTCCTGCTGATGTGCTATGATTGGTTGCACCTCTTTTGCAGATGCAGTGTTACACCATTGTTCAGGGTGGGGCTAACTCTGGATGAACGTAGGATAAGTAACTTCCACGCTTCCTGCAGCATGTTCAACAACTCCACCCAGTTTTTTATCTGATGGTGGTGGTTTTCCATTAGCAGTAGGTACTGTTAATGTAGCAGTGGCATTACATTGGCATAGATTCCCTACTCTGGTGTATCTTTGGCCTCCACCAGTGCAAGGGAGTGATCCTGTTCTCAGCCAATGGGCATAAATTGGGGACAGCAGGATTAAGATCTGATTGACTGTCTCAGGTTGTTTTATATTCATAGGCTCCCTTATATGGGGTCAGTCGAAACAATTTCACCATAAATTGTGTGTGAATCCCTCACCCTAAGAGCCTACAAACTAAGTAATACTAGAACCTTTTCGTTCATTGAATCTATGCAGATTTCTACACTGAAGATAAGAAGCCAAGGAAGAATTCTTTCCATGTTTCTACTTCCTCTACTTTGGCCTTACTACTGCTGTTACCCAAACAGTGCTTTTCCTTTTCCTCTTATCTGTATTTCACCCTTTTCCTTTTGTGCTTGAGGGGAGAATTCCATCAGTGATCTTTGATACACAATTACAGTCTCCATTTCCTGAGTAAGTCAACTGTGCAGCCCCTATCAGCCCCTATCATGGTGGCTCACATACAGAATGGAGATGATAGGAGGGAAAAGAAAAAGAAAAAAAGAGCAAACTCAGGGGCTGGATAGTGCAAATTATTTATTATACCTCAATGCATTTTTGAGTCAAGGATTCCTTCCTCAGGAACTAGAAATATAGACCAAATAAAGGACAACATGATAAGAACAACAATACAATAAACGTTTATTTCTCTCTGTGTTAGGCGCTCTCTCGCTCTCTCTCTCCTTGCTTAGGCTGCTGAGTCACCTGACTGCTTTTTTTTCTAAACTACTTTCCCCCCCAAACTGCCTCCCATCTCCCAAACTGCTTGTTTAAGTTGGGGGTGAAGCTTTGGCTGCTGGATCACCTACCTGCTGCTATAAAAGCCTATGGCTTTTGGATGGGGCCAAAGTCCATACCTGGGATTAATCAGAGCAGGTCAGCTCTATAGCACAGCTCACTGTTTCCTGGGACAAGTTTTGCATCGGAATTTAGCAGGAGAGGTTGTGCGGGAGTCCATGATGGCAGAGTCCAGATAGCGGAGTCATCTGGAGTGCCTAGCACTATGAAAACTGAGGAACTTGTTCCAGTGACCTGCATGGTGTGTGCCATGTTTGTCTTCCTGCCTGAGGAAAACAGGAACCACACCTACAGCAAGTGCAAGCTAGTAGCTCTCCTGGAAGAGAAAGTGATGAGGTTTGAGGAACACCTCTGTTTCAACTTATCAGACAGAGTGAGAGGTTTGTAGATGAGACACAGGAGGCCCTCCTGAAAGAGCAACAGAACGGGGAGGTTTCCAAGGAAGAAGAAAGTGAAGTGCAAGAGGTAGAGGAGTGGAAGACCGTGACACATAGGACCAGGAGACATTCTACACCATTGCAACTACTTGACAGATACCAGGCTCTTCCCATAGAGGGTAACCCTGGGCCACTGGAAGATGGATCACCACCCTGCACTCCACAGAACACTCAGGAAGGCACTCAGGCCCACATGAATGGGAGGAATTTAACTCCAAACCCAAGGAGGAGCAGACGCATGATAGTGGTGGAAAAATCCCTATTGAGAGGGACAAAGGCAGTTGTGTCCACACCAGACATGTCATCTTGGGAGGTGCGTTGCTTTCCTGCAGCATGCGTTCAAGATGTGATGGAAAGCCTACCAAAACTCATCAAACCAAGTGACTACTAACCTCTCCTGCTGATCTATGTGGGATCAAATAATACAGCCAGAGGAAATGTCGGATGGATCTCCAAAGACTATGATACTCTAGGTAGGAAAGTGAAGGAATTGGGAGCAGAAGTGGTGTTTCCATTAGTCCTTTCTATTGAAGGTCAGGGCACTGATTAAGAAAGAAGGATACTGCAAGTGAAAGCTGGCCATGCAGATGGTATCATTGGGAAAGGTTTGATTTCATGGATCATGGCCTGTGATACCAATATGAAGGACTCCTTGTGGATGATGAGGTGAACTTCATGGGAACTGAGAAGAATGTTTTTGGCAGGAACCTCACAAACCTGATAAAGAGGGCTTTAGTCTGGGCTTCTGCCTCCTGGGCAGGGAGGCAGAAGCCCAGACTGAATCAAGTATTACAGAAAAGAACACAAAGAGGAGCCTACAAGGCTATCGAGTCCAACCCCCTGCTCAATGCAGGAGACTAGAGGAGGGGTCTCCCATCCAAGTAAGAACCAGGCTTGACCCTGCTTAGCTTTCCACACTCAGACAAGCTGAGCCAGCATAAGCCACAGGCTAGATAAGATCATGGAGATGGATACCACTAATATGCAGCAGGTAACTACAGCAGGGAAACTGGGACGGTGCAACATTCATGGCCTCTGATGTCTATATACTAACTACAGCTGTACCCAAACTGCCTTTCAAAATTCTCTATTTGTGAGCAGAGAAATCCGGGAGGAATAGAAATAAAAGGAACATGGTGGTCAGAGTCTACTACCGACCACCCAATCAAGGAGAAGACGAGGATGACACTTTTGAAAAGCAAATTGCCAACATTTCAAGGAGGCATGATGCAGTAGTAATGGGGGACTTCAATTTCCCCTGATACCTCTTGGGAGACAAATTCTGCCAAACATGGCCCCTCCAAGAAATTCCTGACCTGTGTTGCTGATAACCTCCTCTTACAGAAAGTGGAGGAAGGAACTAGAGGATCAGCTATCCTTGACCTGATTCTAACCAACAGAGACGACTTAGTGGACAAAGTGGCAGTTTCGGGAACTCTGGGGGAAAGTGACCATGTTATACTTGAGTTCTTGATTTTAAAGGAAGAAAAAGCTGAGTATAGCCAAATGGGTACCCTGGATCTTAGGAAAGCCAGTTTTAATAAACTCAGAACAATCATAAGTAAGGTCCCATGGCAAGCGACTCTGATGAGAAAAGGAGTCCAAGAGAGGAAACCAAATGCAGGGAGAGGAAACCAAATGCAGAGTTACAGAATGGGGGATACTTGGCTCAACAATACTACAAGTGAGAAAGATCTTGGAATTGTTGTAGATCACAAACTGAATATGAGCCAGCAATGCGATGTGGCTGCAAAGAAGGCAAATGCTATTTTGGGCTCCATTAATAAAAGTATAGCTTCCAAATCACGGGAAGTGATAATTCCCCTTTACTCAGCACTGGTTAGGCCTCATCTTGAGTACTGCGTCCAGTTCTGGGCACCACACTTTAAGAAGGATGTAGACAAACTGGAGAGGGTTCAGAAGAGGGCAACAAAGTTAGGCATGTAAGTCGAGCCTCGCTGGGGCAGAACGAGGCCAAGCATGGCCCCGCTCACACCCCGGCGAGGCCTTACCTCCTCTTCGGGGCAGCTTGCGCGCTCCGCGGAGAGCCTCCCCAGCCACCCGATACAGCGGAGAACCGCCCGCTCTGTTCGATCGGTCCCGTCGCGTCACTTCCGGGACCAGAAATGACGTGACAGGACCGTTCTGCGCCTGCGCAGAGGCCCCATCATGTCATTTCCGGGACAGGAAATGACGCAATGGGACCTCTGAATGCAATAAGGGGTCGTTCGAGTGGCGCTGTGCGCCGCTCGAAAAAATGGGGTGGGCAGGGGGCGGGGGCGGAAAAACGGGGTGGGCGGCACGCCCAGCCTTAACTGGATGTCTAAAGATGATAAAGGGACTGGAAACAAGGCCCTATGAGGAGAGACTGAAAGAACTGGGCATGTTTAGCCTTCAGAAGAGGAGACGGAGAGGGGAGATATGATCGCACTCTTCCAGTATTTGAAGGGATGTCACACAGAGGAGGGCAAAGATCTCTTCTCTATCATCCCAGTTTGCAGGACACGGAATAATGGGCTCAAGTTACAGGAACCCAGATTCCACCTAAACATCGGGGAAAAATTCCTGACTGTTAGAGCAATAAGACAATGGAACCAATTACCTAGGGAGGTGGTGAGTACTCTGGAAGTACTCAAGGTGAAGCTGGATGGCCATCTGTCAGGGATGCTTTGACCTGGATTCCTGCACTGAGCAGGGGGTTGGACTCGATGGCCTTGTAGGCCCCTTCCAACTCTACTTTTCTATGATTCTATGATCCTATGGGTGGGAGTTTTTAGAAAAAGAAATTCTAAAGGCACAATTACAAACAGTTCCCACAAGGAAAAAAGGCAGAGGGCTACAAGAGGAAGCCAATGTGGCTTCACAAAAAGCACAGAGATGATCTGAAAACAAAAAAAGGGCACTTATAGGAAGTGGAAGGAAGGACAGGCTACAAGGGAAGAGTACAGGCAGATAGCACAGAACTGCAGGAATAGTGTCAGGAAGGCTAAAGCTGAGAATGAGCTGAGGCTAGCGAGGGATGCTAAAAGCAACAAAAAAACTTTCTTCAGATACATGCACAGTAAAAGACAGAAGAAAGAACTGGTGGTTCAACTACGCAATGAGGATGGCAAATTGAAAACAGAAGACAAAGAAAAGGCAGAAGTCTTCAATTCCTACTTCGGCTCGGTCTCCTCCCAAAAGAGGGTCTATGACCCCCCTGGCAAACCTGAAGTGCAGACACTGAAGGGGCAGGATTGCAGCTTGAGATTGATAGGCAAATGGTCAAGGAGCACCTGATTGCTCTGAACGAGTTTAAATCTCCAGGGCCTGACGAGCTGCATCCTAGAGTGATAAAGGAACTCGCAGAAGAACTCTCAGAACCACTGTCTACTATCTTTGAGAAATCATGGAGGACAGGTGAAGTGCCAGACGACTGGAGGAGGGCAAATGTTGTTCCCATCTTCAAAAAGGGCAAGAAGGAGGAACCTGGGAACTATAGGCCAGTCAGTCTGACATCAATCCCCGGGAAGATTTTGGAGCAGATTATAAAGAAGTCAGTCTGCAAGCACCTTGAAAACAATGCAGTGATTACTAGAAGCCAGCATGGATTTGTCAAGAACAAATCCTGTCAGACTAATCTGATCTCATTTTTTGATCGGGTAACCTCCCTTGTGGACTGTGGGAATGCTGTGGACATTATATATCTGGACTTCAGCAAAGCTTTCGACAAAGTGCCTCATGATATCCTGATTAGTAAGCTAGCTAAGAGTGGGCTAGATGGAACAACTATCAGGTGGATCCACAATTGGCTACAGAATCGGACTCAAAGAGTGCTTATCAATGGTTCCTTCTCAAACTGGGGAGAGGAAACAAGCGGGGTACCACAGGGCTCGGTCCTGGGCCCGGTGCTCTTCAACATTTTTATTAATGACTTGGATCAGGAGGTACAGGGAATGCTTATCAAATTTGCAGATGACACAAAGTTGGGTGGAACAGCTAATACTCTGGAAGACAGAAACAAAATTCAAAGTGACCTCGATAGGCTGGAGCGCTGGGCCGAAAACAACAGAATGAAATTTAATACGGATAAATGCCAAGTGCTGCACCTAGGGAGAGGAAACCAAATGCAGAGTTACATAATGGGGGACACTTGGCTCAACAATACTACAAGTGAGAAGGATCTTGGAATTGTGGTAGATCGCAAACTGAATATGAGCCAGCAATGCGATGTGGCTGCAAAGAAGGCAAATGCAATTTTGGGCTGTATTAATAGAAGTATAGCTTCCAAATCGCGGGAAGTGATAATTCCCCTTTACTAGGCACTGGTTAGGTCTCATCTTGAGTACTGCGTCCAGTTCTGGGCACCTCACTTTAAGAAGGACGTAGACAAACTGGAGAGGGTTCAGAGGAGGGCAACAAGGATGATAAAGGGACTAGAAACAAGGCCCTATGTGGAGAGACTGAAAGAACTGGGCATGTTTATTTATTTATTATTATTATTAATATTTATTTATCGCCCATCTGGCCGGCAACCGGCCACCCTGGGCGATGTACACAGAATAAAATACATAAATGCAATAAAATACATTAAAACAATATAAAAATTTTAAAATCTTAACCCACCCCATATTCCCGCCTGAACAACCAGGTTTTTAATGAGCGACGGAAGCTCATCAGAGAGGGGGCATGGCGGAGGTCACTCGGGAGAGAGTTCCACAGTACGGGGGCCGCCACAGAAAAGGCCCTCTTCCTCGTCCCCACCAGTCTAGCTGCTCTGGCTGAAGGGACAAGGAGAAGGCCATCCGTGGCAGATCTTGTTGAGCGGCCCACTTGGTGTTGCTGGAGACGCTCCTTGAGATAAACTGGACCAGAGCCGTATAGGGTTTTAAAGGTCAAAACCAACACCTTGAATTCGGCTCGGCAAGCAACTGGTAGCCAGTGCAAATCCTTCAGCACTGGCGTGATGTGATCCCGCCGGCGGCTGCCTTTAACCAGGCGAGCCGCCGCGTTCTGTACCAGCTGCAGCTTCCGAACCGTCTTCAAGGGTAACCCCACGTACAGTGCATTACAGTAGTCTAGGCGAGAGGAGACCAAGGCATGAACCACTGAGGGGAGCAGGTGATTAGGAAGGTAGGGGCGCAGCTGCCGTATCAGATGGAGTTGATACAGCGCTGCCCGGCTCACAGCTGCCACCTGAGCCTCCATGGACAGCTGGGAGTCTAGAATGACTCCCAAGCTGCGGACCTGGTCCTTCAGGGGTAGATGTACCCCATTCAGCACCAGGTCAACATCCCCTAACCTCCCCTTGTCCCCCACCAGCAGTACCTCGGTCTTGTCGGGGTTCAGCTTCAGCATGTTCCTTCCCATCCAGCCAGCCACTGACTCCAGGCACTTGGACAGGGTCTCAACGGCCAACCTCGGTGAGGACTTGAAACAGAGGTAGAGCTGCGTGTCATCCGTATACTGATGACACCGCACCCCAAACCTCCTGATGATAGCTCCCAGCGGCTTGAGGTAGATGTTGAATATCATCGGGGAGAGGATGGAACCCTGCGGCACTCCACAAGTGAGCAGCCGAGGGTCCGAAGCCTCCTCCCCGAGAACTACCCTCTGGTACCTTCCAGAGAGGAAGGACCGGAACCACTGCAATACAGTGCCTCCCAAGCCCAACCCCTCCAGGCGGTCCAGGAGGATACCGTGGTCAACGGTATCAAAAGCCGCCGAGAGATTGAGGAGGACTAGAAAGGAGCATTCGCCCCTATCCAAAGCCCTCCTCATATCATCCACCAAGGCGACCAAGGCCGTCTCCGTCCCATGTCCAGACCTGAAGCCCGACTGGCACGGATCTAAATAATCGGCTTCATCCAAGTGTGCCTTCAACTGAGCACCCACCAAGTTTAGTCTGAAGTTTAGCCTTCAGAAGAGGAGACTGAGGGGAGATATGATCGCACTCTTCCAGTATTTGAAGGGATGTCACACAGAGGAGGGCCAGGATCTCTTCTCGATCATCCCAGTTTGCAGGACACGGAATAATGGGCTCAAGTTACCGGAACCTAGATTCCACCTAAACATCAGGAAAAATTTCCTGACTGTCAGAGCAATAAGACAATGGAATCAACTACCTAGGGAGGTGGTGGGCTCTCCCACTCTGGAGGCATTCAAGGTGCAGCTGGACAGACATCTGTCAGAGATGCTTTGACCTGGATTCCTGCATTGAGCAGGGGGTTGGACTCGATGGCCTTATAGGCCCCTTCCAACTCTACTTTTCTATGATTCTATGAAATTCTCCAACAGTTTCTCATGGGATGGCTCACTACTGGCAGGGGTTGTAGAACAGCTTCTTTCCTTTTTTTCCTAATGGGTTTCATTTTTATTACACATCTTTCAATTGCTGTGCAGCATCCCAGGCTGCCTACACTTCTTAATTATGTCTTCCCCTGGGCTTTAATTGAAGTGCTGGAAGCTGAGAAGACTACAGGCTGCCAGAGAGATGCTTTGCAATGAAAGACAGGGAACTCATGCACACTCTTTTGCCACCTCATAAGTAAAACAGGCACAAGATTCCAGAAACCAGCCCATGAGATTTTCTCTGATTTTTTTTCTCCTTTGAATTTCTTTTCTATTGAATTGAATGAGAATGGTAAAAAAAAAAAAAAAAAAAAAAAGTAGGAGAATTTTTTTGCACAGCACTAACACTTGGAGCATGGGAAACAGACAGGATGAACCTGAATTCTTAATACAAGTCGGTAAGTACAATCTGATAGGTATCAGTGATACTTTGTAGGAAGAGACTCATGAGTGGAATGTAGCCATTGAAGGGTACACCTTGTTCAAAAAGAATAGACCCAACAGGAAGGGAGAGGGAGTAGCATTATAAGTAAGGTATACCTTTGTGGAAATTCATGATTCTGAGAATGGAAGCTCTGTTGAAAGCATTCGGGTCAAGAAAGAGGAAGGGAGAAACTGGAAATATATTGTTGTGGCAGTTTACTACAGATCGCTCAGCCAGCCAGAAGACATGGATAGTGCCTTCCTGGAACAGATGACAGAACTTTCACAGAGGCAAGCAGTAATAATAATGGGAGTTTTCAACAATGCTGAGAACTCTGTTAGGGATGGAACAGGTTTTTTACTTGTCTTGCTGACAACTTCATCTCTCAGAAGGTGGAAGAAGGAACCAGGGGATCTGCTGTTCTGGATTTAATCCTGACCAACAGGGAAGAAATGGTAGATGAAATGAAAATGGCAGAAACCTTAGGAGAAAGTGACCGTGTCATCTTGGAACTTGGCTGTGAGAACTGAGTTTAGTCAGATGCGTGCCTTGGGCTTTAGGACAGCCAATTTCAAAAAGCTCAGAAAAAAGTGGGTAGGATCCCATGGCTAGAAATCCTGAAGGAAAAAGGAGTTCAAGATGGATGGGAGATCCTGAAAACTAAAATATTGAAGGCACAAACTATTGCCATAAGAAGGAAAATGTTTAACATTTAAAGAAATCTGTGTTGCTTTACATGGAGCTCTCGGATGAGACTCAAAAAGGTCACGTATAGAAGATGGAAGGAGGGACATATTACCAAGGAGGAGTACTATAGAGTTGCCAAACCTATAAGGATGGTGTCAGGAAGGTGAAGGCCTAGAATGAACTGAGACTGGAGAAGGATGCTAAAAACAACAACAACAACAAAAGGGCTTCTTTGGCTGTGTTAGGAGCAAGAAGATGATCAAGAAAAGGGTAGGTCCTCTGCTTATGGAAGATGATGAATTGTTAACAGAAGGCAGTAACATGGTTGAACTACTCAACTCCTTTTTTGCCTCAGTCTTCTCCCACAAGGGGAGTTGTGTTCAACCTTGGACAAGTAGAACAAATCATATACAGATAAATTTGCAGCCCAGAATAAATAAGGACGTGGCTAGAATGCACTTAGCTACTTTGATTCTGTTGAAGTCTCGAAGGCCAGATTAATTACTTCCCCAAGTGCTGAAGGAGCTTGCAGAAGTCTTCTTGAGTGGAGTGCTGCTGGGCTCTGTTCAACATTTTTATAAATCACTGAGATGACAGTGTAGCAAGTTGCTTATCAAATTTGCAGATGACACAAAGCTAGGAAGGATAGCCACCACCATAAAAGACAGGATCAAGATTCAAACAGATCTAGACAGTCTGGAACACTGGGCCAAATCTAACAAGATGAGATTCAAGAGAGATAAATGTAAAGACTTGTACAAAAAATTAAGACAGAAGTATAGGATGGGAAGACCTGGCTTGGCAGCAGTACATGTGAAAAGAACCCAGGTGTCTTAGTAGATCACAAGCTGAATATGAGCCAGCAGTGTGATGCAGCAGCTACAATTAGCAATCAACTCAGCTACTTTGCAAAGAAGCAAATGCAATCTTTGGCTTAGAAGCAATATTTCCAGATCACAGGAATAATAGTTCCACTCTATTCTGCATTAGTCAGGTTGCATCTGGAGCACTGTGTCCAGTTCTGGGCACCCCATTCTAAGAAGGACACAAGTTGGAGCATACCCAGAGAAGAGTAACCAGGATGGTGAGGGGTCTGGAAAACCAAGTCCTATGAGGAACAGTTGAAAGAGCTGGGTATATTTAGCATGGAGAAAAGAAGATTAAGGGGAGACATTATAGTGGTCTTCAAAATATCTGAAAAGTTGCCATGCAGAAGATGAAGCAGACTTGTTCTTTTTTGCTCCAAAGGGCAGGACTAGAACAAACGGGCAGAAATTGCAGGGAAGCAGATTTTGGTTAAACATTAGGAGAAATTTCCTAACAGTTAGAGCTGTTCAGCAGAGGAACATATTGCCTTGGGAGATGGTGGGTTCTCCTTCATTGGAGGTATTTAAGCAGAGGCTGGATAGCTATCTGTCAGGGATGCTGTAGCTGCACCCTGCAGTGCAGAACCTACACTGAGCAAGGGGTTGGGCTAGATAATCTCCATGATCCCTTCCAACTCTGATTCTGTGATTACAATAAAATGCAAAATCCAACTGAATACATATAAAAAGCTTCTCTAGGATATGAGAGAAACTCCAAGCAACTGCAGCAAATTTAAATATTGTATGACTCCCAACAGCAAAGCCTCCCAACTCACTTTTGCCAATTTATGAAATATCAATAATACAAGGCCAAAAACATTAACACTGGCCCAACTGTAGAGTTTTCAAAGACCCAGTTAGGACTATATTCAGTCAGAAACTCTATATAAAACAAGGTAACCCAGATTTGAATTTTTTTATCAAAAACTTTCCAGACAGCTTATGTACTTGCAAATATCAAAACATTTGACCTAAATATAGACACAGCCTCCCAAGTTAAATAACAAGACTCCCCAGCTTGCAACCTTTGTATACAGGAAGACTATACCAAAAAATTATGCAAAAGTGTGACCCACTTCATGCAGTATGATCTGCAAGATTATCAAACCCAGGAGCTCCAAAAGGTACTGACCTTGAAAGATTTAGAAATTTTTGCACGTGTTTGGATATAGCAGCCTGCAATAAATGATTGAGTTGCTGCCAACATTACTTATGAGAAGTCGCTGATAGAAAATAATGAAAAAAGTGTGGATTGCTGATATCTTCCTCAGCTGTGAATCCAAAAAGTGTTGCCTGAGAGCAAAGGACCTACACATAGTTGGAATATGTCAAAAAACAGAGAAATCTATCACTTATCATTTACACTCATGTGGAACATCCTTCATGTAAATTTGATCCTACTCATAGTGGTACACCCCCCCCCCCAATGTCATCATTAAGTCCCCTAGTGGCCAGACTTTTAAAAAACAAAATTCAAAAGAACTCCCTTCTGTTTAGCCATTTTTCATTCTTATGTACCCTTTCAAGAGCTGCAAATGCCAAGAAAGCTGCTTCGCAAGAAAATATTTGGCTAAAGGAGCACCAATTCTTTGGTGGCGCACATTGCATTGATGTTCCCCTTTCCTCACTTTTAAAGGCCACAATATTTTGCCCACATAGATTTTATTACATGGGCATGAAATGACATAAATAACTCCTTCATTGCTTCAGGTAAAAAAATCAGAAATAGAAGTACTTTTACCACTGACAGGATGATCAAAAGACAGCTTTTTTTCTTTTTCTTTTTTAGTAAATTTCCAGTGAATGCAATGGCCACATGGATGACCTGCAGGCCTGGATGCCTGAAAAACAGTGGATTTTGTGTCATGCGCCCTAGAATTTGTGTGGTCCTTTATGCACCAGATGTCTTGTTCTTTTGGAAAGCCTGGAAGATCTTGTACCAAATGCCAATAGGAATGTATACACATTTTCATTTTATTTTTGGTAACTGGATTAAATGGCAAATTACCTGTTATTCTATTGTTGTTATTTTTTTCCTGTGGAGACAGTAAGTTGCATTGTTCATTGGTGATCGCACAACCTGAACAGGATATCTTCTAAAGAAATGTTGTACTAAACTATGTGATTCTTTAGTATAGGTTTGATTGTTGGAACAATTATACTAAATCCTTAGAAATTGACTATACGGTAAATTGTTTCTCAAAGGAATGGGACAATAACTATCATACCAGAGAAAAGTGTTCTTCTAAAAAGGGCTTTTTATATACTGTAATAACAAGACACTGAGTACCTTACTGTGCAAGCCTATGGCCACTAGACAACTCGTCCCAGGAGAGTTCTAAGTAGAGAGAGAATCAGCCTCTCTCTGCAGTCTGCAGTCCCTGTACAAGTTACAGTATAGAAGGACATGAACAACAGACTCTATTGCTCCAATTCCACACAAACGTTCATTAATTGGGATCTTGTTAAATCGTCCGCTTAACAGTGCAGAGGGCAACTCATTGAGGCAAGCAAGCATAAATGCTTTTTCTGTATTTAGGAACAGTTAGTCTATGCAGATATGAAGCTCTAACAATTCCATATTTTAGATTGCTTAAAATAAGGGGGAGCAAGTTTTATCTCATACTGCAGATCTAAATCTATTAATCTCTGTATAACAGAGAATTGTGCCTTCCTTAAACCATAGTTGCCCAGAACCACAGGAGAAAAACCCAGATTAAGAATTCTCTTCTCCATTTCCCTCATCCACCGACTGACAAAAGAGTGTGAGAGCAATAAGCGGATAGAGCTATCAGGAACTGCAGAAAAATACAGACGGAGCCACCATTTCAGGCATTTATCCAAGCCTGGCATTCAGCTGATTGAATACCGTACCCACTTCCAAATAGATAGCTGCGTTCCCCACACAGCAGGTAGCCCCAGAATCTTCCTAAAGAAACTAGATTGTACTCTTTCCACCTGAGAGTTAAACCCAGAGATCCAGCGTAGAATGCCAAATATAAGTTGGGCCAAATACTTGGCTTGATAAACTTGGATAGTAGAAGGTATAAAGCAACCTCCTTGCAAAAAGAAAAACCTTGAGATGGCCTGTTGGCTAAGATTAGCTGAATTAATTGCCTGGTCCCATTGTTCCGACCAGAACAAGCGGTCTCTATATGTAGATTTGTATACGTAGATATCTTATATGAGGGACTTGTTCTATGTTGTTGCCAGTTAAGGTCCATTTCTGTCTCTTTCGGGCTTTGGTTTATTATACTTGTTGATCAAACTGTTTTTTGAGCAATAAGCCCCAAATGCAGCTAATAAACAATTTAGACCTATTCTAGACAGTGAAAGCAGTACAGCATCGCTGGTCTACAACAATAGGGGGATTTTAACAGTAGATAATTTAGGGGCATGAGACTCAACCTCATAAAGATGAGGAGCCAGATCATTTAGAAATAGGTTGAAAAGTAAGAAGGCCAAAATACAACCCTGTCTAACACCCCTACTAACAGAAATTGGGTTTGAGATTGTCCCTCCTGCCCACACCATACTTGGTTGGAAGTTTGATTGTATAAACATCTAATGAGCACTGGTAAGCATTTGCCTGTGGAGGTTTGGCGTAACTTGGACTATAGTAATTTCTGTGGGACCAGGTCGAAAGCTGGCTTAAGGTCAATAAAGGCAGAAAAGAGCTTTCTTCCAGATATTGAAGTATATTTCTCTGCCAAGTGAGCTAGTACACAGCAATGGTCTAAAGTTGAGCAGCCTGCTCTAAACCCAGTCTGTTCCTCCCCCATAATCTTATTATCCTCTCTCCAGGATAAGAGCTTGCCTTTTAAAAACCCTGCATAAATAACTGAAAGAAGACTTGATAACTTGCTGGATTTGTCCTATCCCCTTTTTTGAAGACAGGTACTATAATTGCTTTGCTCCAGATGTCAGAGATATTTACAGTTCTATCAATGAAAGTAAAGAGAACAGAGAGTAAGGGAGCCCACCATTCAGGGTTAGAGTTTAACAAATCGGGAGGTATAGAATCCGGACCTGGTACTTTCCCACATTTAAGCTGGGCAATCAAATCAGCAATTTCACCAGATGTTGCAGGTTGCCACTCTGCGATGTTAAAAGATGGTTGAGTATTATGGAAGGAAAAATTATCTGGAACATGGAAAATATCAGAGAAATTATTTCCCCAAACATGTGAGGGGATACAGCAAGGAGGAGGTTCCTGATAATCCCTTCAAAGCTCTAGTCACTATTGTTATGATAGGTAGCAGCTCATTCCTGCAAAGGAACTGGATGTTAAACTCTAGTTGAGAGGTCAAAAGGGGAGGAGCCTATGCAAGCTCAGCAGGCCAGGAGATTGAAAGGGGTGTGTGAACTCAACGGGACCTGACTCTCTGGAAGTCCAGCTGAACACTTCCACAGCGTGCGGCAAGGCACTTGGTGGACTTCTGGGTCCCTGATGCGTCACTTCCGGGTCCCCAGCGCTGCGTTTTTTCCGTAAAAACCAAGGTAAACTAGCTTAAAACAGCCACAAATAGGATTTTATGGAAAAAATGCAGCGCTGGGGACCCGGAAGTACCTTTCCCCGGCTCCTCTCTGGGGAGTTGTGATGAGTTCCATGGGGCTTAGGGGGGCCAGCGGGGCGAGTTCGCCTGGCTTCCACCCCTGATCGAGATCCGCAACATCTCTAGTGCACAATAAAGCTTTAATCACTACTACCAGGGCTCTGTCATCTTTGGGTGTAGAATATACAGGCCTGTGGCTCACACTGGCTCAGCTTGTCTGAGTGTGGAAAGCTAAGCAGGGTCAGGCCTGGTTATTACTTGGATGGGAGACCCCTCCTCTAGTTTCCTGCATTGAGCAGGGGGTTGGACTTGATAGCCTTGTAGGCCCCTTCCAACTCTATGATCTATGAAATCTATGAAATCCACAACCAAAACATGGTGTCGGAAGTAAATCTCTTGTTCTGAAGACAAGGAGGGCTCAAGCAGCATGTTTACAAAGACCATACACACGCTGGTGGCAGAAGAAGATTTTGTGGTAATGGCAGCAAGCATGATTCCAGTTCCAGGGCCCATGGACATGACAGGTGATCTTTTTTACTAATTGGATGTTTTTCAAAACACAGTGGGAGAATTATGAAGTTGCTACAGGAGTGGATGACAAAGATAAAAAGATTAGAATTGCAACACTGCTATCAGTAATGGGGAAAGAATGTCATTTGCTCCAGCAGCACCTTGATATTCCACCAGCAAACAGGCAAGATCCCTTCAAATTATGAAATGCCTACTAGAAATGTCATATATCAGTGATGACGAACCTTTTTGAGCCCGAGTGCCCAAACTGCAACACAAAACCAACTTATTTATTTCAAAGTGCCTTAAATTTGGCAGGAAGGAGGAGGGGGCACTAGCTAATCACGCCCCGCTCTGTCTCAGGGCATGGCTCTTCACCGGGCACACAAAGATTTGGGCGTGCGCGCGCTGTGCTTCTCAGCTGTCTGTTCAGTTAGAAGGAGGGCTGGGTGCCTGCACAGTCTGCTTCTGGGGGTGGAGATTTCATAGATCATAGAGTTGGAAGGAGCCTACAAGGCTATCGAGTCCAACCCCCTGCTCAATGCAGGAAACTAGAGGAGGGGTCTCCCATCCAAGTAAGAACCAGGCCTGACCCTGCTTAGCTTTCCACGCTCAGACAAGCTGAGCCAGCGTGAGCCACAGGCCTGTATTATGTTGGAGTGTGCCTGCCTGTGGAGGCCAGCGAGGAATGAGTGGAGAGGAGTTACTATGGAAACCCGACGCTGAATGCAGAAGGGGATGGTCTTTTCACAATCTGGCAACCAATGGCTCAAGTGCCCACAGAGAGGTCCCTGCGTGCCAGCTGTGGCACGCGTGGCCTAGGTTCGCCATCACTGTCATATATGAATGCTATCTCTTTATTAAACGTACACAGGAATCTGATGAAACTATAGATCAATTTGTTGCTAAATTATGCAAAATGGAGGATTCATGTGCATACACCACTTTGAAAAGAAGAATTAATCAGACACAGACTGGTTATAGGCATTAAGTACAAGGGAGCACAGTTGAGAATGCTCAGAAAGCTTGCCTTGACTGCAGGAAGCCATAGACATCTGCAAAGCTAGCGAGCAAACCCTGATGCAAATGCAAGAAATGCACTGCTTGGAAGCTGACAGCATGCATTATATCAACAAAAATAAACTATCAAACATGCATATGCCATCATGAAAAGCCAATGCTGAACCCAAGAGATTTCAAAGTGAGAGTTGTGGATACTGTGGCAAACTGCATGATCCTGGCAAATGCCCAGAATTTAGAACTAATGCAGAAACTGTGACAGAAAAAAACATTATGCTAGAGTTTGTAGATGCTATAAGCAAGAAAAACCTGCACAGCATGTGAAACAAGTAGACAATGATGATCTTTACAGTAATTCAGACAGTGATGTTTTCTACATGCATGACATCAAAACAGTGCACACTAAGAGAAAGAAATGGTTTTTCAAACTTGTATTGGCACTGTGCCCAAAAACTTTGCAATCCTGGCTCAAGCAAGAAACAGAATGCCAAATTGACAGCGGTACATCTGTAAATGTAACGGGCTACAGAGACTTTCTCAACATAATGCAAGATGGAGAAGTAAAACCATCACCAAGCAAAGGCAAGCTGAGACTATATGATGGCACAATTCTCACACCACTAGGGCAATTCGTGACAACATCAACTAGAATTCCAAATTGTAAATTCCAGGCAAAAGCCCCTCCTCTCAGCAAGCACAAGTGAACGTATGAAACTAGTAACATTGCATACTTCACAAGACATCCACACAGTCAGAACAGAAACCAACAGAACCTTGACACTGGGGAAAGCTCAAGGTGGCATATCAAAAGCACAAATTCTCATGCACTACCATGATGTCTTTGAAGGACTTGGATGTCTCCCAGGCACTTTACATTTAAAAATAGACGAAACAGTGCAGCCAGTGCAACATATGCCATGTAGAATCCCCTTGACATTTAAAGAAAAAGTTATGACTGCAATAAGAGAAATGGAAAAGAATAGAATTATTGTCAGAGTGACAGAACTTACCAAGCAGCATGGTCGCCATAGAGAAACCTGTAAACTTCACATCTGTATAGATCCCAGTAATTTAAACAAGGCATTATTACGAGCTCACTACCAAATGCCCACCATTGAAGAAATCTTACCAGACCTTGCCAAGGCTAAAATACTTTTGGTGCTAGATGCAAAAGATGGATATTGGCAAATCTTATTAGGTGAAGAAAGCAGCTACCTTACCACATTTTGGACCCCGGAAGGCTGATACAGATGGCTAAGGATGCCTTTTGGCATAAAACCAGCAGCAGAGTAATATCAGTGCTGCCAACAGGATGTGTTAGTGGGTCTCAAAGGAATCAGTGTGATCACAGATGACATTCTGGTTTATGGATGTGGAGATTCAATGGAGAGTGCCATAGCCAACCATGACAGCAACCTGATTTCTCTCCTGGAAAGGGCCAGAAAAGTCAATCTAAAACTCAATCAAAATAAGATGAGGCTCCAAATAACAGCAGTACCCTAATTATCTGGCCAAATTTATTCCCCACCTTTCTGATGTTTGTGAGCCTCTCAGACGATTACTGGACACAGGCACAACTTGGATGTGGCTAACCCAGCATGATGCAGCCCTCCAACAGATCAAAGACTTGGTCACCAAACATCCTGTCTTGAAGTACGATGACATGAATGAAGATGCCACTATACAGTATGATGCCAGTGAAACAGGCCTGGGTGCGGTACTTTTGCAACATGGACAGCCTGTTGTCTTTGCATCAAGGTCTTTATCACAGACTGAATGGCATTATGCCCAAATAGAAAAAGAATGTTTGGCAATTGTGAAAAAATTGTGAGAAAATTGACCAGTATATACGAGGTCAGAATTCCATCAGGGTTGACAGTGATCAGAAGCCTCTAGAAGTTATTTTTAAGAAGTCCCTGTTATCAGCTCCAAAATGCCTTCAACGCATGCTTCCCAGACTACAATGCTATCATCTGGATGTACAATACAAAAAAGGAACTGAGATGTACATAGCAGATCTCCTATCCAGGGCACCCTTACCTCAAGAAAAGCACACTGACAAGCGAGACTATGAGATACTCAATTCCATGGAAACTTGAACTACACAAGAGGAACTAGAAAGCATTAATCAAGCTGCCTACGTGCCGATCTCCCAGCCAGGACTTCAAAGAGTCAAGGAAAACACTTTACAAGACAAAGAACTGCAAGAATTTATCTCTATTATTTTAGCAGGTTGGCCAGATACCCAGGAGAAAGCTCCAAGGTGCACTCGAGAGTGTTGGAACTTTCATGCTGAATTAAATTTTCAAGATGGCATCATATTCAAAGGACAACAGATACTCATTCCAAAGACCATGAGAAATGACATATTATCATGAATACATCACAATCATTCTGGAATAGAAGGATGTTTGAGGAAAGCGAGAGACATGATATACTGGCCAAATATTACTAATGACATCAGAGACCTAGTCGTAAGTACCTGTGATGCATGTGCTGCATTTCAGGCAAGCCAGCGGAAGGAACCACTGGTGATACATAGCGTTCCTACCAGACCATGGAGCAAGATGGGAATAGAACTGTTCACTGAAAATGGCAGCAATTATCTCATTCTAGTGGACTACTATTCTGATTTCTGGGAAATAGACAAACTGCCAGACACCACATCAGCGACTGTAATTGAGAGAATCATGAACCATTTCAGCAGACTAGGCATACCAGACTGCATGATCTCAGATGGTGGACAGTTCACCTGCAAAGATTTTACCAAATTCTCAACAGACTGGGAATTTCACCACATAACTTCATCTCCATACAACAGTCAATCCAATGGCAAAGCCGAATCAGCCGTCAAAATTGGAAAAACTCTATTAAAGAAAATGGCAAAAAATAGTGAGCGGGGACTAGAACCCAGATCTCCCGAGTCCCAGTCCAACACTTTCACCACTACGCTACACTGGCTCTTGGATACAAACCTTCTGGGCAAACTCTAAACCCAAAATTTAAAATGTCACTCTCATAGTTTTTATCAATAGCAAAACAAAACAAAAAATGAAAGGAACAGCCATATTATATTAGTTACAATTTTCCGATTTGGCATATTGTGTTGCATGTTTTCATTTTGGATGTATTGCAAGTCTATTGCATTCAGGAGGTTCAACCTTTGTATCCCGAAACCCCATATTTCTGTCCAAACTTTGAAACTGGTTATCCTTGCATCAGTTAAATACAGGCTCAGTTTAGAAAATCTTCCAAGCCATGGTTGTGTGTTTCCTTGGTGTGCTCCTTCTTCCCCTTCGTACATAACTTCCCTCTCCATTTCCTCTTAAGCCCTAACTGCTGTTTGCTCTGATGTCCAATATAGTTAGTGCCTAACAGGAGACAGTGAGCAACATAACAGGGGATGAACAGAATATGTATGTCCAAGGCTTATTCATGATCCTCCAAGTTTTGGTGTGGAGGATCATAGTCTATAACAGTAGTGGGCAACACACAGCGCAAAGGCCAAATGCGGCCCACCATGGATTTCTATACAGCAGTGGCAAGAACAAATGCTGGTTTGCCACCAAAATTCAGCTGCAAACCTCAAAAGTGCCAAATTTAGCTTGTTTTCAAGCTGAATATTGCCTTTTTGCATCTCCTCAGTAGTTTGCTGCTGAATTTCAGCTGCAAACTGCTGGTTTTTTTGCCACCACAAAATTCAGCACCATGGTGACGGTAGGAGTGAAGCCCCTGGACCACCTGAAGTTGCCCATTGTGGTCAGCACCAGAATTTTAATTTCTGAGCTATCTTGTTTTATGTCTAGAAAACAAAAATATTAACACAACACCCCCTACCTTGTGCTGCTCATTTTGAAAGCAACCACCATGCCAAGTGTGTTATGAATATATTATACCTCTGAAGTGCTATTTCCAGTGCACTGTTTATCCCAGTAGGGTTAGCATGTGGGTCATTTCTGAAAGACATTGGAAACAATCTGAACTAAAACAGTGGCAGGTCCCTGCTCTAGATCAGGGGTGGGAAACTTGTAGCCCTCCAGATGTTTTTGCCTACAACTCCCATCAGCCCTAGCCAGCATATCTGATTCTGTGGGATCATGGGAGTTTGAGGCCAAAATATCTGGAGAAGCCACAAGTTGCCCACCCCTGCTCTAGATTGTGCTCACTGGAAAACTGCTTGAGGACACATGCTGATGGGAAACTATATTAGTTGCTTCCAATATGCCTCATTTTTATTATAACACCAAGGTCCAATGTTATTCCAAATGGGATACTTTAACTGTTACCATAATCTATGTATCAACTTTGCCTGTATAGTAAATAGATTAACAGCAATGTAAATTGTTATGGAAAACAGGTGAGTGATAACTGGCACACTTCCAATGCAAATACGTTTCTGCATACAGCTATCCCTCTAACACAGTAGTGGGGAACCTCCAGCCTGCCAGCCCTCCACAGCCAACCTGCCAAGGCCCTACTACCTTCCTGCAACCCCACCCTTTGGAAAAGCCAAAGGAAACCTGCTCCATTGGTAGCTACTGCTCAGCTGATTGGGAAACAGCTGAGCAGCCATGGAGAGAGAGCTGCTCCAGCAGTTCCCAAAGGATTCTTCTCTGTGTGCTGAGAAAGGCACACAGAGAGAAGGGTGGAGAAAGAGAGGAGAGAGATACAGCAAGAGAGAAAGAAGGAAAGAGTAAATGTATGTCTTTGATCCCACTATTGTCTCTGGCTCCACCCACATTTGCCTCCAGCCCCACCCACTGCAGGAATGCAGGCCCTGAGAGCTTGCCCAATGCAGAACTGCAGTTTTCTGGCTCAAAGAAGTTCCTACTCTTGCTCTAATGCATTGGAGCAATAAACAAAATAAGAAACTTCAAGATGGCCTTGTGTAGCTTGTGTGTACTTGAAATAACTGCTTATTGCAACAATCTTTAACTGTCAATGATCCAAGTGAAAGCATTTTCACTGCTGTAATGCTTTTATTAGTCTGTTGTTAGTTGGACTCGTATTTAACACATTTACAGAGCAATGCTATGGCCCCTAGACAATCCATAGGATTGTTGGGATTCCCATCTCTACGGTCAGCAAATCGCTCCAACCTCGGAGCTGGAGATCCATGCTCAGATCCCACCCCCACCCCCGTTACAGCTGGCTCAGAAGGAACCATGATGACTGCTTCTCCGAGGTCACAAAGCAACCTTGGAGAAGGGGTTTAGTGGGCAGGGATGGGGCAGGGAGGGGAGGAGACCAGCACCACCAAGATATGATGTATCCTGGGGGTGCCTCAGCCTCCTTCCCTCCTACTGCAAAGTGTCGCAGTTAGACAGCTGAAATTGGCTGTCTAGCTGTTTTGCAGGGTGGGAGGAATGCAGAGGCAACCTTCCCCTCTATGCTTCTCCCACTGTTTACGGGATGCCTGTAATCCTCTGAGTTTAGAGGGTTACAGGCATCCTTATAGGACTGCACCCTTACTTTATTAAGTTTAAATATAGAATCATAGAGTTGGAAGGGACCTTTCAGGCCAACCCCCTGCTCAGTGCAAGATCTTGCAACTACAACATCCCTGAGTCCTGTGTAAATACCTCCAGTGAAGGAGAGTCCACCACCTTCTGAGGCAATCCACTGCCAAACAGCTCTTACCATTAGGAAGTTTCTCCTAATGTTTCGATGAAACCAGCTTCCCTGCAATTTCCACCCATTGGTTCTAGTCCTGCCCTCTGAATATAATGCTTTAAAGGTACTGCATTAAGATCCTTACCAATCTAAATATGATTACTAGAAATTTGAAATCTATGAAATCTGTTTTGTTTGCCCACAGGACAGGCACATCATGGTCAAGTTTCCTACCTTGTTCCTCCAATACACCTGGACTCTGATCTCGAGAGACAATCATTTAAGGGTGAGTTGGCAACATATTATTTCTCTGCTGAAAACATTAATTGCCTAATCACAGTTTGACTATATTATCAATCCCCTGAAGAGTATTTTCTCCCAAAGAGAATATTATGTGGTTGTGCAGATTTGAAAGTGTTAATGCTCCCTGAGCCAGGTATAGTGCATTTTTATATGATTGCTCCCAAGATATTGTACTGAATATGTTCATGAGTCTTTTTCATGACTGCGTTTTTCTGATGACTCTGTCTTGTTCTCTGGGTCTCAGCATTACTAGGAGCCAACCAGGCAGAGCTATGTCTTGTTTATACTTGCAAATAAAGCCTCTAAAAATATAAACTGATTAGGAATGGTATATGCATACTCTTTGTTTGCTTGGAGTAAGAAGAAATATGAAGTGCCCCACTCACCTCAAAACACTTCAGAATGAACAAAGAAGTGGCAAAAATGGAAACGTGAATGGTGCTCTCTTCCAGTTCCAAGTGTATTCAAAGGGGGGGAGCATGCAAACGTTGAGTGCAATTTCTCTACCTCCATCAAAGAATGAACAAATAAAATTGGAGTAACATTTTTGCTTCAGTACTGGTTGGAACAAAATGTCTTAAATTAAATCCTGCATACCTAGAGAGTGGTTCAAGAACAGATGTACTACCTGAAACTATAAATCTACCACAGGGTTGGAGTACCACTTTGTAAATTGTGGGTAAGTTATGAAACGCTGCAATGAATGGGTTATCTCTATGCCAAAAAGCGTGTGTTTTGTGCTGTATAACCATAGCCAGTCCTTCTAATGAAGCATTTATATAATTTGGAATGGTTCAGGTTAGATCCACTGCGCAAGATGCATACAGTGTTTCATCCAGTGTGGCGTAGTGGTGAGAGTGTTGGACTGGGACTCGGGAGGTCTGGGTTCTAGTTCCCGCTCAGCCATGAAACTCACTGGGTGACTTTGGGCCAGTCACTGACTCTCAGCCTAATCTACCTCACAGGGTTGTTGTGAGGATAAAATGGAGAGGAGGAGGAGGAGGAGGATTATGTAAGCCGCCTTGGGTTCCTTTCAGGAAAAAAAGCGGGGTATAAATAAAATAAATAAATACATAAATAAATAAAATCCAACAGTTGTCTCAATGCTACATTTTCACAATCTTGTTTAATTAAAGGCCTATCCCTTATCAGCACATTTAATAATTATATCTGGATCTTGCACCAAAATGTGTAGTGTCTGACTGAGGTTCCACCTCTACTCAAATTACACCATTGTAGGTTGTTCACTTTTTCAAATTGTTCTAAATTCTTCCATAACAAATTCTCGAACACATGTAAATGAGGACACACAGATCCTGGAGGATTAAAAGTGGACCTGGGGCAATATAGAGTATGAGAGGTATCAGTCAAACAACTGTCTGTTTATAAAATAATATTTAAGTCTTATTGTGCTGATAAAGGATGACAAATCAATTGTAGTTGCAGTGCATCATATTTATTTATTTATTACATTTCTAATCCGCCCAATGACTAATGTTCTCTGGGTGGATTACAAATCATATGTAGGCATACATACAAAGAAGAGAACATTATATAATACTTTCATCTCAATCCTGTTCAGTATTCTGTTGGAAAGATTCACTATCAAGTCCTCCTCTTGGCTTTCCTTCTGATTGGCTGGGATTCCCATGATCTCTTTATACCTCAGTTGGTCAATTTCAGTCCACCACAAAATTTCTGTGTCTAGGGTAGCCAGTTTATGATTCATATCTCTACACCCCATTCATTCTTTCATAAAAAGTCTGTTCCTCCAATTCCTTCTATAATTTCTGAACACCCTGTTGGCAGACTTATGCTTTTTTTGCTTTGGTATTTCTTAAATTTCACCACAGATGACATTTACCACTACATTATTTATGTCTGAAATGCATTTCCCCCCTCTTTCTGTGCACTGATGCTAGAACTGAACAGTGTATAAACTCTACTGGTTTACTGGCACATTAGTCATCATACATTACAAGGTAATTACCTCAAACCACCACTCTATAGAAACATTATAATGACCCTGTAAATCACTTAATAAAACCAAACACTGGATTCACAATCAATTTTGGTTCTACCTCTGTATTTCCTATTGGTTAAAAATATCTCAATGTTAGTTGCATTATTAACCACTAATTTTAACCTACTTTTAGTAAAGCAAACGTTATTACAATACAGATATTTTATAAGCATGTTAATGATTATTCATAAGCATATTAATTCCAGAGGAAGTTGGGACTGCTTTCTCTGGCAGCCAGAAAACTGAATATTCCACTGGTTGTTCTGGGGACAGAGAAGAGACATGAGTTGGTTTGTTTTTATTTTGCTGCAAGGATACTTTGTGAATAATTCCTTCTCAGCTTCCCCTGCACAATGGAATATCCTTGCCCTACTAGGGATGTAAATGAAATCTGATTGGTATGAATTTTTAAATGAATTTACCCAATTTATACCTCCCAAATCTATATCTGAACACACTTGTGCCCTGAAATCCACACTTTTCAGAATTTTATGATGCAGTTCACAACTCAAAAATATGCAAGGAAGAGTGCATGCAAAACCCCATTATATTAGAGAAGAATTGCTTGCAAAAACTCTGCATGCTAGGAAAAGTGCATACAAAAAACATCTATTCAGAAAATGTGCACAGACATACATACAAATTTTCATGCAGACCTTTTTGGTTGAATCTGCAAACTGATGCAGAAATGAGCTGTCAGAACAATACAGTCAGGACAATGAGAAACTGGGAGAAACTGAAATTGATTCAATGATTTAAAAAAAAAATAATCTGCCAGTTTAAGCCCAGAGTTAAGGCTATCTCATGTTGGCTCAAGCTCCACAAAGCCAGGAAATTGGAAGCTAAGGCCGATGCCTTAACTGACATGCCCCGTGATCAGTGAAGATATTGTGCAATGTCAGAAATTATGTTTGCTTACAATTTATCCTCCATGCACCCACATCTTTTCTTGGTCTTTCAGGCTAAAATCCAGATGGGGAGGATGGAGTGCCTCGGACCAGCAAAGATGCCCCACATTGTCCTGGCCCTGTCTTGCCTTATGAAGCATCTGAGCCTTACTGCATTGCTAGTCCTCAGGAATCTGCCTGTGAGTTGACCCATGCCAGTTTGTTGCTTACATCAGTAGCTGACAGAATGGGTTAAACAGTGAGAGGGAGCCCTCTCCTAGCAGTAAGGCTAGATGCTTCATAAGACAATACAGGACCAGGAAAAATGTGGGGCTTCTTTGCTGACCAAGGAAAAGTGGGTGCATGGAGGGTATGTTGTAAGCAAGCACAATTTGTGACATTGCACAACATCATCACTGATAATGGGGAACGTCAGTTAAAGCATGAGCCTTTGCTTCCAATTTCCTGGCTTTGTGGAGCTTCAGTCAACATGAGATAGCCTTAACTCTGGCCCTAAAGTGACAGGATTGATACAGCCCTCAGCTTGGAAGGGAATTAGAGCATGCCTGTCCTCCCCATCCACCTAGTGCATCCCACCTCTGCCATTCCTGCACATTCACTTGGGCATCTGCATATGGCCTACACCTCAGAACTGCACAGTCCATCCATTCCATAGAAACTGCCTAGTTGTAGAAAATTACTACTAATGAGCAGAGGGCCCCTAAGCTCCTGTGGAGAAGAACTACTCAGCACTGGTTAGGCCTCATCTTGAGTACTGTGTCCAGTTCTGGGCACCACACTTTAAGAAGGATGCATCACACAGAGGAGAGCCAGGATCTCTTCTTGACCATCCCAGAGTGCAGGACACGGAATAATGGGCTCAAGTTACAGGAACCCAGATTCCACCTAAACATCAGGAAAAACTTCCTGACTGTTAGAGCAATAAGGCAATGGAATCAACTACCTAGGGAGGTGGTGGGCTCTCCCACTCTGGAGGCATTCAAGGTGCAGCTGGACAGCCATCTGTCAGGGATGCTTTGACCTGGATTCCTGCGTTGAGCAGGGGGTTGGACTCGATGGCCTCATAGGCCCCTTCCAACTCTACTATTTTATGATTCTAGGATTCTATGACTTTACTTCAAATGTTAAAAAATCTAACTATATTTTTCCATTCCATCTCTGCACAGATGTGCAAGGACAGCAGAGGTGTTGCAGACCCACCAGGTAGGCAGGGCAGGCAGGGACACTGCTCCCCTTCATGCCATGGTCTGCATTGAGGGAAAAGTATTGCCTGGTACAGCCCATGGCCCTTTACTTTCCCTTTCAGGCAGTGTATGTCCAGGAACTACAAACTACAGATGTCCTGCATCTGTAATAATTAGCCCTATTCCCGCTTTTAAAATGCATTCACTGAACGTGAAAACAGGAATGCACCTGCTGGCCCTCCATGTATTCAAGCGGAAGGTGTGAACAGAGCTCTACATGTTGTCAGGATCTGCTCAGCCAGCACAGCACCACAGCTCCATCTGGCGGCCCCATGGAGAAGGCAAGCAAGTCCACCTGTAAATACTCACAGGGTTAGTACCAGACTGGTAGGTACTGGTGTTCACAGGGTCAGAGCTGGCCACTCAGGCAGACCAACTGGGAGCCACAGGAAGTCCTATAAGAGGCTTTGCCACAGCAATACGAGTCATCGTGGTGTCTGCAGCCCGCTCCAGACTCTCTGCTACAAATTCTGATCCTCACCTTGCCCAGGCTTGACCTCCACCTGTTTCTGGACTACACACCTGCCTCTGGCCCACCACGCCTTGTACGTTTCTGACCCTTGTTTGTTCCTGGACTATGCACCTGGCTCTGGCCCTGCCACGCCTTCTACATATCTGATCCTTGCTCACTCCTGGACTATGCATCTGCTTCTGGCCCTGCCATGCCTTGTATGTATTTGACCCTTGCTCATTCCTGGACTGTGCTTCTGCCTCTGACCCTTCATCCACCTCCGTCACCCCTGGCCCTGGTGTTCCAGCCAAGGATACCTGCCACTCATGTCCTGGACCTGACAGTTTGCTGTGGCCCAACACGCCCTGACCAGGGACAAGATGAACGTAGCTGCCAGCCTCCCTCCAAAAATGGATCTAACCAGCATTCTTCGTGTCTTGTAAAATCAAGTTGTGTCTTTACAAACTGAGCTCCACTCCCTGTGGGCCGCCTCCGCAGCTCCACCCCCAACACTGACGCCCCACTGAGCTCCAGCAACCTCCCTGGAGCACTTCAATGCTGAGCGAAAGGCCCTCTGAGGCTTCATTAACCAATGTAGGTTGATGTTCCAAATGTGCCCCGAGGGCTACCCGACGCAGCACAGCCAGGTGTATTTAATGGTGAGCCTGTTCTCGGGCCCTGTTCTGGCATGGGCCTCCCCGCTATAGGAAGCAGATGACGCTCTGTTGGGGAATCTGGATGACTTTGTTTGGGTCTTGGAGGGCATGTTTGGAAATGGGAATTGGCCGACACCACCGAATTGGCCCTGCAGGCCCTCAAGTAAGTGTGCTCGTCTGTTGCCGAGTACACTGTGGAGTTCCGGTGCCTTGAGGCCAACACCCTGTGGAATGAGGCCGCCCAACAGTTCCACTTCCACATTGGGCTGAATTTCAACATTAAGAACGTGCTGGCCCGGGTGGACCCTCCTGCTGCCTTACCGGTGTTCATTGTTCTATGAGTTAACATCAATAATCAACTAATAGAGAGGAGTGCAGAACGACGCAGTGGGCAGACCCCAGTACTGTTTTCCTGGCATGAAAGCAGGTACCCAGACCCTGCACCCAAGCCTGAACCCATGCAGGTTGATGATTCCTAGCATCGATTGACAGAAACTGAGAAGTGGCAGTGGCGAACTCTGGGCCTCTTTTTGTACTGCAGTCAGGAGGGGCACTTTGCATCGGCCTGTCCCACTAAGGCACTGCTCCAGGGAAACAGGCTACCCCGGTGGCATCAGGAGGTGACCTACCAGGGCCCACTATTCCCAACCCCATTTTCTGCTTCCGGTCTCACTTCTTCTGCTGCAAGATGGACTCCTCCATGTGGAGGTCATGATCAATTCCAGGGCCTCTTCTGATTTCATGGACACAGACTTTGCAAAGAATGTACAGATTCCTTGTTGAGCCAAGCCTGCTCCAATACTGGTAGAAGAGCTGGATGGGTCCCCACTAGCCTTGGGGCCCATTACACATGAAACATGCCCCTTGGTGATGCTGGTCGCCCCTAGCCACCAAGAACTGCTTTTGTTCATCCTTGTCCAGACACCGCACTATCCAGCGATTCTGGGGATCTTATGGCTGATCAAACTGAAACTTACCATTTCATTGAGCTAACGGTCCCTGGAGTTTCAGTCCCCCCATTGCCAATAAATTTGTTCCTAGCCTCCCATTCTGACCAAGCTGGACTCGGAAACTCAGAAGCCCCAGAACCCAGGGGCATCTTGGCCTGCGCTCTGCAGCACCACTGTGGAGGATTTGGTCACTCTCCCAGCCAAGTACCGTGATCTCATGGACATGTTCGAGACAAAAGGGGTCGAGACCTTGCCCCCGCATCAGTCCTACGATTGTCACATCAATCAACAGCCGGGTGCGGAGATCCCATTCAGGATGGATATATGCACTCACATCTCCTGAGTTGAAAGTCTTGCAGACAACCTTCAGGACAATCTTGCCTGAGGCTTCATCCACCCAAGCAGCTCACTGGCCAGGGTCCAGATCATTTTCGTATGAAGAAAGGACGGCGGGGGGGGGGGGGGGCTATGTCCGTGCACTGACTACCGGAAGTTGAACCTAGTCACGGTTAAGAACTGGTATCCCTTGCCCCTTAT
The DNA here is from genome assembly GCA_021292165.1 of Shinisaurus crocodilurus. NCBI lineage: Eukaryota > Metazoa > Chordata > Lepidosauria > Squamata > Shinisauridae > Shinisaurus > Shinisaurus crocodilurus. Next base: position 124,660,731 of record CM037877.1, read on the forward strand.
CCCAGAATTCTTTGAGCGGCTGCAAGGGACCAGGATATTCACAAATTTGGATTTGCATGGGGCTTACAGTTTGGTAAGAATCTGAGAAGGTGATGAGTGGAAGACCACCTTTCACAGCTCTTACGGCCATTCTGAGTATCTGGTCATGCTGTTTGACCTTTGTAATGCCTCTGCCACCTTCCAACATTTTGTCAACGATGTACTTCAGGACATGCTGGATTGCTTCATCATGGCCTACCTCAACGACATCCTGATATTCTCTGAAAACCCCAAGGAGCACTGTCAACACGTCTGCCAGGTTTTGCAGCGTCTCAGAGAGTATCGATTGTATGCGAAGTTAGAAAAGTGTGCATTCGATCAGGAAACCATGGACTTCCTGGGTTACGTCATTTCACCAGTCGATCTCCAGATGGATCCCCAGAAGGTCCAATCTGTCTTGGACTGGGATCCACCCAGGGATGTGAAAGGGGTGCAATGCTTCATGGGCTTTGCCAATTTCTACCGACGGTTTATCCAAGGCATCTCCCATATCATTGCCCCCCCACCCCCCTGTTAAAGAAAGAAGCCAAGTTTACCTGGACTCTGGCAGCGCAAGAAGCCTTCATGCAACTGAAGACAGACTTTACTACAGGCCCAATACTGCGTCATCCAGATCCCAGCCTTCCATTTGTGGTTGAGGCCAACGCCTCCAGCCAGGCCATTGGAGCAAACCTCTCTCAACACCAAGGCCCACATCACCTTCTCCATCCCTGCGCCTTTTACTCCCAACAGTTAACTCTGGCAGAGAAGAACTACAACACTTGGGACAAGGAATTACTGGCTATCAAGGTGGCATTCGAAGAGTGGCGGCACCTCCTTGAAGGAGTGTCACACCCCGTAGAAATGCTCATGGATCACTGAAATTTAGAGCACTTCCAGTCCATGAAATGCCTTAAGTTATGTCAGGCTTGCTGGGCTCTATTCTTCACCCGCTTCGACTTCTGGGTGACCTATCGACTAGGCACCAAGAATGGGAAAGCCGACACACTTTCTTGCAAGGATGAAACCTTGACTGGAGAAGACGTCATCCCAGCGCTGTTGCTAACATCCGCCAACTGCCTTCATGGCACCATGAACCTCAATGTCCTAGCCTGAGTCCAACAAGCCCTGTCTGCTGATCCCTATGCCAGCCACCGGCTGACCCAGATGAGGCCACCAGACAGTCTTGGGGGTCCCGTCCTGCAGGTGCAGGATGACTGTTTATACATCCAGGGGTGCCTCTACATTCCGGAGGGTCCACTAAGGGTTGAGGCCTTGCAGCTGTGGCACAACACATTCACCACAGGTCACTGGGGTACTCAAAAACCCTCAAGTTGCTTTCTCAAGCCTTCTGGTGGCCAGCTCTTCGCTGTGATGTCAGGCGCTACATCCAGTCATGCAAGATGTGCGCACCTGAGTGCAAGTTCTGCATCAAAAGCCCCAAAGACTCCTGCAGCTACTGCCAACCCCCACCATGCCATGGTCTAACTTATTGATTTATTGATTTATTTATTATATTTATACCCCACCTTTTTTCCTGCAAGGAACCCAAGGCGGCTTACATAATAATCCTCCTCCTCCTCTCCATTTTATCCTCACAACAGCCCTGTGAGGTAGGTTAGGCTGAGAGTCCATGACTGGCCCAAAGTCACCCAGTGAGTTTCATGGTCGAGTGGGGACTTGAACCTAACTTATTGATAGACTTTATTGTGGATCTGCCCCCCTCACAAGGAAATACGGTAATCATAGTGGTGGTGGATTCACTGACCAAGATGGCCCACTTCATTCCCACCCGCAGCTTATCCAGCACTCCCCAGACAGCCCACCTGTTTCTGGTACAAGTATTCTATCTCCACGGGCTACCGGATGCTGTCATTTCAGATCGCAGGCTCCAGTTCACATCCCGGTTCTGGGCAGCATTTCTTGAACTGCTAGGGATCCAGAGGAGGCTGTCATCTGCATACCATCCCCAGATGGATTTGTCAGATGGAAAGGGTCAACCAGGTGCTGGAGCAGTTCCTCCGCTGCTTCCTGAGTTACCATCAGGATGACTGGGTTAACCTCATGCCCCTAGCGGAGTTCACCTACAATAACGCCGCCCACGCATCTACAGATCATAGCCCATTTTATGCAAACTGTGGCCATTACCCACGGAACCACCCATGCACGCCAACCACATCCCTCATGTTACCATGTAATTCTGATCCAGGAGACACAGGGAGAACTTGTCCACCATCTGGAATGGGCCAAGGCTGCCTACAAGAACAGGCAGATCAGCGATGCTGGGAAGGGCCTCACATCCAGGTAGGTGATAAGGTCTGGCTCTCCATGGAGCACTACCAGTCCAACCGTCCCTCTGCTAAATTGGACTACAGGTTCCAGGGCCCCTCCTCCAGCAAGTGAACCCTGTCACATACAAAATGGACCTCCACAGCACCCTGAAGATCCATCCAGTTTTCTATGAGAGCCAGTGTGGCGTGGTGGTTAGAGTGTTGGACTGGGACTCAGGAGATCCGGGTTCTAGTCCCCACTCGGCCATGAAACTCACTGGGTGACTTTGGGCCAGGCACTGACTCTCAGCCTAACCTACCTCACAGGGTTGTTGTGAGCATAAAATGGAGAGGAGGAGGACTATGTATGCCACCTTGGGTTCCTTGCAGGAAAAAAGGCGGGGTGTAAATATAATAAATAAATAAATACGTTTCACAGCTGAAGGTGTTCCATGCCAATCCTTTCCCAACTCATACAGCTCCGCCACCTCCCACTGTCCGAGTTCAGGGCCATGAAGAGTACCATGTGGCAAGAATCCTGGACTCCAAGTGGCTTCATGGTAAGTTGTATTATAAAAGCATATGAGATCAATAAAAGAGTGACAGTCCAAACTTGCCAGAAACCAAATCAAATGGAATCAACACAATTATGTTTTATGCCAGATCAATTGTACATAGGGTGACAAAGAAGATGTGGGTGTCTGCCACCCTCAAAATTGATCTTGAAAATCATTTTCATGGTCATATATCACTGCATTGCATGGGTCAGGCTACATTTGGGAATACTGTCAATACTGTCACAGCACAAACCAATTTAGGCATATATACCAAAATGGACTTATGTTTATTTTTTTTTATTTTTTTTTAATTTATTATATTTATGAATTGCCCATCTGGCCAGACATCCGGCCACTCTGAGCGATGTACAATGCAATAAAATACGGGGGGGGGGGGGGGGGATGACACACACACACACTCAGTATAAAACACAATTAAAAATCCTAACCCACCCCATATTCCCGCCTGAAAAGCCATGTTTTTAATGCCCAGCGGAAGCTAATCAAGGAAGGGGCATGACGGAGGTCACTGGGGAGAGAGTTCCATAAATTGGGGGCTGCCAAAGAAAAGGCCCTCCTCCTAGTCCCCACCAGCCTGGTTTCTCTGGCTGATGGGACAGGGAGAAGGCCATCCATGGCGGATCTTGTTGAGCAGCCTACTTGATGTTGCTGGAGGCGCTCCTTGAGATAGACTGGACCAGAGTCGTACAGGGTTTTAAAGGTCAACATTTGATTTGTACAATGAAAGAAAAGGTTTTGAGTTATGTTTTTTCAGTGGATAATGTAATGGAAGAGTTGCTATGATTAATTGTTCTTTCGCATTACAGCCTGCAATCTTCACTCATTAGCGATTAGCAAATCTTTGGTCAAATCATATCTTGCTGTATCTTTTATTTTGAGGGAGACTAGAGGTATGTTGCTATATAATCAATGCACCTGACCTCTCTAGGCACTATTTTGAAAACATCAAAAATCCTCTGCTGCTTAGTGATTTATTTATTTATTTTATTAAATCATCTGCATCACATTTGCATTGTACAGGGAGATCCTTGGAGCATATGGATGGTTTTGCAACATCATCTAGATTGAATAGGTGTTTTATATCCTGAAAGATTTGGGGTTGCTCGGACTATATCATACAGAACTATGATGGAATCCGGTGCCGTGTGGAAAAACAGAGTTAAAAAACAATGTTCCCCAGCAGTAGCAGATGTAGCAGTGGTGTTACAGTGGCGTTAGTGGCTGAGGCTAGTCCAGTAAGTAAAACAAAACACAAGCCAGTTTCCTTAGCAAAGAGATTTACTAAAACTAAGACTTGAAAATAAAACACAGGAACAAAGCATACACAGAGTGCTAGATACAAAACTTACAGAGAACAGTACGTTAGACACAAAAATGAATGACTGTCTAAACATACACAACTTTCTCCTACAAACCAAATGCTTACTCATAACTCCAAACTCCCAAAAAGAACACACACTCTCTTTGTTTACCTTTTATACAATTTTGTACAGGCATACCCATTGTATGAGGTAATGCCACCTGCATATAATTTACGGCTCCCTGCTCCACTCGTCCTTGGAGCCACCTAGAAAAAAAGGTGTATATTCCAAATATACACCTTTTTCCAAGGAAATTTGCTGAATTTTGCTTGAAAATAGCCCTGTTTTGCTGCCACAACACTGCCAAATTTTGGTGGCAGTGAGGGGACCTGAAAGAAGTCCAGAGGGCCACATGTTGCCCACCCCTGATTTAGAAGAATATTGTTCAAATGGAAGTGATCAAGAACCTGCCTTGCATGTGTTATGTAACATTTGGGTTATGCCCTATCTGAAAGAGTTCCCACTAGAATGGAGCTAGACCCTGGTTCTTTTCCTATTGGAATCCACATTGTCTGTACACCTAACTGAAGGGAAGGGATTAGGGTCTGAAATATGATGACTCCAGTTGTCATCAGGCAAGCTTTGGAAGATAACATGCAGTCATTATCCCGAATCCCTTTATATGATGAAAGTTGCGCTGGTGAAGGATGTAGGACACAGGGAGAAGAGACCAAGGAAGAGGCTGAGGCAGCAGACGAAGTCACAATGCCCGAACCAGGTAGTGAACCATCTCAGCTACTTGACCAGACCAAGCTTGGGTCCACCACATCCCCATCTTATCCCACTTTGTAGCCCACCATCCTGTTCTAGGTTGGGACCCCGTAGAGATATTGGTGAGGCTTGGCAAGAGGGGAGGGTACTTTTAGGAGATCAGGATTGCAGTCAGCTCCCTGTGGTGCAGGTATCAGAGGCTGGATGCAAGGCACTCAAAGCAGCAAGCTAGGGATGTTGCTCCAGCCATTGTCTGAAGTCAACAGTGGGGTATAGTAGTCCTGGAATGGGGGGGGGGGGTCTCTAGGTCTGCCTCCTTTGAGAGAAGCTGTTGCAACTTAACGGGGCCAAGTCAACTTGGAGCCAACATGTTGGCTCTAGTGGGACTCGGGAGCCTCCTGCTACCGTTGACTGTGATGGGCAGAGATTGTGTGTCCACCTACACCATGGAGTGACCTTAAGTGGAGCCATTCTTGGAGTCAGAGGAGTGCTGGCTCCAGAGACTTCCCTCCTGTGGTGGGAGTCTTCAGCAAGCTGGGTATTTCCGGGGTTCTCTTCCTATGTGGCTCCTGACCCCCAATCCCTCTATCATCAGTGTCATTAGGATATGAATCCAGGGTTATATGACATCCACTCAGTAGGGACTTTGTCTTTTAAAAATTGTTCAGTTCTCTCCAGACAGCAGTTATAATTCACCTGTTCTTTTGTTTTTGCTGAAATCTCATACGCGGCTGAAATCAAGGCTGAAAGTTCCAGTTTGGCCATGCCTCCACTCTTCACTGCCCCTCCCTTCTCCATACAACCTCTCCTTTTTTTACAAGGAGGAGAGAAATGGAATAAAAATATTTTTCCCTATGCTGGCATACCACATAAGATGGCATTTTTGGTGGTGATGGGGGTTGAGTTATAAAACTAGCTGTAATACTAATCTTTATGTATGTATGTAGATATGTATTTTTTTAAAAATCTACACCAATTTTCATTTATTTTTTAAAAAATCCAAAAATTATTTACAAGATAAAATCATGATAAAATATACTAAAACCAGTCATTAAAGCAATAAAACAATAACATCTCATTAAAATAATGATAATGCTAGCAGTCAGGGAAACAAACAAGTGTGTCTTCTGCTGTCAGCAGAAGCACTCCGCACTAGGAACCCACCTGAGCTCAATGGGGAGATTATTCCACATGGTGGACGCCACAATTAAGAAGGCTCTTTTCCACCTCATCTCCTGCAAATATGATGAGGAGCCATATGCCTTTCTGCCCGCTGCCCCACCCCAGCCTGCTGGTATAGTTATTCCTGTTCCAAAAAGTAGTTCAGATACAAACCTCAGGTGTTCACCAGTGGCTTGTTCGGTGGATTTACCTTTTGTTCAGTGGATTAATAAAAAATTAACTGATAATTAAATAGTTCAGTTCACTTGGGCCTCTTGAAACTTTTAATTCTGAACTTCTGTCATATAACCAAACAACAAACAAATAACATTCTAGCAGAGTTTGGAAGTGTGCCATTTAATAAACTTCTCCCTAAGGAACTTTAGCTAATTTTTTAAAAAATATTGCAAAATAATCAAAATATCAGCCCTGTCAGCTTATGCTTCGGTCATCTCTAAACCAAGCTGCCATTATCTATACAAACAATAAACTGTTATCTAATAATCTCATCTGCTGTAGTTCCACCATTGTTATACCCCGCCCTTCCTCCAAAGCAGGAAAACAGACTGGCTTACAAATATTGGTAATACAAATACCAATAAAACAGTAATAACACTTACTGTTTTGATGAAACATTTAAAGCAGGGGTTCTTAACCTGTGGGGTACGCCTCCCCAGGGAAGGTTTGGACTGACTCCAGGGGAGGTGTGAGTAGCCCCTCAACTATAAATTGTTTATTTTACAAGTACATAGCAGCGCAGCTTGGCGACTGGCCCAACCTTATTTCTTTCTACTAATCTTGGGAGCTATGACGTAGCTCATTTGTACACCATGTGTGTTATCGTAGTTATTGTTACCTGCTACACGTGCGTTATCATTCCTGAAGAACAATCAATCTTTCAAGTTAAGTGACTGCTTTGTTCTAAGTCACTTTTCCATTTTTCAGCATTTCATGGCAGGTGGGAGGAAAACGAAAACTCTGGAGAAAAAGGCTGGGGAAAGGAGAAATTTTGGAGAATTTCTCCTTGGGGAAAGGGACAGGGTTTCCACAGACCTTTTGAAGTTAAGGCAGTTGTTCCTTTCTTCTTTCAATTTTTTTATATTTTTAAAAGCGCCCCTTGAAATTGCAGCAGCCCAAGAGTTCTATCTGAATGCTGTTTGGAGAGGGTGAGGTCACAAGGCCTCCAATTGCTGGCTTAGGAGCACAGGAGAAAAGGCCTACAACTCCCAGCATGGGAGTTGTAGGCCTTTTCTCCCTAAACTTGATTGGATTGTGCAGCTGGGATCTTCCAAGTGCTGAGGGGTTGTTTACAAACAAAGAAACAAGACTCCTCCACAGTCGGCTACATTTTAACAGGTATATATTTTTAATTTTTTTGATTTAGAGTATTTTGATTTTATTTTATATATTTTTATGTAGAAACCCAGTTCCCCCTGCCCATGGAGAAAATTCTCCTGAAATCCCTCCCCCACCCCCGTGAAAGAGGTGGAAAAAACTATGCCTCTTTCGAAGGGAGAGAAAAAGCTCCCGAAAATAGAGGGCAGGTTTCGGCCCAGCACTAGCAAAAGGATCGTCATGTCAAAGAAAAGGAAGTACAGTGAGGATTACTTGAAATTCAGGTTCACATGCTTTCTTGACAAAGATGGAATCGAAAAGCCTCAGTGTTTTTAATGTGCAAAAGTTCTCTGTAACTAGGGATGATACACGAACTTAGGGGGGGCTCGCGGCTCTCCGCGGCTCACCTCTCTGCGGGGGCAGCCCCCCCACCTCGATCTTCTGAGCGGCGTGGAGCAGTTCTCTGCGCTGCTCGAGCCGCCGGTGCTGGTCCCGTTGCGTCACATCCGGCCCCAGAAGTGACGCGACGGGGACCCTGCGCAGGCACAATACGGCCCGCGGGGGTCCAGCGCACCTGCGCAGGGTCCCGTTACATCACTTCCGGGGCCAGATGTGACGCGACAGGACCAGCACGGGCGGCGCGGGTGGCGAGCCGCAGAGAGGCGAGCCACCGACGGAACCAGGTAGGCCCATAGGCCCGCACAAGCCTCGCACAGGCACGAGCCGGGCCGAGTTCGGTCCCACTCTCAGCCCGCGAGAGCAAAATGTAACATCCCTATCTGTAACGATAACATGAGGCCTGCCAAACTGCAAGAACATTTTGCAAAAATGCACCCTAGGAATTCTGAAGACATGCTGGAAATGATGAAGCAAAAGAAAGCTCAATTCCACTCATCTGGTACACTCAATAAGTTCGCTTTTGGAACTACTAAAAACTCACTCCTTGAGGCCTCCTATAAAGTGTCATATATGATCACCAAGAATAAGAAATCACATACAATTGGTGAAACTCTGATCAAGCCTTGTGCCCTTGAAATGGTCGAAGTTGTTCTCGGGCATGAGCAGAGGAAAAAAATTGCTGAAATACTTCTGTCAAATGATGTCATAAATTCAAGAATTAGGGATATGTCAGCCGATGTTTTGGATCAACTCATGGAGGAACTCAAGAAAGTGACTCTGCCCTTTGGACTTCAATTGGATGAAAGTACTGACGAAGTAAACTTGTTAACTGCGGCCAGGCTAATGATAACGAGAAATTGGAAACTACAACATGTTTTCCTTATAACAGACTGGTATAAGGAAGTCTGGGACATAGCCCTAAACGATAAACTAACTAGTAGTATCAAATGCAAAAAAGGATTGTTAAAGAAGAATAATTTTATGGATATATGGAATCAATTACTAGACTATGTATTAATAAAGGGGAAGGGGAGCATGCCTTGTCAGGATATGTTATATTTTTGGAATTTGGAATTCATTTGATCAAGAGGATAGAAGTATATTAATTGGTCCGTTGGGGGGGGGGTGCACTTTATGATTTACTGTAAGTTGTTTAGGTTATATTTCTGTGATATTTTTGTATTTTGTTATATTTTGTTATCATTTGTTTTGAAAAGTAAATAAAATATTTTTAAAAAAAGAAAAGTACTGATGAAGCTCAATGCAGCCAACTCTTGGTCTTTGTGAGATACGCCAGTGATATGTGCTTTAAAGAAGAATTTCTTTTCTGTGAACAGCTGCTTACTACCGCAAAAGCTGCTGATGTGCTTCAAGTAATGAACAATTTTTTTTCAAGAAATGGACTTGACTGGAAGACAAAATTGGGTTTCCTATGCACTGATGGTGCACCTTCCATGCTGGGAAGAAAATCTGGCTTTGGAGCCTTGGTGAAGGCAGAGGCCCCAAAAGTGGTGATAATTACACTGTTTTCTATATCATCATGCACTGGCATCAAAAACTCTTTCTCCAAGACTGAAATCAGCCATGTCCACCACTGTTCAAGTTGTAAACTTCATACGGTCTTGGGCTTTGAATCACAGACTGTTTAAAATACTTTGCCAAGAACTTGGAGCCAAACATGAAATTTTGCTGTATCACACAGAAGTACGTTGGCTTTCACGTCGCCGAGTCTTCACTTGTGTTATGGAATTAAGAACTGAGATCACCACATTTCTTCAAGAAAAAAAAAAAAGAAATGGTGTGAAGAATTTGAAAGCCAAAGCTTCGTTGTGCCCTTGGCTTATCTCGCAGATATATTTTCACACTTGAATGACCTCAGCATTTCAATTCAAGGATCACAAGTCACTGTTTTGGATGCGACTGAAAAGGTTGCTGTCTTCAAGCAAAAACTGGAACTTTGGAAGAGATGTGTGGTGAAACACAACTATGCAAATTTTCCAACTTTGGAAAACGTTCTTTCTGGAGAGCAGTTTACAGAGGATGTCTCAGAGTGGATTCAATGCGATATTTTGAGTCATCTGGATAATCTCATGGACTCTTTTAATGATTATTTTACTGAAAACGAATTGAATAATGACATGTGGGTTCAAAATCCTTTCACCTTTAATTTGGGCTCTATGGATGATGCTGATATGCAAAAAGATGACCTTATTGCAGAGTTGCAGAGCAAAGCCTTGGTCAAGCAAAATTTCTTCAATCAAAATCTTGATGAATGTTGGTGCTCTAAAATGGCTGCATATCCTTTCCTGGCAAAGAAAGCTATTTCATCATTAATTCCATTTCCAACCACCTATCTGTGTGAATCTGGATTTTCAACTCTTGTCAGCATAAAAACCACAGCTAGAAATCGGTTGGATGCCAGAGATGATATGTGCCTAGCTTTGTCTAACATTGTCCCTCGAATAACTACTCTTGCTGAGCACAAACAGCAACAGCGATCACATTGAAGTTATTTTGAAATTATCCTTCTTTTATGTGTGTAGCTATTTGAAATACTTTCTTTAAATACAGGTTTTACTTCCACAAAACTGTTCATTGCTTGTGTTTGTCAGGGATGGGGACTTGGACTCGGGAACTCGACTCGTGAGTCCGACTGAGTCCCCCCTCTGACTCGAGTCCCACTCGAGTCCCACTAATTTATGTGGGACTCGGGACTCGACTCGGGACTCGAGCCTAAGGACTCCTCCGCCTCCGCCTCCGCCTCCGCCCTCGCCTCCGCCGTCCTCACCACCTCCTCCTCCGCCGCCGCCTCCGCCGCCGCCCTCACCTCCTCCTCCTCCTCCTCCTCCGCCGCCGCCGCCCTCGTCGCCATCGCCGTAGCACACAGCACGTCACGTCACGCCGCCAGCGCCGTCGCTCTGTTTTTGAACCACAGCAACCCCGCCAAAAACAGAGCGACGGCGCTGGCGGCGTGACGCGGCATGCCACGTCACGCCGCTAGCGACGGTGCTCTGTTTTTGAACCACAGCAACCCCGCCAAAAACAGAGCGACGGCGCTGGCGGCGTGCTGTATGTTACGGCGATGGCGACGAGGACGGCGGCGTGCTGTGTGCTACGGCGTGCTGTGTGCTACGGCGACGAGGACGGTGGCGGCGGAGGAGGAGGAGGAGGAGGAGGAGGCGGCGGAGGAGGTGAGGGCGGCGGCGGAGGCGGCGGCCGGCGGCGGCCGGCGGCAGCGGTAGCAGAAGCGAGGGCTGCGGCGAGGGCGGCGGCGGCGGCGGAGGAGGAGGAGGAGGAGGAGGTGAGGGCGGCGGTGGCGGCGGCGGCGGCGGCAGCAGAAGCGAGGGCAGCGGCGGCGGCGGAGGTGGAGGTGAGGGCGGCGGAGGTGGAGGTGAGGGCGGCAGCGGCAGCGGCCCACGGAGGGAGCAGGAGGGTCTCCGCGGGAGGAAGGGCAGCTCTTCTTCCTCTCGCGGAGACCCTCCTGCTCCCTCCATGGGCCGCCGCTTTGGGAGGGACTCGGGACTCGACTCGAGTCACCATTTTGGACCTCGGACTCTAGACTCGACTCTAGACTCGGGTCCAAAGACTCGGGACTCGACTCGGGACTCGGGACCAAGGACTCTTCAACATCCCTGGTGTTTGTGTTCATTTAATTGAATATGCATTTTTTTAGTCCAGAGACAGAGCATAAACTAAAAAATGCAAACTCATCCTGCCTAAGCCTAAATTTGGCCCGTGGGAGGCGTGGGTCATAAGATTTTTCACAAGGAAGGTGTGACACCAAAAAGGTTAAGAACCACTGGTCTAGGAGAAATCCTGCAGTAGGCCTGTGTTCAGGGAGCTGTATCTAACACTGTTTAATAAACTTGTTCGATTACCAGTGTCTGTGTGCAACAAATCAGTACTGAGGTTCAATAAACCACACATGCATCTACAGAGACCATTCAATTTAACTATGAAATATAGGCTATAAGGTTTGTTTTTCCAAAGACCTAGTGCAATGCAAGCTTTTACAGCTAATTATTTAGTATTTCATCTTTTGTCATCATACTTGTACTTACTTTTATGTTTTTGTTTTATTTTCCCCAAAGGAAGGGCTCTGGCCTAAAAGCATAGGAATTTGTTTTCATAATAAATCTTGGTACCCCTCTGAAATCTGTTGGTCTCTCTAGAGTTGTCTGTTAGATTACACAAGTGGGACCTGCAACAGTGTTGCATGATATCCCCACTCCCCTCCTAACAGGATTTATCTTGTTCAAGGTCCCTCCAAACATGCCTTTCCCCGGGATACTTTAAGCCAATCAGAGGAAAACTTACAATTTAATACAAAAATTATAATAGAATTTAATTTCAAAACCAATTTATGTTGCCACCTCCATTTTATATTTCCCGCTTAAACTGTTGTCTTTTGTTGATCGATGTGTGACAGCAAAACTGTTTTGTAAATCAAAACACAGAAGCATTTGTTATAATTACCAAGAAATGTGGCAAGGGAAAAGCAGATTGTCGAACATAAGAGGACATGTCAACTTTTAGAATGGAAAATCCAAATCCTAGGAGAAAATTAAATATAACAAAATTCTGTGCAGCATCCAATTTTCTGGCCAAAATCTCCAATATGCATATCTTCTTTTTTACTAAAATATTGAATGAGTATTTCTGCCATTTGAGTTGGTTGATATTTGGGCCTCTGTGTTTGTCTTTGAAAATGGATTCAGCATGAATTATGGCCCATGTATAGGTGTTGTACAGAGGAATGGTATTCTCCCAGTGAATCACAGTGTTCTGCTGGGGATCCTGGAAATGCCTTTTATCACTTTCACTCATACTGTGCCTGAGCCTAACTATGCAAGCTTGTCTTGCTTTGCTGATGTGCATCTTTTGTACATAAAAGGAAAAAAAAATTAACAACATTATTTCCAGATAGGCAAAAAAGAGTAGATTTTTACCATGGGTGTCAACATTTAATGGGAGCAGCCTAAACATCACAAGCACCAAGTGTCAATGTTTTTTTAAAAAGCTATTTGAACAAAATTATGCTTTACAGGCCATCTACATCTGTTTTTTAAAATCTTTTACTTTGGATTAAACTTCATCCATTCACATAACTATGCATAGTAAAATGTGGACTAGATAGATAGATAAATTTTATTTCGGTCACAGACCAGAGATACAAGACAGAGCAATAAGATCAATACAAATATAAAAGCAATAAAAACATATAAGGTAAGGTAAACCTTAACTGCTAATTTAAAAAATACATGTTAGTACATTATATATATGATTTCTTCATGACTTGACTCCTTAATTTTATTGCAGCCGCACAAAACTTATCTACATTTAAGGAGATCTCTGGTTCCCTATCCTCTAATAAATGTTTTAAGTAATGGTCGTCAGATTTGTTTGAGGTTTGCTGCTTAATTGGATTAATAAATATAGTGCGTATATCCCTATAAAAATGGCAGAATAGTAAAACGTGAGTAACCGTTTCCACTTCTTTCAGACCACATGGGCATAATCGCTCAGAATATGATTTGCCTTCAAATCTACCCTGCTTACGCTGGCTCAGTTTGTCTGAGTGTGGAAAGCTAAGCAGGGTCAGGCCTGGTTATTACTCGGATGGGAGACCCCTCCTCTAGTTTCCTGCATTGAGCAGCGGGTTGGACTCGATAGCCTTGTAGGCCCCTTCCAACTCTATGATCTATGAAATCTATGAAATAGAGCAAATGGTAGGACATTGAATCTGGCAAGGGAAAAAGCTTTTCTGAATTTGGGGATATCTAGCTTAGATAAATATCTTGCCAGAGTAAACCCGCTCCCATTATCATTAATTTCAGTGTACTTGGCCATTCCGCATGCATGAACTTGCAACTCGACATCCCAAATTCGTTGCTTGATTGTGGATTTGGCTTTCTCATATCCTAGGGTTATTAAAGCCTGTGTTGTAAACCCTAGGTTTCTCAATTTCTCTTGTAATGAGAGTTTCCATTTTGCCTGGCATATATCTGTTAAAGTCAAGGGTGCGAGACCTACCGGGAGAAAAATCAACTTTAGCCAGTAATGCATCTTTAAAATCCATATCTGGGCGTTAACTGGAATTTGTCCGACCTCCAAACGAACTGCTGTATTCGGCACACAGGATGGGACCCCCAGCAGAGTACAATAGAATTTATTTTGTATGACTTCAAAGGGTGCAATGTTTTTATAATTACACACCTGTGAGCCATGTAGCAGTTGGGATATCACTTTTGCTACAAATACCTGGATAGCTGCAGGGATATATTGACCTCCTTCTCCGTAGAAGAATCTTATAATTACTTTTATGTTCCTTTAAGCATTTGCGGAGGCATTTTTAATCTGAATGAGCCACAAACCATTTTCTTTGAAGATCATGCCCAGATACCTAAAGAACGTCACTTGTTCAATTGGCTGGTTGTCTCAGTTTTTTCCTGGAAAACACCATTACTTTAGACTTAGTATAATTAATTAATACTTGTTCAGCTTTGCAATAAACCACTAGGGATCTTAGCATTCGTCTTAACCCCACACAGGAAAAGGAAAGTAAAACTGCATAATCAGCATATAAGAGTACCGGAACAGACATATTTGCCAATTTTGGTGGATGATCAAATTCTTTCTCCATACAATCTACTAAGGAGTTAATATAAAAATTGAATAAAATAGGAGCAAGTACACAACCTTGTTTTACTCCATTGTGAGTCTGAATTTGCTTAGTTAAGTGGCCCTTCTGGTCACATCTAATCCGAAGCCTGGTATTTTCATACAGACTTTGGATAAGAATCAAGAGTCTATGTTTGTTCCACTTAGTTTTTCCCATAGCCTATCTCGGGGTATAATATCAAAGGCGGACTTAAAAATCTATAAAAGCCGCGTAAAGAGATCCCCCTTTTGTTGTGGCATACTTTTCCACAAGGTGTTGAAGCACAAGACCTTGATCTACAGTTGACCGTTCCCTCCTGAATCCTGCTTGTGCTTCTGCTAGAATATGATTTTGATTCAACCAGTCCACTAGTTTGTTGCAGAGGTGAGCAGCATATAGTTTACTAATTATACTTAGGAGACTAATCGGTCTATAATTTGATGGCTCAGATCTATTCCCTTTCTTGTATAATGGTATAATGATTGCTAAACCCCAATCCTCAGGAATAATTGCAGAGTGATCGATACTAGTAAACAGGGCTGCCAACACTGGGACCCACCATTCAACGTTAACTTTAAGTAACTCAGGTGGGATGTTATCTCCCCCAGGGGCTTTGCCCTGCTTAAGATTTGCAATAAGCAGACGAACTTCCTCTATAGTGACTGGAGGCCATTCTGAGACAGCATTGCACAAAGGCAAAGAGGATGGTTGAGATAGTTGTTTACTTGCATATAGGGATTGGAAGTGTACTTCCCATACCCCAGCTGGGAGAGCATATTAATGTGGACTAGAAAATAAAATAGTGATCACAGTGTAAGAATGATAAAATGTTCCCATGTATTACCAAGAATTGGCCAGAATGTTTTATCCTGAATTTAACATTTTAAATTTGATCGAATGGGTGAATTTGTATTCTGTACCATAGAATGTGAGGTAAGTGTGTGCAGGTTGGCATTTAATCATAGGTACAGCCAGAGTGAAAAACCATTTGTATGTAAATGATTCAGATGTCTTATTCTTCTCTAACCAATTAAGTGGGTTTTAAATCACATAAATGAGTAACAGCCCCATCCTATGTGGGTGCTAGGGATGTGCGCAGAGCTCGATTGGGGGGTGGAAGTCTGGCAAACTGGCCAGGCTCGACCCTCGAGCTCCGCTCACCCTACCTTTTCCCCGGCTCAACTCGCGTTCTCATGAGCAGAGCCGGGGAAGTGACTTCCGGTTTCTGACACTACATTGTTTACATAGAAAATAGTGTAAGATATGTTAAAATGACCACGATTTGCGTAACTTGTGCAAATCACAGCTGTTTTTAACGCATCTTACACCATTTTCTATGTAAACAACATAGCGCCGGTGGCCCAGAAGTCCAGCGAGCGCCTCAGCTGGCACTTGCGCTTGACTCAGCTCGCACGGCAGCAGTGCTCCGCCCATGCACCGCAGGTCAAGTGCTGGGCAGATCGCCCACCCCTAGTGCCCATAACCCTCCGAACCTGGAGGATTATGGGCATCCAATTAAGTGTGGGAGGAGCGTGGTGGATAGGATTGCCGCACTCCCCTTGCCCTCCAAAACATTTAGACAGCCGATCTTGGCCATCTAAATGTTTTGCACCTCCTCCCCAGGAGGAGAGGCTGAGGCACCACCTGGATTCTGCCGAAGCCAGCAGTGCCTCGCTCCTCCCCTCCCCATCCCTAGGAATGCTCCCCCCATGCTGGAACTGGAGTCGGTCTTCCAGCTTTGATTCCCAGCCAGCATGCTGGCTACAAGGTGTGGGTGGGGTGCTCCACACTTGGACTCCCCACTGGACCCTCAGAAGGGATTTGCAAGGTCACAGTGGGGAGTCCGACCAATTCTATGCCCCCCCAGGCAAGGTCGGAGGGCTATAAGATTGCACCCTAAGTGAAATCTAAAGCGCATGTAGTTAGTACGATCATGTATCTTTGGGTCTCCATAAAATTGATTTTTGAGTTATGCTTCAGTCCAGTTTTTTTTTGTTAAATGAAACTAATCTTATCTACTATCCTTTGCCAATGTAGCTGCATACCACTGATCTAAGTCCAACCTCACATTTCTAAGTCAGCATACCCAATATAAAGTGTCTGCAGCAGATCCCAGTCCAACTTTACCTTTAAAATATCTAGGGAAGATGATACTACCACCACCCTGTGCAGCTTTTCCCAGGGCTGAATGGATCTGGCAAGACAGTGTACCTCAAAAATAGGGAGGGGGTCCTATGGGATGGCTATCCTGGATATGAGTATAAAAGAGGGTGGGAAACAGTTCTCTGTGTTCTTGGCAATAGCCTATAAACACAACGGTGTTGTCTAGAGTATGGATCTCTGTGTTAGGTTTTGCATAGGCAGAACGAGATTACCACCTGACATCAGGATTATCACCTGACATGGAGGTTGTCTCTTGAGATGAAGTACACAAGGTCTCTAGTCACGAGACATAGTCTCAAGATGATATGACTCAGCAGCCTTGGACAGTTTAGCAGTAAACATGTTGATGAATAGGTTATACAACTGGGGTGAGTAATATCCTATTTATAGGTACAGGGTCTGTGGTATAAAGCTGACACACTTGTTGACAGCTTCACTCCTTCTTCTTCTCCTCTTGTCACACTCGACTTGTCTTGTTCTGGACTTCACTTCATCTAGCCTTACCACTGGGGTATTGGATTTGTATCTGCAATGATGTAGTGAGTAAGAGATGCATTGTTTGCCTTAATCCCATGTAATTGGGTCTTACAAATAAACTCTTTAATCTTTATTAACTGCTGTTATCTCCTCCTTCCGCCTGCGTGACTGGGACTGAGGGTCACTGGCTAGGGAAGCTTTTGAACCCGGGTCAGTCCAGCTCTCACACTCTGGTCCCCAAATGCAAAATGAAATTACTCCCAATGATGAAATGGTGCACACTAGCAGATGGAGCCTGCTAAAGTTCTTACACATGGGATGAGGAACATGAAGCTTATCAAATTTGCAGATGACACAAAGTTGGGTGGAACAGCTAATACTCGGGAAGACAGAAACAAAATTCAAAGCGACCTCGATAGGCTGGAGCGCTGGGCCGAAAACAACAGAATGAAATTTAATAGGGATAAATGCCAAGTGCTGCACCTAGGGAAAGGAGACCAAATGCACAGTTACAGAATGGGGGGCACTTGGCTCAACAATACCACAAGTGAGAAGGATCTTGGAATTGTGGTAGATCACAAACTGAATATGAGCCAGCAATGCGATGTGGCTGCAAAGAAGGCAAATGCTATTTTGGGCTGCATTACCAATAGAAGTATAGCTTAGCTTCCAAATCGTGTGAAGTGATCGTTCCCCTTTACTCGGCACTAGTTAGGCCTCATCTTGAGTACTGTGTCCAGTTCTGGGCACCACACTTTAAGAAGGACGTAGACAAACTGGAGAGGAGGGCAACAAGGATGATAAAGGGACTGGAAACAAGGCCCTATGAGGAGAGACTGAAAGAACTGGGCATGTTTAGCCTTCAGAAGAGGAGACTGAGGGAAGATATGATCGCACTCTTCCAGTACTTGAAGGGATGTCACACATAGGAGGGCCAGGATCTCTTCTCGATCATCCCAGTTTGCAGGACACGGAATAATGGGCTCAAGTTACAGGAACCTAGATTCCACCTAAACATCAGGAAAAATTTCCTGACTGTCAGAGCAATAAGACAATGGAACCAACTACCTAGGGAGGTGGTGAGCTCTCCCACTCTGGAGGCATTCAAGGTGCAGCTGGACAGCCATCTGTCAGGGATGCTTTGACCTGGATTCCTGCATTGAGCAGGGGGTTGGACTCAATGGCCTTGTAGACCCCTTCCAACTCTACTTTTCTATGATTCTATGAAGCTGACACCTGTTCAGGTCTCCCATAAAAACATTCCATTGCTTAAGATAAGAAAAGCCTGATTGTTCTTACTGGAAGGTATCTAGGATGTAACACTAAGCATGGAGAAGGTGACAGGAAAGAGACAGAAACATCAGCTGCGTGGTTCTGTCCTTCACAAACAATTTTGTTAACGTTGATAGTGTAAATACGCTGTGGCTGCCATGTAAATATGTTTGGCTAAGCAAATACTATGGAATTCAGAGAAATTTTGACAAGACTAGGACACAGACCCTCTTGGGCCCACTTCACACATTAGACATAACCTCCATGTAGATAAACATACTTAGAAATAGACATATAGAAATAGGCACACAAAGGCATATGTGTGCTTTTGCACCACAGGTACAGTGGTGAAGCAGCTGCCTGATCAACATGCACACAGCAGAGAAAATGCTCCTCATGCCATACAAGACACAAACATGTATACAGTAATACCTTGGATTGCAAGCATAATTCGTTCCGGAACCGTGCTTGTAATCCAAAACACTCTTATATCAAAGTGAGTCTCTGGCGGGCGTGAGCGGGGCCGATTTCGGCCCACTCGAGGTGAGTGGTTACATCCCTACGTATTGCAAGACGTCGCTTATCAAGTCAAAATTTATTTTAAAAATTTGCTTGTCTTGCAAAATACTCTCAGAACAAGTTACTTGCAATCCAAGGTATTACTGTAGATTAATTCTTTACATTACATAGATTACCTCTCATTCTACTCAGTTTACTATTTGGAGTAAATTATGTGACCATTAGGACACGAAAGCTTTTTAAAAGATATTACTGGCAGATGGAGAAAACAGTGTACTTACATTTTTCTAATTTGCCTTTGTTTTGAACTGGTAGCATCAACATCTGGAGCAATGGGTCTAGGTGGGAGCACCACAAGCACCACGACCCGAGTACCTGCCAGCAGCACTGCGCGCACGACCACTGCATCAGCTTTGGGCAGAAGGAATAGGAGCACAACTACACCTTCCCCTGCTTTGGACGCCCCCAAGGAAATAACCACACATTTGCCGCCTGCATCTTCCCAGCTGCCTGCAATAGGAGCAGATAGCTGTGAGACTGTGGAAGCCCGTGAAATCATGTGGTTTAAGACCCGACAAGGACAGGTGGCTAAGCAGCCATGCCCAAGGGGAACCGTAGGTGAGCCCATGAAATGCATTTATTTATTTATTTACAAGATTTATATACCACTCTGCATCCCAGCGGTGAACAATAAAAAGGAGAGAATAATAATATAATAATAATAATAATAATAATAATAATAATAATAGAAATGCAGAATTAAAACTTTTAAAGTCAGATTTGTGCCAATAAAACCATGGGAGGTTAGTCAGGGAAGGCTTGTTTAAATTTAAAAAAAATGTCTTCAGTAGGAAACAAGACAATGTTGGTGCCTGCCTGACATCAACTGGTGGGGAGTTCCATAGAAAGGGAGCTGGTACACTACAGAATCTACTCTGAGTGGACTCCAAATATACCACAGATCCATGCAGAACCACCGGGGTGCCTCATCTGATGACTGCACTGACCTTAATGACTGGGCAGGCTGGTAAGGGAGAAGGCACTCTCTCAGATATCCTGGTCCCAAGTTGTTTATAAACATTATAAAATCATGTCATTAATCAGGGGGAGGGAGAGATGATGAAGGCCGAGTCAGTCGACCCTCCTCAGCTGCGAGAGTCGGCCTTGGATGGAACTTCCCCTTATCAGTCAGGGACTTTGTTCTGGGGCAACTGAGCAATGGGAGGCAGTCTCTCCAGGGCAGGGGGTTTCTGAGATAGGTCCATTGGTAAGGCATCAGCAAAAGGGGGCAGGACAGAAATCCCATGTCTGGAGGAGATGTAGGTTGAGGGGCCAGTTTCTTTGTCAAGATCCAATCTCAGACAGTGACTCCTAGCAGTGCCCCCTCTCTCTGTATATAAACTTGGGTAGTTCCAGAGGTCCATTTTAGGAGACAATGCTTCGTCATTCTGAACTACTTTCCACATTCTTGTATTTCTGGCACATTTGTTGGGCTCTGGTGAGCGGACTTTGTACAACACAACTTGGTGGTGATTTTGTATTGTTTGGCATTGATGCCTCTAAGAGAGCAATTCACTTGTTAAGTGGATTGCACCATTAAAAGTCTGTCTCTGAGACCAATTGCCTTCTCTGTGTGTGGGGGGACGGACGGGATAAGGGGCAGGTCAGATGTATTGTATCTCATGCCGTCTTTGTCATTATAGGTGTTTCAACATTTCTTTGTCTTGCTCCTGGTGGAATCTGGGATCCACAAGGGCCAGACCTCAGCAACTGTTCTTCGCTTTGGGTCAATCATATCACACAGAAGGTACTGTTTCAGTTATATCTGCTGTTTCCGTGCGCTCATATTTTATTCTCATGATCACACTGCACTGTGGTACTATACATGTGATTTTGCTGTGACTGGACTAAAGAAATTACCTGAAAAATCATAGCATTCCATTGTATTTCATGGGTGTAAAGTAAAAGCAATGATTATGAACAGAAATGCAAAGCTGACTAAAAAAGGGAGAAGGAGTGAACAATTGATGTCAGACTAACATTAAAAAAAAGGAGGATCAACTTCTGCATGACTCTCCCTTTGTCATATGTAAGATGGTAGTCAAAAAGTACGCAAAAATAGTAGCAGTTGTAAGTCTTCATAATGTCAGTATTGTCTAATCTCCCCAGGAAGAGTCCCTTTAGAGTCAATGCATTATGTACATCTTTCAAGACAGGGAACATGGATCCAAAACTCAGAGAAGTCTCCTCAGCAAACTTAGCAGTCATAAAATAAGAGGAGAGGTTCTCTTATAGATCAGTAACTGGTTAAAGAACAGAAAGCAGAGAGTAGGGATAAATGGTAAATTCTCCCAATGGAGGGATGTAAACAGTAGGGTCTCACAGGGATCTGTATTGGGACCAGTGTTTTTTAACTTGTTCATAAATGATCTGGAATAATTAGGAGTGAGCAGTGGGGTGGCCAAGGTTGCTGTTGACACCAAATTATTTAGGGTAGTTAAAACAAAAAAGGATTTCTGAGAACTCCAAAAGGACCTTTCCAAACTGGGAGAATGGGCATCAAAATGGTAATTGCAGTTCAATGTAAGCAAGTGATGCACATTAGGGCAAAAAATCCTAACTTCACATGTAAGCTGATGGGATCCAAGCTAGCAGTGACTTGGGGTTGTGGCAGACAGCGCGATGAAATTGTCAACCAAGTGTGCGGTTGCTGTGAAAAAGGCAAAATCCATGTTAGATGCAATTGGGAAAGGAATAAAAAAAAAAAACCTGCCCATTTCATACTGCTCTTATACAAGTCTATTGTGTGTGCCCACAGTTGGAATACTGTGTACAGTTCTGGTCACCACATCTACTGTAAAAAAGGATATTGTAGAGTTAGAAACAGTGCAGAAAAGGGCAACTAAAATGATCAAGGGACCGGAGTAACTCCCCTATGAGGAAAGTTTACAACAGCTGGGACTCTTTAGCTTAGAGAAAAGGTGAGTAAGGGGAGTCATGGAAAAGGTCTAAAAATTATGCATGTGTGGAGAAAGTGGAGAGGGAAACATTTTTCTCCCTCTCTTATAATACTAGAACCCAGGGTCTTCCCAGGGTCTTAGTGGGAGATTCAGGACAGATAAACAGAAGTTTACTTCTTCACTGAGCACATAGCTAAACTATGGAATTTGCTACCACAAGATGTAGTGATGCCCACCAATTTGGATGGCTTTAAAGGGGGCTTTGAAAATTAAGGATAAGGCTATCAATGGCTACTAGTCCTGATGGCTATATGCTACCTCCAGTATCAGAGGCAGTATGCCTATGTACCCCAGTTGCTGGGGAACATAAGCAGGAGGGTGCTATTGCACTCATGTCCTACTTGTGGGTTTCCCACAGGCAACTGGTTGGCCACTGTGTGAACACAATGCTGGACTAGATGGACCTTTGATCTGATCTAGCATGGCTCTTCTTATGTTCTTAATTTTTAAAAAAAATGTCTATTGTGTGCAAATCATGTAACCCTAGTGGAAAACAGTACTGCTGATGCCGAACTAGACAAAATTAGCAATGACAAGTTCTTTGTGAAGTAGGGATTATGGTGAGCGAACGATGAATTAGTGAGAGGATGAAACTGACAAGGATATGTGCCAAGGGAATGTGCTGTGCCTAGGGTTACATAAATTACTTGCGAATGCAATAAAATATTAAAAACAGCACAAACCCATTCACGCAAATTTAAAGATTCAGACCCCAGTTGCACAAAAGACCCAATTTGTGCAAATCACCATTTGCGCAAATGGTGCTACAAATACACAGAGCTCGGTTCTCAAAGTGTGCAAGTATTTTGTGAACATTTCCAGAACTGGGGGGGGGGGGGGGGGGAATCCGGCATGGTCTGTTTCCGACTGCTAGATTGGAAACACCGAGGGAGTCCATCAGGCTCAAACGAAACAGATTTCCCAGCATCGTGCATCCATACCCATGACTTTGAGTGTGTGATCTGGTCAGGCCTCTAAGGGTTCTTTTCTTGTCCCCAGGGTGCCACAGCCCTTAAGGACAAGTCTAGGTCCCTTTCACCACTATTCATCCTATAAAGCTCTTTCCTCTTAAACCAGATCTCTGGATGAGTAAGGGAACCCCACCCCTAAAAAAATCCTTTCCCCGGGGCTATGCACAGATCACAGTTCACCTTTCTACTGGCTGGTTCTGTCCAGGCATCTGGGGTCACCCTCTCCTCTTCACACATCTGAAGACCAAATGAGTATTGCTAGCCAAAGAGATAAGTAATCATTATTGATTTATTGGTTTATTCAATTTATATCCCGCCTATGCATAAATGCCCTAGGCGGCATACAAAATCATAATCAGACAAAACAAATATACAATAATATACAATTAAAACTAACTAATACAATTAAACATAAAAACAGAATAAAAATTCCATAAAATTCCATAAAAATGGATAAAAGTTCCATTTGTCTGCAGAAGCGACCTTCTGGTTCATTTGCAACCCATTTTTTGATGTACCCTCATAGAGCAATGATTACTGCCCATGGAAAGCAATTAAGAATTCACATTTTAGTTTGATCAGGCAGATCCAACACCATAACAATAGGTAGAAGCAATAGAAGGAGTTCATGCTCTTTCTAGCTCAGGTCTTATTTTTATGCACACAGACAAAATCATTTTTTCATGTTTACAAAAATATTTTTGTAACCATCTCCCTGCTAATGCAAGTAAACTCCACCTTTATACCCATATTGGATGTTTGGAGGTGTGGTGGGAAGAGGGACTGTGGCTGAGTATGGGTATGTCCATCCTGCAAAGTAGCCCATTGTTATTATGGCCATATTACTGGGAGAGAGTGGGGGGGGGGGGGAGAGAGTCTATAAACCCCTGCAATGTAGTCCAGCATTGTTATCCATGTTGTTGTTGTTTGCTTTTTAGGGAAATGACGTTGTGGGGGATTGAAGTTAAAGTCTGGACAGGAACCAGAAGCAAGGGAGGGAGGGAGGAAGGAAGGAAGGAAGGAAGGAAGGAAGGAAGGAAGGAAGGGTGGGTGGGTGGGTGGGTTGGGGAGAATAGATATTTAGGCTACAATTCTATGCTCACCAATCTGAGATTATGTCTGACTGAACACAATTGGACTTTTTTCTAAGTAGACATGAATAGGATTGTGTTATAAGGCTGCAATCCTACATGCACTTATCTCAGAGCAAGCCCCATTGAACTCAGTGGTACTTACTTAGAAACATAGAATCATAAAGTTGGAAGGGACCTGGGAGATGGTCTAGTCCCTGCTCAATGCAGGCTCTGCAATGCAGGATGCAGCTACAGCATCCCTAACCGATAGTCATCCGGCTTCTGCTTAAATACCTCACATGAATACCAGCCACCTTCTGAGGAAGACCATTCCATTGATGAGGTTCCCTCACTATTTGTAAGTTTCTCCTAATGTTTAACCAGAATCTGCTTCCTTGCAACTTCCACCCATTGCTTCTAGTCCTAACCTCAGCAGCAAGTTTGCTCCATCTTCTCCATGACAGCCTTTCAGATAGTTGAAGATCCCTTAATCTTCTGTTTTCCAGACTAAATATACCCAGCTCTTTCAACCATTCCTCACAGGACTTGGTTTTCAGACCCTTCACCATCCTGGTCAATATTCATAGGATTTCATAGGATCATAGAGTTGGAAGGAGCCTACAAGGCCATCGAGCCCAACCCCCTGCTCAATGCAGGAAACTAGAGGAGGGGTCTCCCATCCAAGTAATAACCAGGCTGGATCCTGCTTAGCTTTCCACGCTCAGACAAGCTGAGCCAGTGTAAGCCACAGGCCTGTATTCTTTGGGCATGTTTGTCAATGTCCTTCTTCAAATGTGGTGCCCATAAATGTGTGTCCTGACTAATGCAGAATAGAGTGGAACTATTACTTTCCATGACTTGGACACTATGCTTCTGTTAATGCAGCCCAACATTGCATTAGCTTTTTTAGTAGCCAGCCACATCACACTGCTGGCTCATATTCAGCTTGTGATCCACTAAGACACCTAGGTCCTTTTCCCATGTACTGCTGCCAAGCCAAGTTTTCACCATCTTATCCCGTGCCTTTGATTATTATTCTTTTGTACCTAAATGCAGACTTTATATTTATCTTGGTTGAATTTCATCTTCGTAGTTTCAGCCCAGTGTTCTAGCCTATCAAGGCCCTTTTGAATCTTGATCCTGTCTTCTATGATGTTAGCTATCCCTGCTAGCTTTTTGTCATCTGCAACTTTCTTAAGAACCCCTCTACACCATCACCCAGATCATTTATGAAAGTGTTGAACTGCACAGGGCCTAGGACAGAGCCTTGTGGCACTCAAGACCTCCCTCCAGGAGGATGCCGAGCCATTCGTTAGTACTCATTGAGTGCTAATCCAACCAACATGTTACCATCTTGTCAACAAGGCTATCATGGGAAACCTTGTTAAATGCTTTGCTGAAATCAATATATACTATGTCCACAGTATTCCCATAATCCATTAAACTAGTAACTGTCAATCCCTGTGTCCCCCCCCCCCGGGACTTCACAATGGCATTGCCCGGGTCGTCATTTTCCTATAGTGACTGTTTGTTCGAAATTCTCCCTCCACCCCCGCGTGTAGGCCCCGGCTGCATTTCATATGAACATTCTGTTTGGACATAGGAGAGATTTGCATATCCGCTTCTGATTGGGCCCCTGTGGCAGTGCATACCAGCATTCTAAATGCCGTTGGAGTGATTTGCATAACCGCTCCTGAATGGCCCCTGTGTGCATTCCAAGTGACGCTATAGGCTCTCATCTATTTTGGGCTGTACAGTCGCGGCAAGGATTTTTCGGAGATTTGAAACCACCAGTCTTTGTCCTTGGGTGATGGGGAGTATGTGTGCCAAGTTTGGGCGGATCCGTCCAACCGGGTAGGAGCCAATGCGAAGCAAGCAAGCCGTTCGGACATACGTACATACGTACACACGTACACACGTACAAACATTCACATTTATATAGTAGACTAGCTTTTTTACCCAGCGTTGCCCAGGTCGTCATTTTCCTATAGGCACTATTTGTTCGAAATTCCTTAAGGTAGCTGTCCGCTGTTTGGAATCCCTTGCAATTCCAGCTCCCCCGGGACTACCCGCTCCCCCAGGATTACACAATGAAATCCCAGCTCCCCCGGGACTGCCAGCTCCCCCGGGACTGCACAATGACATCCCAGCTCCCCCGGGACTACACACAATGAAGAATTCCCTGTCCCGCCCCCGGTACTACACAATGAAATCTCTACTTTCCCCCCCCCGGGACTATGCAACAATGTTTTCCCTGTGTGTCCCCCAGACCACACAATTAAATCCCTGCTTTCCCCACCCCTCGGGACTACGCAATGAAATCCCTGCTTCCCTCCCCCCCCCCCGGTACTACACAATGAAATCCCTGCCCCCCCCCCCCAGGATCACACAATGAAATCCCCGCTCCTCCCCCCCGGGACCGCACAACAATGAATTCCCTGTTCCCCATCCCCAGGACCACACAATGAAATCCCTGCTTCCACACACCCCCCCTGTGTAGGCCCCAGCTGCAGAATCCCTGCTCCCCCCCCCCGGACTACACAATGGCATTGCCCGGGTTGTCATTTTCCTATAGGCACTGTTTGTTTGAAATCCACCCCATCCCCATGTAGGCCCCGGCTGGCTGCAGTTCATATGAACATTCTGTTTGGATGTAGGAGAGATTTGCATATTCGCTCCTGATTGGGCCCCTGTGGTGGCAGTGCATACCAGCATTCTAAATGCCATTGGAGCTATTTGCATAACCACTCCTGAATGGCCCCTGCGTACATTCCAAGTGTCGCCATTGGCTCTCATCTTTTTTGGGCCGTACAGGCGCGGCGAGGGTTTTTCGGAGATTTGAACCTGCCAGTCTTTGTCCTTGGGTGATGGGGAGTATGCGTGCCAAGTTTGGGGCGGATCCGTCCAACCGGGTAGGAGCCAATGCCACGCATGCGAGCCATTCGGACATACGTACGTACGTACGTACACACACACGTACACAGGTACAAACATTCACATTTATATAGTAGACTAACTTTTTTTACCCGGCGTTGCACGGGTCATCATTTTCCTATAGGCACTATTTGTTCGAAATTCCTTAAGGTAGCTGTCCGCTGTTTTGAATCCCTCCATAGGAAAGGGCTCCCCCGGGACTACAGAATGGAATCCCAGCTCCCCCGGGACTCCCTGTTTTACTGTCCCAGCTTGAACACAACTTCCCTTGGGGGAGGAGTCTGAGGCAAAAGAGGAGTAGTTCAGCCTTCAACCTGTCATCTCTTAACAAATCAGCATCTTCCCTAAGTAGCAAACCTACCCTTTACTTGGACTTTTTCTTGCTCCTAGCATAGCCAAGAAGCCCCTTTTGTTGTTTTTAGCATCCTTTGCAAGCCTCAGTTCATTCTGGGGCTTAGCCTTCCTGACATTATACTTATAAGTTCAGGCTACTGTTGTACTCCTCCTAGGTAATATGACTCAAATGGGGCATCTCCTATACATGCCCCATTTGAGTCTCAGCTCATTAGAGAGCTTCCTTTGCAGCTACACAGGCTTCTTTAGATATTTCCCATTTTTCCTCTTCATGGGAATGGTTTGCAATTGTGCCTTCAGTATTTCAGTTTTCAGGATCTCCCATCCCTCTAGAATTCTTTTATTCATTCAGAATTTCTACCCATATGATCCCACCCAACTTTTATCTGAGGTTTTTGAAATTGGCTTTCCTAAAGTCCAAGGTATGCATCTGACTAAGCTCAGTTTTCACAGCCCTCTTGATCACGAATTCCAAGATGACATGGACACTTTCCCCTAAGGTTTCTGCCACTTTCACTTCATCTCCCGTTTCTTCCCTGTTGGTCAGGATTAAGTCCAGGACAGCAGAACCCCTGGTTCCTTATTCTGCCTCCTAAGAAGGCACAATTGCAAACCATTCCCATGCTGAAGTTGTCAGCAAGACAAGTCAAAATCTTATTGGGTGTTCCTTTCCTACTAGATTTAGACATCCAGCAGATACCAGAGCCAGTGTGGCGTAGTGGTTAGAGTGTTGGACTGGGACTTAGGAGATCCGGGTTCTAGTCCCCGCTCAGCCATGAAACTCACTGGGTGACTTTGGGCCAGTCACTGCCTCTCAGCCTAACCTACCTCACAGGGTTGTTGTGAGGATAAAATGGAGAGGAGGAGGAGGATTATGTAAGCCGCCTTGAGTTCCTTGTAGGAAAAAAGGCGGGGTATAAATGTAATAAATAAATAAATAATAAATAATACCAGGATAGTTGAAATTCCCATTTACTACTATGAATCACCTCCAAGAAAGTTTTGTGATCTGTTCCAAAAAGGCACCATCCATGTATTCTGGCTAGCTGGGCAGTCACAGAATCATAGAAAAGTAGAGTTGGAAGGGGCCTACCGGGCCATCGAGTCCAACCCCCTGCTCAATGCAGGAATCCAGGTCAAAGCATCCCTGACAGCTGGCTGTCCAGCTGCACCTTGAATGTCTCCAGAGTGGGAGAGCCCACCACCTCCCTAGGTAGTTGGTTCCATTGTCTTATAGCTCTGACAGGAAATTTTTCCTGATGTTTAGGTGGAATCTGGGTTCCTGTAACTTGAGCCCATTATTCCGTGTCCTGCAAACTGGGATGATCGAGAAGAGATCCTGGCCCTCCTCTGTGTGACAACCCTTCAAGTACTGGAAGAGTGCGATCATATCTCCCGCCTCAGTCTCCTCTTCTGAAGGCTCAACATGCCCAGTTCTTTCAGTCTCTCCTCATAGGGCCTTGTTTCCAGTCCCTTTATCATCCTTGTTCATCATCACCTTTTATTTGTATGCCGCTTTTCCACAAAAAATGTGCCCAAAGCATCTCACAACATAACAAATAACACCAAATATAATATACAAAACATCAAGGAACACTGAATATAATATTCAAAAAAATAATTTACAGAATATAAGAATAGCAAATACAAGTTACAAAATATAAAAAAACCACTAAATATAATATTCAAAAATACAATAGAAATAATTACAGATAACCATAAACAATTCAATAATTTAAAAAAGATAAGGGGGAAAAAAGGCAAGAGCAGCAGCAGCTTTTGTAGCTGGAGTCAGTCAGGCCCCACCCTCCCTGGCCAGGTGTAATGAGCCAGGGAAGCAGGCAGGACTCACAGCTAGATGGTCTCTTGTTGCCCTCCTCTGAACCCTCTCCAGTTTGTCTACGTCCTTCTTAAAGTGTGGTGCCCAGAACTGGACGCAGTACTCAAGATGAGGCCTAACCAGTGCCGAGTAAAGGGGAATTATCATTTCACACGATTTGGAAGCTATACTTCTATTAATGCAGCCCCAAATAGCATTTGCCTTATTTGCACCAAGTTCCTTCTGACTTGTGGTATTGTTGAGCCAAGTGTCCCCCATTCTGTAACTCTGCATTTGGTTTCCTTTCCCTAGGTGCAGCACTTGACATTTATCCCTATTAAATTTCATTCTGTTGTTTTCGGCCCACTGCTCCAGCCTATCGAGGTCACTTTGAATTTTGTTTCTGTCTTCCAGAGTATTAGCTGTTCCACCCAACTTTGTGTCATCTGCAAATTTGATAAGCATTCCCTGCACCACCTCATCCTAGTCATTAATAAAAATCATGGAGGACAGGTGAAGTGCCAGACGACTGGAGGAAGGCAAATGTTGTTCCCATCTTCAAAAAGGGCAAGAAGGAGGAACCTGGGAACTATAGACCAGTCAGTCTCACATCAATCCCCGGGAAGATTTTGGAGCAGATGATAAAGAAGTCAGTCTGCAAGCACCTTGAAAACAATGCAGTGATTACTAGAAGCCAGCATGGATTTGTCAAGAACAAATCCTGTCAGACTAATCTGATCTCATTTTTTGATCGGGTAACCTCCCTTGTGGACTGTGGGAATGCTGTGGACATTATATATCTGGACTTCAGCAAAGCTTTCGACAAAGTGCCTCATGATACCCTGATTAGCAAGCTAGCTAAAAGTGGGCTAGATGGAACAACTTTCAGGTGGATTCACAATTGGCTACAGAATTGGACTCAAAGAGTGCTTATCAATGGTTCCTTCTCAAACTGGGGAGAGGTAACAAGCGGGGTACCACAGGGCTCGGTCCTGGGCCCGGTGCTCTTCAACATTTTTATTAATGACTTGGATCAGGAGGTACAGGGAATACTTATCAAAGTTGCAGATGACACAAAGTTGGGTGGAACAGCTAATACTCCGGAAGACAGAAACAAAATTCAAAGTGACCTCGATAGGCTGGAGCGGCTGGGCCGAAAACAACAGAATGAAATTTAATAGGGATAAATGCCAAGTGCTGCACCTAGGGAAAGGAAACCAAATGCAGAGTTACAGAATGGAGGACACTTGGCTCAACAATACTACAAGTGAGAAGGATCTTGGAATTGTGGTAGATCACAAACTGAATATGAGCCAGCAATGTGATTTGGCTGCAAATAAAAGGCAAATGCTATTTTGGGCTTCATTAATAGAAGTATAGCTTCCAAATCGCGTGAAGTGATAATTCCCCTTTACTCAGCACTGCTTAGGCCCCATCTTGAGTACTGCGTCCAGTTCTGGGCACCTCACTTTAAGAAGGACATAGACAAACTGGAGAGGGTTCAGAGGAGGGCAACAAGGATGATAAAGGGACTAGAAACAAGACCCTATGAGGAGAGACTGAAAAAACTGGGCATGTTTAGCCTTCAGAAGAGGAGACTGAGGGGAGATATGATCGCACTCTTCCAGTATTTGAAGGGATGTCACACAGAGGAGGGCCAGAATCTCTTCTCGATCATCCCAGTTTGCAGGACACGGAATAATGGGCTCATGTTACCGGAACCTAGATTCCACCTAAACATCAGGAAAAATTTCCTGTCAGAGCAATAAGACAATGGAATCAACTACCTAGGGAGGTGGTGGGCTCTCCCACTCTGGAGGCATTCAAGGTGCAGCTGGACAGACATCTGTCAGAGATGCTTTGACCTGGATTCCTGCATTGAGCAGGGGGTTGGACTCGATGGCCTTGTAGGCCCCTTCCAACTCTACTTTTCTATGATTCTTTGATTATGAAATAGAGGAATGGTATAAAGAGGTATGGGATATTGTTATTAATGATAAATTAACGTGTAGTATTAAAGTTAAAAGTGGATTATTGAATCGAAATGATTTTAAAGATATATGGAGAGCATTTGTAGATATTTTTTTTATTAAGTGGGAAAGGGTGTACACTTTCACAAGTTTGTTTTTTTTAATGTGTTTGTTGTATAATTTGTATGTTTATGTATTTTGTAGCTTATATGTTAAAATTTAAATAAAATTCTAAGAAGAAAAAGAAAAGAAAAAGAAACAAGAGGATGTATTTTTCAAATTTTGATTTTTTAGTATGTGTTATAAAAGTTTGTGCCAGTTGTCAGGATTGAACTCCCACCCCAGAGTCTCTATAAGATAATTTTTCAAGTGGGGTACTGGATGCATCTTTCATTTACTGCACATGTATGTAAATGAAACAGGAAGCCCAGAGAGGGAGATTGCCCCGTGGGGAGTGCGACCCTGTTGATTCTCTTTGACCTCTCAGCAGCTTTCGATACCATTAACCATGGTATCCTTCTGATAGGTTGTCTGGGTTGGGAGTTGGAGGCACTGCGCTCCAGTGGTTCCGATCCTACTTGGGTGGCCGATTCCAGAAGGTGGTGCTGGGGGATTACTGCTCTGTCCCTTGGCAGTTATGCCATGGGGTGCCACAGGGCTCTATTTTATCCCCTATGCTGTTTAACATCTACATGAAACCACTGGGAGAGGTTATCCGGAGGTGTGGGCTGAGGTGTCATCAATATGTAGATGACACCTAACTCTATCTCTCCTTTTCATCTAATCCAGGTGAGGCAGTGGCTGTTCTGAATCAGTGCCTGGACACGGTAATGGACAGGATGAGGGCTAATAAACTGAGACTCAATCCAGATAAGATGGAGGTACTGTTAGTGGGTGGTTCGTCTGCCCGGCTATGTGATATTCAACCAGTTCTGGATGGGGTTGCACTCCCCCTGAAGGATCAGGCTCATAGTTTGGGGGTGCTCCTGGATCCACAACTGTCACTCGAGGCACAGGTGAACTCGGTGGCACGGAGCACCTTTTATCAGCTTAGGCTGATATACCAACTATGTCCTTATCTGGACAGAGATAGCTTAGCTACAGTTATCCATGCTCTGGTAACCTCTCATTTGGATTACTGCAATGCGTTATATGTGGGGCTGCCTTTGAAAACGGTCCGGAAACTTCAGCTGCTCCAAAATAGGGCAGCAAGATTGTTAACGGGGACTGGCCGACATGAACATATTATGCCAGTGCTTTCTCATCTGCACTGGCTGCCAGTCTGTTTCTGGGCCCAATTCAAAGTGTTGGTACTACTAACATTCAAAGCCCTAAACGGCTTGGGGCCAGAATATCTGCAGGATCGTCTCCTCCCATATGTACCTGCCCAGACACTAAGATCTTCATCAGCGGTCCTTCTCCGAGAGTCCCTGCCAAAGGAAGTGAGGCAGGTGGCTACCAGGAGGAAGGCCTTTTCTGCTGTGGCACCCCGGTTATGGAATGAGCTCCCCATAGAGGTTCGCCTGGCACCTACTTTGTATTCTTTCCGGCGCCAGGTGAAGACCTTTCTGTTCTCCTAAGCATTTTAATCATTTTAATCTTGTAGTTGTTTTTAACTCTGTTATTGTAACTGCTGCTGCTAGCTCTGCTGTTTGTTTTTAATCTGTGGTTTTAAATTTTATATTTATTTTATATTATATTTTATGGTTTTAACTGTTGTAAACCGCCCAGAGAGCTTCAGCTATTGGGCGGTATAAAAATGTATTAAATAAATAAACAAATGTGTGCACACAATAAGGCACCATACAGTGCACCGCTGGCCATTTTACATGCTAGCAAGGCTGACTTTGAACTGTTAATTAGGCTGGAGCAGGCCGAGGGAACATCAGGGCCTGCTCCAGTTGGACTGCCCCCCCCCCACAGGGCTAACTGACATCTACAGCCCTGTGGGGAAGAAGGAACGACGGAGGCTGGAGCAGGCCAAGGGAACATCAGGGCCTGCTCCAGTTGGACTGCCCCCCCCACAGGGCTAACTGACATCTACAGCCCTGTGGGGAAGAAGGAGGCTGGAGCTTCTTGAGACACAGAGAATTACATAAGTAATATTCCCCCTTCTTCCCTCCTCATTCCTTTTTCCTTGTGTGTCGTGTCTTTTTAGATTGTAAGCCTGCGGGCAGGGACTGTATTGTTAATTGTTGTAAACCGCCCAGAGAGCTTCGGCTATTGGGCGGTATAAAAATTAAATAAATAAATAAATAAATAATGTAGTGTAAGACAATTAAGTTCTTTAAGTACATCTTTTTTTCTTTTTTTCCCTTTTACTTTATTTACATTTACAGTCTTCCTTTCCTCCAGGAGCTAAAGCTTTCCCCTTTTTTATCCTCACAACCACCCTGTGGGCTAGGTTAGGCTGAGAGGCAGTGATTGGCCCAAAGTCACCCAGTGAGGAATGGGGAGCATTTGCTGGTCCACCTCAGGCAGCAAAACCTTGCCATTTCCTTATCCTCTCCTTATCCCTGCATTCATCCTTATCTCAGTCCCATAAAATGAGGGAAAATATGCCTATGCACTTCCCTATCCAGATGTTGTCACTAGCCAGGAGTAAGTAGTTCCTCTATGGTAGCATTTGTTCACTATAAGGGAGAGCCTGGATCAATACTGGCTTGTATCCTGTGTTGGGAATTTTAGGGAAAGCTTAGGCTGCCTATATGAGGCTTGCATTCCCCTTTTACCAGACTTTGCCACATGCCATCATCTAGGGTGTGCATTGCAACTAAACTCCACTCGATACTCGCCCACATGGCACCTGCCTCTCCATCTGTCCTGCTTTGGCTGGAGCAGACTCAGCATTAGGGCAAATCATGAGAGCCAGTGTGGCATAGTGGTTAGAGTGTTGTCAACCATTAGTCCTTAAACTGCCTTCATATATTAAGGACACTACAGATTTCCTTATGAAGATTTAAAGAATACCGGTAAATCAGGAACATTGATTTAACAACCTTCGATGTTACTTCTTTCTTTTTTTTAATTTTTTAATTGAATTTTCCAAAACAACATTTGGCTTCCGCCTCATTGTCTGACAAACATTACCAATCCTTATCCAATCTAAGTTTCCTCTATTTTCACAGAAATAATTTCTATCACCAATAGAATATTTCTGAATATTACCAATATTCAGAAATCAAAACCAAAAGTTATTAAGTCACTTTCCCTCCTCCCCAAGAAGTCCACCAGAGGTTTCCAGTCTTTCTTGAATGAAGTTAAAAAAATTTCTCTAATTAAACAAGTCAATTTTGCCATCTCTGCTAAGTCCAACATTTTCAACAGCCAGTCTTCTATAGTTGGTATAGTTGCTTCTTTCCATTTTTGAGCATAGATTATTCTTGCTGCCGTCATCATATGTTGTAATAATGTTCCATGGTCTTTCTCAAGTTGTAAATCCATTATACCCAATAAAAACATTTCTGGTTTCAGTTTAATATTCACTTTTAAAATCTTTTGTATCCATGTGTGTATTTGTACCCAATATGTTTTCACTTTTTTACATGTCCACCAACATGATAAAATGTTCCTTCATGACTTTGACATTTCCAACATACATTTGACACATTATTATACATCTTAGCCAATTTCACAGGAGTTAGGTACCAACGATACATCATCTTGTAAAAATTCTCTCTAAGATCAGAACACAATGTAAATTTTATACCTTTAGTCCACATGCGTTCCCATTGTTCCATCATTATATTATATCCAAAGTTCCTTGCCCATTTAACCATACAGTCTTTAACTTGTTCTTCTTCTGTCCCAAACTTCAACAAAAATTTATACATTTTTGCAATTACATGATCATCACCTGTACACAATTGTATTTCAAATTCAGACTTATCCTGTTCTATATCATACATTCTTTTATCCACTTTAAATCTCTCTAATAATTGCATGTATGAAAACCAATGTAAGTTATAACCTTCTGTTACTAAACAATCCCGTGTTTTAATCCAGTGTGTTCCCTGACGCAATTCCAATATTTCTCGGTATTTTAACCAGTTCTCATTGCTTGTCATTTCTTTCCTGTATAATGTCTCTTGGGGTGATATCCATAAGAATAATTTTGGGCATAACCTAGGCTTGTATTTGTTCCAAACTCTTAATAACGCTCTTCTGATATAGTGGTTCTTAAAATATAGTGGTTCTTAACCTTAGCTTTGTCATACCACAAATATCCATGCCATCCAAACCTTAGATCATGCCCTTCTAATTCTAGAAGTCTGTTATTTCTCAATGTCACCCATTCCTTCAACCAAACAAAACAGCAAGCATTAAAATACAATTTCAAATCAGGTACACCCAATCCACCCCTTTCTTTCGCATCCTGTAGAACTATATATTTAACATGTGGTTTCTTTCTTTGCCATTAAATTTAGATAAGTCCTTTTGCCATTCTTTAAAGGGTACATCATTAGTTAAAATCAGCAGTGTTTGAAATAAAAACATAATTCTTGGTAAAACATTCATTTTTATCACAGAAATCCTACCCGACAAAAACAATTTTAGTTTCTCCCATTTCAACATATCATTTTTAATTCCTAACCATATCTTAACATAATTGTTTTGAAACAACGTGGAATTCGAATTTGTCGTTATGATACCAAGATATTTTACTCTTTTTTCAATTTTAAAACCCGATGTTTGCATCAATATCTGTTGGTCTTTCGCTCTCATATTCTTCACCAACATTTTTGTTTTTTCATGATTTACCTTGAATCCTGCCAACCCTCCAAACTCATTTAATTTATCCAACAGAGTTTGCACTCCTTGTAGTGGATTTTCCAAGGCTATCATCAAATCATCTGCAAAAGCTCTCAACTTGTATGATTCTTTTTTAATTTTTATTCCCGGGATTCTTCCATCTTGCCTAATATCTCTAAGCAAAACTTCTAGACCTAAAATAAACAGTAGTGGAGATAATGGACAACCTTGTCTTGTTCCCTTTTGTATCATACAGGGCTTTGTCAATTCACCGTTAACAATTATTTGTGCTTTTTGTGTCGAATATATCGATTTTACTCCTTTAATAAAATTCTCTCCAAAATCCATTTCATTCATTACTCCAAATAAAAAATTCCAGTTCACGTTGTCAAAGGCTTTTTCAGCATCCAAAAAAATCAGTGCTGCTTGTTTTTCATTATGACAATTTAAATATTCCAACACATCCAACGCAGTTCTAATGTTATCTCTTAATTGTCTTTTAGGCAGAAAACCACATTGATCCTGATGAATAAACTCTTGTAAAATTTTCTTTAATCTTTCAGAAAGAATCATTGTAAATAATTTGTAATCATTATTCAATAGTGAAATTGGCCTTAATTTTTAACAGAAGTCAAGTCTTGTCCTTCTTTAGGTATCAATGCAATATTAGCCTCTCTCCATGTATCTGGTAACTTCCCATTTTGTAGGATATTGTTCATAGTCCTTTGTAGTGGTTGTAACAACTCCTCTTCAAAACATTTGTAATAAATTGCTGACCATCAGGGCCCGGTGTTTTCCCTTTTTTAGATTTTTTAATTGCTTCAGATAATTCTTGTATAGTTACAGGGCCATTCATAATTTGTCTTTGATATTCTGTAATCTTTGGTAAATTTTGCCGTTGCAAATAATCTTCTATTCTTTTTTCAGAAATTTTTTCCCCTTTATATAATTGTGAATAAAATTGAAAAAACGCTCTTTTCATACCCAAATTATCCGTTATTTCAGTGTTGTCCTCCAACAGCTTAAGTATTACTCTCTTCTCTCTCTCTCTTTCCTTATTTTATATGCCAACCATTTCCCTGGTTTATTGGCAAATTCAAAATTCCTTTGCTTGGCATAACTCAATTTCAATTCCAGTTCTTGCGTTGTCAACATAGATAACTGCCTCTACAGTGCTTTAATTTGCCATGAAATATTAGTATTATTTGGAGATCTTTCTAATTCCTTCTCTTTCTCTCTGATTTCCAATAAAATATTT
The DNA here is from genome assembly GCA_021292165.1 of Shinisaurus crocodilurus. Taxonomy (NCBI): domain Eukaryota; kingdom Metazoa; phylum Chordata; class Lepidosauria; order Squamata; family Shinisauridae; genus Shinisaurus; species Shinisaurus crocodilurus. Next base: position 124,697,807 of record CM037877.1, read on the forward strand.
TCTGTCTTTTCTTGTCTCTTTTTTTTAAGAAAGGAGTTATGTCGTATAAATTGTCCTCTGATGAAGGCTTTACTTGTATCCCAAACTATTTGTAAGTCCACACCTTTGTCTAAGTTATTTTCAAAAAATTCTCTCAGTTTATGCTTACAGTCTTGGACCACCCTTTCTTGTTTCAATAGTGATTCATTAAATCTCCATCTAAATGAACCCTTCTTCCTTTTGAAAGTCACAGAAACTGGATTATGGACAGCAAACGTTTTTGGCAATATTTCAGCTTTATAAATTTCCATAGCCATAGCTTTCGACCACCAAATCATATCAAGTCTTGTATGTCTATCAGAAAAAAAATGTAAATTCTCTGGAGTCTCCATTTTTAGTTCTCCAAATGTCCACCAACTCCAGATTTTCTATTAATTAAAAAAAACTTTTTGGCAATTTTCCCTGATTTTTTCTTATATCTTTTTCCGAACGTCTATCTTGTATTGGATGTTACTTCTTTATACACTAACATACCGCTCTCAGCCTTAACAGAGCTGCTCACTTGCAACAATTTCATGTTCAATGACAATCGCTATTTATAACAACAAGGTACAATGTTTGGCCCCATCACATGTCAATCTGAGAGCCAGTGTGGCGTAGTGGTGAGAGTGCTGGACTGGGACTTGGGAGATCCGGGTTCTAGTCCCCGCTCGGCCATGAAACTCACTGGGTGACTTTGGGCCAGTCACTGACTCTCAGCCTAACCTACCTCACAGGGTTGTTGTGAGGATAAAGTGGAGAGGAGGAGGAGGATTATGTAAGCCACCTTGGGTTCCTTGCAGGAAAAAAGGTGGGGTATAAATATAATAAATAAAATAAATAAATCTATTTATGGGTCAACTCAAAGAAACTATCGGCAAAACATAGACCTAGTGGCTGTTATACCTTGTGGGGGGCTATTGCTAATTGCCTTTTTCCTTGGGGATCTGACCATACTTTTGGAAACCTGTTGCTTATTTCAGCAGCATCCACAACATTAAGTAGACAATTTTTAGTTTAGGAAACAAAATTTGTGAATATTTGTGGCATGCCTTCTAGGCAGAGAAGTGTTTGTCTTCAAGTCTCTAGGTTGAAAATAATTTACATACATTACTTGCCCATATACACTTCTTGTACTTATAAAGGAACCTGCAGCCAGGGTGTCAGGGTCTGTCCTGCAGCGCCATCTGGTGGCAGCTTTGAATATAACCCGCTGCAGGGCTTCGCAGACACTCCCAGGTGGGCTAATGCAGACCAGCTGGGAGCTGCCAGGAAAGGGCTATATAAGAGCTGAATTTCACCTTCAGCTTTTGCCACAGCAACATGGTCTCTTGTGCTAGCTGCAGCCTGTTCCTGATCTCCTGCTATATCCAACTTTGTCTCACTGTGCTTGACCTCCTGCTCATCCCTGACCAATGCTCCTGCCTCCAGCCCTGCTTAGCCTGGTATATCTTGGTTTCTGTTCCTGCCTCTTCCTGACCACTGCCTCTTCCTGACCACTGCTTATCCCTGGACCCTGCTGCTCACCTTGACCCATACTTGGATTCTGCTTGACCTTGTGCCTGTTGCCTGGACTTGCCCTCTGCCTCTGGCCCCTGTTTGGACTCTGTTGCCCTGAACCTGTGTAGAACCTTGGGCCTGTTGTCTGTATCCACCTCCATCTTTCCTGGCCCCAGTGTTCCAACGCTTAACCCTCACCGCCCATGACCCAGACCTTGACACATGGCTGGCATCAAGGGTAGGCATGGTTGGGCACCTCCTAAGGGCCCATACCCCAGCAGGGACCCATGGACAAGAGCCCCCTGGAGTTACTTCTCTTCGTCACCATTGAAAACTGCTTGTTCACCTCCGATTTGCTCTGGCCCACCAATAGTGGTGGAGGTGAGAAGGAAGAGCAGTAGATGCTACTGTCTACTTGCTCCCTGGCTCTTTCCTATCAAGCAAGCAAGCAGTTGCAATGACGAGAAAGAGGATTAGGAACGATAGAAGCTGGTAGCAATGGTGGTGAGAAGGTGGATTCATTGAAGGAGGAGACCCATTGAAGGAGCCTTGTCCAAGCGCCCTCAAAAACCTAGAGCCAGCACTGTAGCCCTTCATTAGATGCTGGCAGTGTACTGAAATTTAGAAAAAGTATTAAGCCATTACATTCAGATTTTTTGTTTTTCTTTTTTAATCGCAATTGTAGTTTCCACTTAATAAATCATTAAGATAACTTCAACAGTGGTCATAATGTCAGGTCACCTTTTGGAATGGTTTTGAACAGCTAATTAGTTTCTGTTTATTAAAGCAATGATATGGAAATGATCTTGTCTTGTCTGGGACATAGGCCACATCCATATTTATTTATTTTAATGGATTTATTCTTTCCTGCAAGACTCAGTGGATGAAGTAGAAGGCTTTTCATATCAAATCATATGTTGAATTCATAAGTCGCTTTTATTTTGAGGATACACCCTTACACAAATTGTTCCCTTCCTAGTGTACAAAATGTATTAGAATGGTTCTGAACAGGTAGCACAGTAATTCCTTTGCTCAAGACTGCAGTACCTTCACAAAACCCATTTTTTAAATATCTGATTAGCAACTACCAGCTGTTATTTTTTAATAGCCAGTGCCTTCTGGTATAAAAAACAAAAACAGAGAAGCTTCTGATCCTGTTCACACTATGGTGATGAGGTTTGGTGTTTTTGATTTAAATGGAAAGCAGAAAAAGTGACTGAACTTACACATCAGAACATGATACTAGTATTTTTAATGACAGAATCAAGTACGATGCAGACCCTCCAGGCAAGAAATATCATAATTAACAGCAAAATGGCTTATAGATTGCAAGATTGCCCCTACCCCATGGGCAGCCAGTCTGATCTGGGGAAAACTCTTCCTTGTCCTTAAAATATTGCATTTTTAATCAGTTGTGCTAATTGGACTCCGGCTTTGGCTGCCTAATTTACATGTATTGATAATACTGGAACGTTTCCTGTCAATTGGTCAATAGCAATTGTGGTGCCTATTTAGATGAAAGGTTCAAGATCTGACCCCAAGAACTGTTGTCCTATAAGTCTTTTGAATGTGGTAGGCAAATTATATGTGAGGCACCTTCTGGTTAAGTTAGAAAGTTGGGTGGGCTCGGAAAATCTTTTGATGGATATGCAAGCAGGTTTCATAGAATCATAAAAAACTAGAGTTGGAAGAGGCCTACCATGCCATCGTGATTAACCATGGTAGATCAACAGTTGACCATTGCTTCCTCCTGAATCACCTGGAAAGGAAATATTCGTCTGCACCACATCACTCTCTTTATCCTGCCTTTTTAGATTTTGGGGCTGCTTTCAGTTCCATATCTCAGCCTTGTCTTTGGTACAAACTGGTTGTAGGTTGCTAAGGAGGATTCAGGGGTTGTATGATAATCATAGAATCATAGAAAAGTAGAGTTGGAAGGGGCCTACAAGGCCATCGAGTCCAACCCCCTGCTCAATGCAGGAATCCAGGTCAAAGCATCCCCGACAGATGGCTGTCCAGCTGCACCTTGAATGCCTCCAGAGTGGGAGAGCTCACCACCTCCCTAGGTAGTTGATTCCATTGTCTTATTGCTCTGACAGTCAGGAAATTTTTCCTGATATTTAGGTGGAATCTAGGTTCCTGTAACTTGAGCCCATTATTCCGTGTCCTGCAAACTGGGATGATCGAGAAGAGATCCTGGCCCTCCTCTGTGTGACATCCCTTCAAATACTGGAAGTGTGTGATCATATCTCCCCTCAGTCTCCTCTTCTGAAGGCTAAACATGCCCAGTTCTTTCAGTCTCTCCTCATAGGGCCTTGTTTCCAGTCCCTTTATCATCCTTGTTGCCCTCCTCTGAACCCTCTCCAGTTTGTCTACATCCTTCTTAAAGTGTGGTGCCCAGAACTGGATGCAGTACTCAAGATGAGGCCTAACCAGTGCTGAGTAAAGGGGAATTATCACTTCACGCGATTTGGAAGCTATACTTCTATTAATGCAGCCCAAAATAGCATTTGCCTTCTTTGCAGCCACATCGCATTGCTGGCTCATATTCAGTTTGTGATCTACCACAATTCCAAGATCCTTCTCTATTGTAGTACTTTTGAGCCAAGTGTCCCCCATTCTGTAACTCTGCATTTGGTTTCCTCTCCCTAGGTGCAGCACTTGGCATTTATCCCTATTAAATTTCATTCTGTTGTTTTCGGCCCAGCGCTCCAGCCTATCGAGGTCACTTTGAATTTTGTTTCTGTCTTCCAGAGTATTAGCTGTTCCACCCAACTTTGTGTCATCTGCAAATTTGATAAGCATTCCCTGTACCTCCTGATCCAAGTCATTAATAAAAATGTTGAAGAGCACCGGGCCCAGGACCGAGCCCTGTGGTACCCCGCTCGTTACCTCTCCCCAGTTTGAGAAGGAACCATTGATAAGCACTCTTTGAGTCTGATTCTGTAGCCAATTGTGGATCCACCTGATAGTTGTTCCATCTAGCCCACTTTTAGCTAGCTTGCTAATCAGGATATCATGAGGCACTTTGCCGAAAGCTTTGCTAAAGTCCAGATATATTATGTCCACAGCCTTCACACAGTCCACAAGGGAGGTTACCCGATCAAAAAATGAGATCAGATTAGTCTGACAGGATTTGTTCTTGACAAATCCATGCTGGCTTCTAGTAATCACTGCATTGTTTTGAAGGTGCTTGCAGACTGACTTCTTTATAATCTGCTGCAGTACTGAGGATTCAGCACCAGTCAAGGTTTTCAATTTTCAATTTTGAGATCCAAACCCTGAGAGGGAGGAGAGTCATGGTTACATGACTGTTTGTAATGAAGACTTTTCACCCATGTTGTATTTATTTATTTTATAATAATGTTTATTTTTATAATAATGTTGTATTTATTGTTAATGTTGTGTGTGTTGTATTTATTGATTTGGGGGTTTTCTTTTTCCCTCAGGCTTCTCTAAATGCAATACATAAATTCAAAGATTTCTGTGCTTAAAATACTGCAGTTTTGTGTGTTTCCTCCAATAACTTTTGTACTTGACCATGCCCTTTGGTTGCCTGGCCATACCCTTGGCCACGCCCTCATGTTGCCTGGCCACGCCCTCTTGATCACACCTTCATGTTGCTTAACCATACCTCTTACAAATTCACATGTGTGTCCCTATTTTCATCTGTGAAATGTTGGAGGGTATGCAGATGCCTTGCTCTGATGGGCCCTTCCTCAGAGCAAGGCATTGGTGGGCAGGTGACCCTGGAGTTTGCCTGTGCTGCTGTGGCTTAGGTAGTCTTCAGCGCCACGTCTCCACCTATGTGTCGCTCTGAGGAAGGACCCCTCAGAGTGAGGCATTGCGAGAGAGATAGGCAGCATGCCTCCGCCACCAGCATGGAAAAAGAGGGGGTGGTAATGGCTGCTGTCATCATCAGTGCAAGGGACAGAAGAGAGGGCAGCAGCACATTCTCCCCCCTCAGGTGGCAAGATGTCTCATGCCAGCCCTGGTCACTGCTTATTTTGCATACATTTCAACTGTAAAGGAATTGTCACAGACTCCTTTTTACATTTTGCAGCCATTCCCAACCCGCAGCTTACTATCTCTCAGGGATGGGGACTCGGACTCGAAGACTCGACTCGTGAGTCGGACTGAGTCCCTCCTCTGACTCGACTCGGACTCGAGTCCCAATATTTTTAATGGGACTCGAGACTCGACTCGGGACTCGAGACCAAGGACTCGTCAACATCCCTGGGCTGTTGACGAGTCTTCTGGCTGTGCCAGAAGGAGCGCGATCACCGGTGAAGAGCACATAGAAGCGAGGCGCGCCGCTGCTCGGCCACTATGGACAGCTACCAGGAGCGCAGCCCCAACGATGTGTTGAGATTTATTTTGATTGATATGTTGTTGTGGGGGGGTTGGGTTAGGGTCAGACATTTTGGGTTTGGCTGCCTCTGCCTGCCTGTTTGGGGTTCCCAGCCTCCTCTGCCTGCCTGGTCTCTTCTTGACCTGTTCAACAGTTGAATTGTCCAAGACAAAGGCCTCTGCCTGTCTGCTTTGGGGTTCCCTGCCTCCTCTGCCTGCCTGGTTATTTCGGGTTTGTCTGCCTGGTCTGTTCTTGCCAAAATCAGTTGCAGAGTTTTGAAATAAAAAGGCACACTTGTGCCTAGAATTTATTTAAGCCACACATCTGAAGTAGCCTTATTTTGTTGGGGGGGAAACCCATTGATTTTAATAGGGACTCGTGGAGTCAGTTTTGGGAGTGACTCAGGACTCGTGACTCGTGAGTCACCATTTTGGAGCAAGGACTCGGACTCGGACTCGAGACTCGGGTCCAAAGACTCGTGACTTGACTCGTGACTCAAGACCAAGGACTCTTCAACATCCCTGCTATCTCTTAGTCTTAGTCTTCAAGATGCTGCAGCAGGACTCTTTGTTGTTCATAGCAGACACAGTATACCAAATAAAGTTACTTCCTTCTGATCCAAGGAATACCATATCAATGGTATTTTCCACCTTTGACATTTTCTGTTGATTAGTCTCCAGCACATAGTGTGTAAGCTGAAAAAGCTGTATGAGTACTCAGAAGAGAAATACCTATTTAGTCGGTGAATTCTTTGCATTTTCCACTGCAGCCCTCTACACTGCCAAGGAAGCATGCTGCATTTCAAACTGAAAACTGATGCCTCTTCAGCAATGCAAATGGCAAAGTGAACTGCATTTATCTTGTTCACAACCCATATCAAATGTTATCAGTTTAATTGGGGTCACACCATTTCCCATAAATCCTGATGCATTGCACTCCAAATCTATTTGAATAATTAAAGTTGTTGGGCTTCAGCTTGGTGTTTCACATATTCTTTAATATTTGAATGATTTTTTAAAAAGCTTTGCCTGGTCTTCCAATAACTTTCATTCCCATTGCCTCCTTCTTGCTTTCATTTATGAGGCAATTAAAATGGTGATAAATCACTAGAAATTGAGGCAAAATACATATTACATATTTCTGCTAGACTCAGATAATATTTAATCTTCCTTCCATCCTCAGTATACTCTGGCTGCAGTTGTTATGTTCTAGGATATATTGCTTTGAACTCCCTCCCTATCCTATATGCTTTGTAATGGGCTGAGAGGTTGCAGAAAGCACAATTTTGAAGTACATTTATTTATTTCGCACATCCTGTTTCTATGCATCTCAGTTTCTTCCAGAATCTCTTTTGTCTCCCCCTCCCCCAAATGTGAAGCTATGAAAGGGAAAGAAGCGTGAAGCACTTGCACATCCGGCTCCCCCCACCCTAACACATACATATGCATCATGTCCAAAGCCACTGAGGGTGCTTCTAGATGAGGTGTTGGCAACTTGGGGGGAATCTGAGGGCCCCTTTCAAACCCCTGGAACCCATAGGTGTGCAACCAGGTACCAGGTTGCCTCCCCGTAACTGTTACTGTGGTGGTGGCAGCAAAAAAATTGGTGGTTTGCCACTGAAATTTGCTGACAAACCACTATGGAAGCTTAAAAGGACAAATTTATGTTGTTTTCAAACTGCTAGGTTTTTGTGCGTGTATAGGTGAGATAATGAAGAGTCAGACACAGTATATATGGTTTCAAATCAGGGCCACATTTATTGAATTGAAGATCTGCGAAGGGTGAAGTGCGGTACTAACCTAGCCCAGCCAGTGGCCGGGGAGAAACCAATAGTTGGTGAATGCATCCTAACCGGACCTGAGGCGGGATGTCCCGCCACCATCCAGTTGCACTCCATGTGGAGCTGGAGGGCCTTCCCATCGTCGCCTCTCATTGGCGCCTCAAGGCAGCCAATGTAGGTGAGAAAGGTCACACCCCAAAGACATCCCAATCTCCCTCCTGCAAAGCCGCCAGGCATTAGCGAGGGAAGCCTTGGGTAAACATCAATCACCTTGAAAGGTGCCATTGGATGATCACCATAACCCTAAGCCCCACTGCCTAATCCCGCACTTCCCGAAAATGCGACCAATTTAGCTAAGATCCGCTTGATGGGATCCAATTCGAATTCAAAAATTCCCCCACCCTGCTTCACAGTGTAGAGTAGGCGAAACACACCCATTGCCCTGGCCAATTGAGACAATGAGCCAAAATTCCTACTTGGCCCCCTTTAAACGGGCAACCAGAGGAGCCTACACTGCTAACAGGGTGGGAGGGGAGGGAGCCGGAAAACGAAAAGAGACCGAGGGCGGGGATCCAGGTGCTTAAATGAGCCCCCCATCTCCCCGCCCCAGCCAAGCCCATTGGCTCAGCTGGCCGTGACCTGTCCTGCTACCTGACTCCCCACTCCTCCCCCACACGTAAATCTTCTCCCCAGCCCCAAGGTGCAGGGCCAGGGGAAGTCTGTTTTGTTTTTTTGCCACTGCCACCACACCACCAAATTCAGTGGTGCAACATTGGGGACCACACCTGAGGAGAGGAGGACCGCATGCAGTCTACAGGTAAAACAAAACAGCTGCCAGCAGAGAGAGGTGTGGCAAGTCACAAAGGACAAGTAACATGCCTAAAAGACTGAATAGAAGGCAGAGGTGTGGTCTGAGTACCAACACACTAAGCACCTTTTCAGTACCAACAGAAGCCTACTTCACAGAAGGCAAACTCTTTTTCTCCTCCCACCCCCCACCGGCCAGTCAACTCATTCTCCCTATTATTTTTCTCTCTCTCTTGCTCTGGGTCATTACCCATAGATTGACTCCCCCCCCTCTCTCTCACACACACACCCCTCAGTGGGTGCCAAGAAAGGTGTCCAGGAGCACACTGATGTCAACAGGTACCACGTTGCCTCCCCGTAACTGATTAATCAATTGAGGTTGCACATATGCTGCCATGTGGCAGTAATTACTCTTGTACTGCGTTATATGATTTTCATAATATAGATGTTTACATACTCAAATACCCAAATACTCAAATCAATCAAATGTTCTGTGGATGTACAATAAATATGAATATGTGAGGTTGTCTAATACTGAGTCAAGCCATTAGTCCGTAATAGATAGAATCATAGAAAAGTAGAGTTGGAAGGGGCCTACAAGGCCATCGAGTCCAACCCCCCGCTCAATGCAGGAATCCAAGTCAAAGCATCCCTGACAGATGGCTGTCCAGCTGCACCTTGAATGCCTCCAGAGTGGGAGAGCCCACCACCTCCCTCGGTAGTTGGTTCCATTGTCTTATTGCTCTAACAGTCAGGAAATTTTGGATACTAGTGGTGAATATTTCACATAGGATTCCATAAAACAGGATGGATTTATTGTTGTGTTGTTAATGGATCTGTTCTTAATTACATTTTAATTAAGATTTTGCTTTTAATCTGTATTGAATTATTGTTAGCGGAAAGGTGGGATATAAATTAAATACATAAAGTTTTACTTTAGGGGTGGACAATTCAGCCTTGTAGATTTGCTTTGTTTTTACTAGAACTCCAAAATCTACCAACCAGAGCAAGGCCCAAAATGGTGGCACAGGGGGAGAGCCAATTACCTACTGCACCCCAGGAGCTATGGGGTGACCTGCATATACACATACAAATCTGAGTTATTACTGAATAAAGAATTCTAACATCAAACCCCTAAATAGCTAGCAGGCAATCAATTATGATATTAATTATTTCCTACTGAGCAACTTCCCTTGCATAATTCAGGGATGTGTGAAAAGCTGGGTTTGGATCTACATTATGTTCAGCTTCTTACTTATTCATTAATAAGTTTATTAATGAGTGGTCTGAGCCTGGACAATCTAGGCCTAATCTGTTACAGGCAATTCACATAAGCAGAAACGCGCGCGCGCGCACATGCACACACACACACACACACACACACACGTATTTAACAAAATGCACAAAGTACCTCACTCATATACAATAGACACACACGCACGCACTTCACGGAACTTCATCACAAAACACTTTACACAACTCCACACACACAAATTGTGAAGGACCACCACCGGTCCTGTGCTCCATTTCGACTAAAAACTGCCTCCCCCCTCCCCTGGTCTTTAAACACTGGATTTAGCACTGAGTCAACAGAGAACCTACACACAGTCTGCATAGGTTAAAGTAAATAAGTTTATTATGGGTTAGTCAGTTACAAGAATTTGGAAGGGAGATAAGGGAATGAAATTGACAGAATGAAATTCCTTAGTGACATTTTGTCAGAACTACAAAATAACAACCAAGAACCTATGCTAAAATACACTAGCAACTGAGAATTTACACTATAGTACCCAGGCGCTGTGCTTGGGGATTGATCTTCTTGGGCTGGCCTTAGCCGATGGCCCACTCCGTGCTTCATCACACCATGATCCAACAAAGCCCAGCAGCCACGGCTGACTGTATATCACTTCTCACCCACCCCTCCCTTCGATAGCCCAGCCCTCCTTTTCCCAAGCAGGACTAACCGGTCCTGCCAGGTGGGTGAGGTGGCACCAAGTGCCAGACCGGTTGCATTCTTGGACATTAAGGGTACTTGGGGAAACCGATTGGGGTGCTTGGGGAAACCATTGACATTTGATTGTGTCGCAGACTCGGAGGCACCACCTGGCCTCTTTGCATTTTGCCAGGCACTCCCGCCTGCAGGAGGAGATTATGCATTCTTCGAGTGGCATGTAGGGGAAAGGTGTAAGCAATGTTTTTTCTCCACACAAATCTTCTACAAATTAACAAAACTTTCACACAAATGAATATAACCCCTTCACATATAAATACACACATAAACCTGACACAAACACACATGCTTTTGGAGCACATGCACACATACAGAGTCACACAGGTCTTTCACCCACATACCCAGAAACCCAAAGGTCCTCTGCCTCATGCATATACACATAGAATGTACCCACCCCCACCCCCAACTACTTGCTTCAACGACTACAATGCTTTTTGCAGTTGCCTTCTTTACTTAAAGTGAGTCTTGCCAGGAAGAGTTGAATTGGGCACTAAGCATGCATTTCAGTAGTTGCCAACTGTCATGCCCATACGCAAGGTGTTATAGCTGTAAGTATGTGAGGGGATGAAGGTTTACAGCTTTTAAGGACCCAAGCTGACCAAGGGGAGGTGGATCACACAGAGGCATACAGGATTGTTTGGCTAAACAACCTGTTATACCGAGAATGGTGGCTTAAGCAGTCAGAAGGAGATGGAGAAGTTATGCAGTGTCTGTGGAAGTGCTGTGGGGTGAAACATTTAAAAAGCACAGTTTATCATCCAGCCACAAATAGGCTAACTGAGAGAGTTAACACAGTGCTAAAAGGGATGATTAAATAATGATTGGGATGAGTGGCTGAGATGTTTTCTCTTTGCCTATAGAGAAGACCCACAAGAGTCCACTGGATTCAGCCCTTTTGAGCTGATGTTTGGGAGAGCGGTGAGGGCCAGGGCCCCTTGGAGTTGCTGAAAACATCTTTGGAGGGGGCGCTGGAAGAGAAAAACTCCTCAGTGGTGGCATATGTGGTGGAGCTGAGGGAGAAAATCAAAGAAATGATGCGGGTGGTGAAGAAGAGTGTAGGGGCAGCCCAAGAGACCCAGAAGAAGTGGTATGACAGGGGAGCCAGGGAGATCCAATATGAAGTTGGAGATCTAGTAATAATGGCATTCCTGCCTAGGCATCACAATAAGATGCAAGCCAAGATGCACCCTATATTGTAAGAGATAAGTTGGACATCTTAACCTACACTATCTCCAAAAACACAACTGACAGCCAAATCTGTCCATGTAAATATGCTAAAGCCATATAGGGCAGGAGAGAATAGTGTGCAGCAAGTGGAGGCTTCATATGACGGATCTGAGCTGGAAATGCCAGATCTGGTGCAAGAGAGCAAGGAGGAGGGAGGAATCAATCAAATCTTATGGGACAAGAGAGTGGATGACATCACAAAGGGGGAGATAATGGGAGTTCTGGAATGGTTTGCGGGGCTGTTCAGCAACAAGCCTGGTAGAACAGCGATACACCGGCACTGTATAGACACTGGAACTCACCCACCCATTCGGACACCATGAATGAATGAATGGTCCCATGCTACAGACTATAAAGAAAGAAGTGCAGGATATGGTGGAAATGGGGGTAATCATAGCCATAGTATGGGCACTTAGAAAACTAAGGTGCTATCTATGGGGAAGACCATTCACCTTAGAGACAGACAACCGGGTGCTTACTTGGCTGGAAACTATGAGAAATGGGAACACGATGCTGTAAAGATGGTCTTGGTGCTTACAAGAATACACCATCCAGTACAAGCACATGAAGGGAAAGGAAGACGTTATAGCAGATGGCCTTTCCCGAAGAAACAACTATCAGGAGGTGGAGATGGTGGTGGACAAAGAGTGTGGCAGCACAGAGGCCTTGGAGAGCAAAGGAGTGGCAAGACTGGAAGACATCAGCCCAGCAGGGGAAGAGGCGGAACCAGAAGACATCAGCCCAGCAGGTTGTAAGGGGCACTGGAGAGTGGAGAAGCAGCAGCTGGACAGCGTAACCTAAATGGACTTTGCAAAAGATTTTTGGACACTGCGAACCTGGCATTAGAAATAATGCTTGGTTCTCTCTTAGTGTTTTGGGGGGAGTATGCCATGCCCCTGCCCGTGGGCAAAGCATTATAGCAGTAAGTATGTGAGCGGAGGGGGGAGTGTGAGAGGAGTGTGGAATGTTGAGATGTCTGCTGATTGGCTGAGAGAGTGAAAAGGGGGGGTGAAGCCTGTGTTATATAAACAGTAGGTGGTGCTGTTTGAGGGGGGAGTCTGAAGAGAATCTGAGGAGGAGAGGGGGGAGAGAGTGGGTTTGTGAGAGGGCTGAGGAGTGGGAAGCGGGAGTCTTGTCTGGGAGTATTGGAGAGCACAGTCTGAGAGAGGTTTTTTCCCCCAATGTTTAGAATCTCTTGACAATATCTATTTCCCTACCCGTAATTGTAATTAAATAAACTTTCCTTTTTAAAACTTAAAAGGAGTGGTCTGAATAAATTACCCTGAAGGGGTTAGTGGCAGTGGAGGAGCAAAGAAAGTGTGATTTTTGAAGCGCTTGCAGATGTGGTAGGTTGGACAAGGTGGAGGCGGAGGGATGCCTGACACCAACACTTTGAAATAATAGGGCCTTTAAAAGCTCATGACGACACTGTGGACCTTTTCAAAACTGGAAAGGGAAGACTCCCACAATTTCCTCTAATAGTATGTAAAGAGGAAAAAAGAAAAATGAAAGGTACATTATTGGTGGTCAACAAAAGTTGCAAAGAGGAAATTTTTGCCATATGGGGTAATGTTTAAATTGTTCTATCTCTGCCATCGTTCAATAGATCTGTCTGAAATTTTGGGCAGCTTATGCCAGTCAAGATATATGTAGTCCATGCTGGTTTATTAACATTTAGAACTTTAACTTGACTCCGATTCAGCAGAAAAACTCATGCAGGGTTCCAGATTGCATGGGGGATAATAATGATAACTTGCCTTATAGTGGAATTGCAACTAGATACATATGAAGTGCTTTGAACACTTGAAAAGAGACTACAGGCAGTCCCTGGGTTACGAACGAGATCCATTTGTAAGTCTGTCTTTAAGTCGAATATGTACGGAAGTCAGAACAGAAGCCGCACAATGTTTTCAAAGTGTCGCAAAGTATAGTGCGTTGGTTCGTAAGTACGAACCATTGTATTTAACTCAGATTTTTAAACATATGGTGGTCCGTTCTTATGTATGAGTTGTCCATAAGTCAAGAGGTTCGTAACCTGGGGACTGCCTGTATACAAATGTTTTATTGGAGGAGGAGGAGGAGGAGGAGGAGGAGGAGGAGGAGGAGGAGGAAACAACTGTACCTCCTCCCTCGTAACATGAAAGTGAACTCCTTTTTGCCAAGGCAGTGATATATCTTGACATTTTCTCACATTCTTTAAACCATAGTTGAAATCAGGAGAGACAGCTGCCAATGTCGCTAGAGAACTTGCGGAGCATACAAAAAACCACCTGAATGCTGGGGACATCACCTACTCAGTTCGGGCCATGGATCAGTTGGTGGGTTTATTGGACGTACAGCTCCGCAACTTGACACCCGGTGGAAAAGATAGTGCTGCACGTAGCTTAAACAAGGTAAGGAACAATAACTCCAAAAGCACAGAAGGATTTTTCTATGGCTCTGGCTCTGCTCTGCCTTCTGTATTTTGCTGTGAGCAGTCCTCTACATGTATCACTGAGTCAGGAACACCAGTGCTCTTTAAACAGTGCTTAAAGGACCATCCTTGGATTCCTTATGAAATATACATTCATTCTAAGAATGCTTCTGTTTCAGAGAACATCAGAATGTGGAAACAGCCTGAGAGAACTCTTTGTGTTTTGTCCCCATGGATAGTAGCTGTGGATAGCAGAATATGAATAATCACAAGGATTATTTATGTTCCAGAATAACCTGAGAGAGTGCTGGTCTTGTGGTCTCCCACAAAGTGATACTAGATACTAGCTCCCTGACAGGCAAAGCTGGAGAAGATAGAAATCATACATAACAGTGAAGGGGATGTCACTGGCTGTCTTTCTCTATCCATTGTTTATCTCCCTTTATTTCCCAGCTAATACATTTGTTGGAAATTGTAATGTTGCCTGCTTTAAAATCAACAAAAGTGATGTAACCACTGATTAGAGTGGGAGGAATGGGTTAGCTCAGTGCTTCTCAAATAGTGGGGCGGGCCCCCCAGGGGGGGCGCGAGGCTCCGTAAAGGGGGGCTCGTTTGACCTCAGTTAAAAGTTTTTTTTAATATTGTGTTCCTTTAAATCCTGTGCTCCTTTAAATCTTTTCTGCTACAGTTAATAAAGCTATTCTTTGTTGTAAATTGATCCACATTTCTTTCTTTTTTTATTCTCTTATACGTTAATAAGGATACAGTGTTATGCAGAGGTGTACTTATAACAATTTTATAGACAAATGATACTATTTACAGTCGCGCGGGGGGCGCGAAATGTTTTCTTCTTCCTAGGGGGGGCATGACAGAAAATAATTGAGAAGCACTGGGTTAGCTAAAGAATCCCAGGGTGCATGTCTTTGTAACCTCTCCTCCCCACTTCCAGCCTCTCTGGCCAGAGCTCTCTGCTGCTCTCTCTCCACTTCCTGCTTCTTTGTAGAAGTTAGTGTCTGTCTGCTCTCCCTCCTTTAACCAAGATGGGTGTGCTGGCTTCGAGCCAGTGACCTACTATAAATAAAAAGAACCGTAAGTAAAACTAATAAATGCCTTTATTAGTTTTAAACCTTGTATGGACATTCTGTTCCTTTTAATAGCCTTAGGAGACTTAATAAATATATTAAATAAATAAATAAACTCACGTGGTGAAACCAGTTTCAATAAAGCAGGCTGTGCTTAAGGAGGAAACTCTGCTTTGTCCTAATCAGTATAGGACTGACTCCTTTTAACCATATCCTCTAACAACATTTCCCCTAAGCTTTGGGACTGGGGAAAGCAAAAGAATGGAAGGGAAGTAGAGGGAGAGAAAGGGAAACAGCCGTGGATGGAGAAAGACAGCCAGTTGTTTCTTCATTGCAATGTCTGTGATTTCTGTCCCCTTTAGCTTTTTTTTGCCTGTTGTTAGAGGAACCTCCAGAATCTCAAAAGACAGATATATTATATGGTGGGGCAGCTCTTATTTGGGGAGTGTAACATGTAGCCAGCCTCTAAATGTCTAAGTGTTTCCCCTGTCCTGCAGGTATGCCCAGATCACATGGCATGACACAAAAAGAAATCCTGTGGGTTCAGTAAGAGATGTAAGCTTCCCTTCCTCATTAGGGAGACACAGAGAGAGAGATGATATGAGCATATCTTCTGTATAAAAGGCTTTGAATAGTGATAGGTGAAACCCACCCACCTTAATTCAGAATGGTCTGGGTCTTTGTGAATGTTCAAGGACTAATCTCGGGGGGGGGGGAGCTCAGACTTTCCCTCAGAGTTCATTAAAGTTCAGGGAGACCCACCTTCTATACCATTTGGTGATGTTACTGGAGGGTTTCCTCTCCTTAACCTGGTTTATATAGGGGGCAATCCTCTCTTGCCAGTTTCCCTTCCCCCCTGCCCCCCCCACTCTGCTTTCCCCCAAGTTGCAATGGAGGAGGAGGGGAAATGACAGGTGAGAGGTTTGAAAGGACCAACATCAATACCTGAGTTCCCGGCGCTCTGCAATGAAGGGCTCTGAGGAACTTCTTGTCACGTCTCTCTCGCGCTGCTACTCTCCTCCCACCAGCCAGAACGTTGTGTGCAGCTCACGGGTTTCTTTGTAAAGCTTCATTGAGTAAAATGCAGGGCAACTCAGGTGGTTGCAGAAAAGGGTTACACGAAAGTAAAGAAAGTAATTCAAGACCCATTATCCTGTCAATGGGAAGTCATGAATGAGCCACAGTTGATCCCGAACTGAGGAGTTTTGCGCATGCCCAACCACAAACTGGAGAACCTTCTCCACCCCCTAGGGCAGATCAAAAGTCTTGTTAGCCAGTCGAGCAGAATGGCGGCGAAGGGAGGTCAGTTGCTCCTGCCTCCAGAGACGACGTTGCTCACGGGGATCTGTCACAGAGGCTGGCTCTCCCCCTCCCCTCAGGAGCTCTTCCTCCCCTCCCGTCGGGGAGCTCCTTTCCCAGGGATTCTTCTACTCCCCCCTCCTCCCAGGTAATACTTGGCACCAGCTGCAACCTTGACAGCGCAGCTGGGTCAGTGTTATCAACAGTGAGTGTCTCTGCTTTTAACTCCTCCTCCCCTTCTGTTTCAGAATCCATTCCCACGGGATCTGACCAGTGCTGTTTTGGAGTTAGAGAGTCGGAACTTGAAGGGCTACTGGGACACTTCTGTTGTTGATCGGAACTCTGGGAACTGCAGTTCTTTATTACACTGCCTTCCCCCAACCTGGTACCCTCCATATGCTTTGGACTACAACCCTCATCATCCCTGACCATTTACTATTATGGATGGGATTGATGGGTGTTGTAGTCCAAAAATACCTGGAAGAAACTAGGATAGGGAAGGCTGAACTACAGTTCCCAGAGCTCCTGTTGGCAGCATCAAGAACTATGGCAAGTTAAAACTAGCCCTCAGCTTTTGCTTGCCCTCAGTTGCTATTTTCCCCTCCTCCCAGGAGGCTTGTGACTCTTATGTTAGTGGGGCTCCTTATCCATTGCATCTTTTATTTTGCGCTTTATAGGAATTATCCATGATGCTCCATGGTGGTTAACCTAACTGGGGATGGATTTCAGTACTGTGGATAGCTCCTGTAAAGCTCAAACAAAAAGCTGCAATGGATAAGGAGCCCCACTGACATAGGAGTCACACATCCCACCTCCTCCCCTTCCCAAAATGACATGTTTAGAAAGGTTCTAACATGTTGGAAAGGTTGACATATGAGAACTAGTGCCAACCCATGCCAAATGAAAATTTAAAGAAGATTGGGTTTACCTCATAATGGCCCAGGGACTTCCAACCCACTCCCCACCATTTCTAAATGTTGTCTCCATCACTAGTTTTGAAGACCTTCTTTAGTTTCTTTCTCCTTCCTTGAGAAATATGTGGAGGGTTCCCTTTGCCTTTGGACTTTGAGAGATTTCTGTACTTGAGTGGAAAAGAAGAAAGGAGAGCTACAAACAGGAAGGGGACATGTGTGTGGCTAGAGCAGTGTTCTCCAACCTTGGGTCCCCAGATGTTTTTCGCCTACAACTCCCAGCATGCAGTCAGAAACACCTGGGGACCCAAGGTTGGAGAACACTGGGCTAGAGGATATTTATGAGGGTTCTGTCTGTATTTAGGAATATACATACTCTTCTGAGCAACAAATATGCGCGTATTTCTCACTTGTTGAGGACAGGCCACATTTCCTTTCAAGATTGTGCTGTAGGCATACCACTCTTCCACAGCACTCAGATTGTGGTGTTGTGTAGCTGGAAAAATAAGATACTTTCTACTACCTCCAGAGAGTGCATCCATTGCCTGCATGTGAAGGTGGCTGCAGGAGCATCATAGAATCATAGAATCATAGAAAAGTAGAGTTGGAAGGGGCCTACAAGGCCATCGAGTCCAAAGACCCCCTGCTCAATGCAGGAATCCAAATCAAAGAATCCCTGACAGATGGCTGTCCAGCTGCACCTTGAATGCCTCCAGAGTGGGAGAGCCCACCACCTCCCTAGGTAGTTGATTCGATTGTCTTATTGCTCTGACAGTCAGGACATTTTTCCTGATATTTAGGTGGAATCTAGGTTCCTGTAACTTGAGCCCATTATTCCGTGTCCTGCAAACTGGGATGATCGAGAAGAGATCCTGGCCCTCCTCTGTGTGACATCCCTTCAAATACTGGAAGAGTGTGATCATATCTCCCCTCAGTCTCCTCTTCTGAAGGCTAAACATGCCCAGTTCTTTCAGTCTCTCCTCATAGGGCCTTGTTTCCAGTCCCTTTATCATCCTTGCTGCCCTCTTCTGAACCCTCTCCAGTTTGTCTACGTTCTTCTTAAAGTGTGGTGCCCAAAACTGGACGCAGTACTCAAGATGGGGCCTAACCAGTGCTGAGTGAAGGGGAATGATCACTTCACGCGATTTGGAAGCTAATACTTTTATTAATACAGCCCAAAATAGCATTTGCCTTTTATTTGCAGCCACATCGCATTGCTGGCTCATATTCAGTTTGTGAGATCTACCACAATTCCAAGATCCTTCTCACTTGTAGTATTGTTGAGTCAAGTGTCCCCCATTCTGTAACTCTGCATTTGGTTTCCTTTCCGTAGGTGCAGCACTTGGCATTTATCTCTATTAAATTTTATTCTGTTGTTTTCGGCCCAGCGCTCCAGCTATCGAGGTCGCTTTGAATTTTGTTTCTGTCTTCCAGAGTATTAGCTGTTCCACCCAACTTTGTGTCATCTGCAAATTTGATAAGCATTCCCTGTACCTCCTGATCCAAGTCATTAATAAAAATGTTGAAGAGCACTGGGCCCAGGACCGAGCCCTGTGGTACCCCGCTCGTTACCTCTCCCCAGTTTGAGAAGGAACTCTTTGAGTCCGATTCCGTAGCCAATTGTGGATCCACCTGATAGTTGTTCCATCTAGCCCACTTTTAGCTAGCTTGCTAATCAGGATATCATGAGGCACTTTGTCGAAAGCTTTGCTGAAGTCCAGATATATAATGTCTACAGCATTCCCACAGTCCACAGGGGAGGTTACCCGATCAAAAAATGAGATCAGATTATTAGTCTGGCAGGATTTGTTCTTGACAAATCCATGCTGGCTTCTAGTAATCACTGCATTGTTTTCAAGGTGCTTGGAAACTGACTTTTTTATAATCTGCTCCAAAATTTTCCCAGGGATTGATGTCAGACTGACTGGCCTATAGTTCCCAGGTTCCTCCTTCTTGCCCTTTTTGAAGATGGGAACAACATTTGCCCTCCTCCAGTCATCTGGCACTTCACCTGTCCTCCATGATTTCTCAAAGATAATAGACAGTGGTTCTGAGAGTTCTTCTGCCAGTTCCTTTATTACTCTAGGATGCAGCTCGTCAGGCCCTGGAGATTTAAACTTGTTCAGAGTAATCAGGTGCTCCTTGACCATTTGCCTATCAATCTCAAGCTGCAATCCTGCCCCTTCAGTCTGCACTTCAGGTTTGCCAGGGGGGTCATAGACCCTCTTTTGGGAGAAGACCAAGACGAAGTAGGAATGGAACACTTCTGCCTTTTCCTCGTCTTCTGTTATCAATTTGCCATCCTCATTGCGTAGTTGAACCACCATTTCTTTCCTCTGTCTTTTACTGTGCATGTATCTGAAGAAAGCTTGCTTGTTGTTTTTAGCATTCCTCGCTAACCTTAGCTCATTCTCAGCTTTAGCCTTCCTGACACTATTCCTGCAGTTCTGTGCTACCTGCCTGTACTCTTCCCTTGTAGCCTGTCCTTCCTTCCACTTCCTATACGTGTCCTTTTTTGTTTTCAGGTCATCTTTGAGTTTATTGTGAAGCCACATTGGCTTCTTCTGTTGCCCTCTACCTTTTTTCCTTGTGGGAATCGTTTGCAATTGTGCCTTTAGAATTTCCTTTTTTTTAAACTCCCACCCATCCTGGGCTCCTTTTCTCATTAGAGTCGCTTGCCATGGGACCTTACTTATCATCAGTGCTTTTTTTCTGGAGAAAAGGGTACCGGAACTCTTGGATTACATTTCCTCAGGAGTAGATGGCGATTAAATTGTAATGCAATTAGGTGCTGGAACTC
Organism: Shinisaurus crocodilurus; assembly: GCA_021292165.1. Taxonomy (NCBI): domain Eukaryota; kingdom Metazoa; phylum Chordata; class Lepidosauria; order Squamata; family Shinisauridae; genus Shinisaurus; species Shinisaurus crocodilurus. Next base: position 124,718,006 of record CM037877.1, read on the forward strand.
AGTTCCAGTGAGTTCCACCAGAAAAAAAGCCCTGCTTATCATTGTTCTGAGTTTGTTAAAATTTGCTTTCCTAAAATCCAGGGTACGTGTTTGGCTACACTCCGCTTTTGCTCTCCTTAGAATCAAGAACTCAAGTATAACATGGTCACTTTCCCCCAGAGTTCCCGAAACTGCCACTTTATCCACTAACTCATCTCTGTTGGTTAGAATCAGGTCAAGGATAGCCGATCCTCTAGTTCCTTCCTCCACGTTCTGTAGGAGGAAGTTATCAGCAGCACAACTCAGGAATTTCTTGGAGGGGCCATGTTTGGCTGAATAAGTCTCCCAACAGATATCAGGGAAATTGAAGTCACCCATTACTACAACATCATGCCTCCTTGACACATTTGCAATTTGCTTTTCAAAAGTTTCATCCTCGTCTTCTCCTTGATTGGGTGGTTGGTAGTAGACTCCAACCGCCATGTTCGTTTTATTCTTTGCCCCCTTTATTTTAACTTCATTTATCATAGAAATCATAGAAATCATAGAAAAGTAGAGTTGGAAGGGGCCTACAAGGCCATCGAGTCCAACCCCCTGCTCAATGCAGGAATCCAGGTCAAAGCATCCCTGACAGATGTCTGTCCAGCTGCACCTTGAATGCCTCCAGAGTGGGAGAGCCCACCACCTCCCTAGGTAGTTGATTCCATTGTCTTATTGCTCTGACAGTCAGGAAATTTTTCCTGATGTTTAGGTGAAATCTAGGTTCCTGTAACTTGAGCCCATTATTCCGTGTCCTGCAAACTGGGATGATCGAGAAGAGATCCTGGCCCTTCTCTGTGTGACATCCCTTCAAATACTGGAAGAGTGCGATCATATCTCCCCTCAGTCTGCCTCTTCTGAAGGCTAAACATGCCCAGTTCTTTTAGTCTCTCCTCATAGGGCCTTGTTTCCAATCCCTTTATCATCCTTGTTGTCCTCCTCTGAACCCTCTCCAGTTTGTCTATGTCCTTCTTAAAGTGTGGTGCCCAGAACTGGACGCAGTACTCAAAATGAGGCCTAACCAGTGCCGAGTAAAGGGGAATTATCACTTCACGCGATTTGGAAGCTATACTTCTATTAATACAGCCCAAAATTGCATTTGCCTTCTTTGCAGCCACAAGCACCCATTTGGATATTCATAGCTTGATTATTTATTAATAAAATGCATATGCCACTCAAGCCTAGTTCACAGAGAACTACAGAGAAGTAAATCTGTCTCTAGGCTTTATCATTTCAGACTGCAGGTGAAAGCTCACATGACTGCATATTCCTCCTCCATAAGCAAAAATTCACTCAGCATGGAAAATAAGCATGTCTGGGAGAAGGGGACTAGAAACTCACTGCTCATTTTCAATGCAGAAGGGATTGTATTCCTCCATACACTCAGTTCCTCCTCCGCACTCAGTCATGCATTCTGAAGTAGTACAACACAGACACAGGTTTATCCCCTCAGTCCTGCAGAGGTCAGAATAGTATACAAGATCACCAGTTTGTCAATAAAAACTTTTCAGTCACAATAAAGAATGTTTATTAAAGCCATAAAAGTACCTGCAATAAATTTTACACAGCACCATTGGGGGGTGGGGGCTGAGTGAGCAGAAGCATTCTAAAACTATTTTCTAAAAGCTGCTACAAGGTTGCAGCTGCTCATCAGAGGTCAGAAGGTGAAGAGAAACAGAGGTAGAGATGATGGAGAGAGATGGTCCTTCAGGTATTCTAGTAGAGGGGGTTGTAAATCACTCTTTACATCACTAGTTCCTTCAACTGATCCCAGAAGCAAACAGGTCACCACAGAATCAGCTAGATGGGGTCGTCCCCCCCCACTACTGCCATGTATTTGTCAATAGATGGGCTACCCCAATTCATACCAGCTAAAGTTTCCAAACAGTCATGAAGGGGAACCACATCAATTATGGGTGCCAGTTCTTTTCAATGTTATGTAAGAAAAGCTATAGGATTGCACTCTTAATTGCTTAAATTAATCAATTAATCTGCTGATCAGTTAAACAGATGAATCAGGCAGCAGTTTTTACATTTTTAAAACAGGGTTTAATACAAAAAATTACAAAAAATGAGAGTGACTGGTGCCATCTTAGGAGAGGTATTTCCCCGTCTCTCTTCTATTTTAGAAGAGACAAAATGTTCCTTCTAAGATGATTGCTATTCTATTACAGAATTATAATTATATAATTCTGAAGAAAAAACTTACTTTGCCTTTAATTTTTTGCAGATTTAATAAATTAATCAATTAATTAAAATTCACATACTGAACTGACCAGGGCCAGGTCTAAACATGCAACAGATGGAGGCAGTTAAATGCTGAGGTGATACAAGAGACAGACAGTATAATTTCAGACTATATAGATGGTAATATCTCATCCTTCGAGGGTTCCGTGAGCTTGGGTTAGACATATTCACGACTCCCACATAGCAGACTAAGAAAGATTCATCCTTTAATCTATACATAAGGCAAATACCAACGTATACATTACAACATAAAGAGAGAAGAAAGAGAGGAGAGGAGAGGAGCTAACCCCAAACATTTGGTTAGTTAAATACCCCTCAGATGTGCTAAAAGGCAATTCATCTTAAAGGGAGATTACACCACATCTCCTTTTCATATTACAAATTTATATCTAAAAGACATACATACATATAAAACTATAAAATAAAACATATAAATTGCTGCAATGGGGCCAGAGGTCACCAGTACTTAGCCCACCATTGAGATGGTCTTTATTTATTTATTTATTATTTGTTTTATTTACTAAATACATTTTTATACCGCCCAATAGCCGAAGCTCTCTGGGCAGTTTACAACAGTTAAAATCATAAAATACAATATAAAATATAAAATTTAAAACCACAGATTAAAAACAAACAACAGAGCTAGCAGCAGCAGTTACAATAATGGAATTAAAAACAATTACAAGATTAAAATGATTAAGATGATTAAAATGATTAAAATGCCTGGGAGAACAGAAAGGTCTTCACCTGGCGCCGGAAAGAATACAAAGTAGGCGCCAGGCGAACCTCTATGGGGAGCTCATTCCATAACCGGGGTGCCACAGCAGAAAAGGCCCTCCTCCTGGTAGAGGAGGGCCTTTTCCTCTACCAGGAAAAGGCCCTGCCTCACTTCCTTTGGCAGGGGCTCTCGGAGAAGGATCGTTGAAGGACACATCTTAATGTCCGGGCAGGTACATATGGGAGAAGACGATCCTTCAGATACCCTGGCCCCAAGCTGTTTAGGGCTTTAAATGTTAACACCAGCACTTTGAATCGGGCCCGGAAACAGACTGGCAGCCACTAGTGCAGATGAGAAAGCACTGGCATAATATGTTCTCGTCGGCCAGTCCCCGTTAACAATCTCGCTGCCCTATTTTGGACCAGCTGAAGTTTCCGGACCATTTTCAAAGGCAGACCCACAAATAACGCATTGCAGTAATCCAAACAAGAGGTTACGAGAGCATGGATAGGTAGCTAGGCTATCTCTGTCCAGATAAGGAGATAGTTGGTATATCAGCCTAAGCTGATAAAAGGTGCTCCATGCCACCGAGTTCACCTGTGCCTCGAGTGACAGTTGTGGATCCAGGAGCACCCCCAAACTACGAACCTGATTCTTCAGGGGGAGTGCAACCCCATCCAGAACTGGTTGAATATCACATAGTCATGTTGGTTTTTTTGTTTTTGTTTTTTATAAATTTTATTTAAATTTTTAAACAATACAAAGAAAATAACACACACATATAACTAATATAGTGCTCCCATCACCATGGGACCAAATAATACAATGACTCTATAATTGTTCATTATTCCAAAAATACAACATATCTTGACAGGGTAAACTCCCTTTCCCCTTTTTTAACACATATTCCAAAAATAAACCCCAAATATCCTTGAAAATATTTTTCTTTAATTGACCCCTTTTGCATTTAATATTACAAGTCAACATATCATTCAATGCCATATCCCATACTTCTTTATACCAATCAGTAATAGTGAAAACTTGCTGAATTTTCCATTACCTTGCTATCATTAATCTACCTGCCGTTAACAAGTTTATAATTAATTCTTTAACATTTTGAGGACCGATCACCTTTTCCGTTATTGATAGCAAAGCTAATTTAGGACAAACCTCTAAATCAGCTCCAACAATTTCTGATATTTCCTCAAAAATCATTTTCCAAAAATCCATTACATTTTTACAACTCCACCACATATGAGCATATGTACCCAACTCCTGACATCCTCGCCAACACATTGGAGAACATTTATTATCTATTCTATTTAATCTCACCGGAGTCAAATACCATCTCCAAATTAACTTATAAAAATTCTCTTTAATTCTTATAGACATATTTTTCAATATTCGCCTATCCCAAATCTTATTCCACTCGTTCTTTGATATTTCCTCTTCGGACTCTGTATCCCAAACTATTTTAAGATTTTCTGCTTGCTCCTCTGATTTCTGCAACATTTTATATAACATCTTTGTAAGACCCCTAGCTGATGCATTTCCTTCTACGAGTTCTCTAGACATAACCAACTGCTCAAATGCGGTGAAATCCCTTTCATGCTCATGTCTCCTCTTCCATTTCTTACCCCATTGTACTAATTGAATTAAATTTAACCAAGAAATTCTTCCTGCCCCAACCCTATCAATTATTTGCTGTCTTGTCTCCATTTTTCCCAGCCAATCCATTAAACTTATCACCTTTTTCTCTCTAAAAATTCGTTCTAAATGTCTAACATTCTCGGGAAAATCTTCCATAACCACCACTGGAGTAAGCGGGGATATACCTGGTAAAAATATTTCCTTATTTCTACCCCAAATTTCTAACATATTTTTTAAAAAGGGATTTTCTAATCTTTTTGTCATAATATGTCCTTGTTTTGTAAATAAAAATTTCTCCACCCTATTACCCAATTCAAATGCTTCTATTTCCCACCACATAAAATCTTTTCTAACAATAATATCCATAATATATCTAAGTTGATTAGCTATATAATACCATTTTAAATTAGGGAGACCAAGTCCCCCTGTTTTTTGAGCTTTATACCATCTATTCTTAGTAATCCTATTTAACATTACTTGCCAATCTTTGATTTCTTTCTCTGATATCTTATATGGTATCATTCTAAATAAAAAATTAAACTTCGGTAAAATCTTCATTTTAATCAAAGCTATCCTACCGAACCACGATAATCCCAATTTTTTATAATCCTCTATTTTATTTTTAACTTCATCTTTTAATTTTTTGAAATTCCATTCCCCTATTTTATCCATATCTTTTAATATATCAATACCTAAATATTTAATTATATTTTTTATCTTTATATCAACTTTCCTTTGTTTAAATCCCCTTTCCTCCAGTTTACTATAATTAAATGTCATTATCTCCGATTTATCCCAATTAACTTTTAACCCTGTTACTTCTCTAAATTCATCTAAATGTTTCTCTATTCATGTTGGGTTTTGCATAGGCAGAACGAGATTACCACCTGACATCAGGATTATCACCTGACCTGGTGGGTGTCTCTTGAGTTCAAGTACACAAGGTCTCTGGTCACGAGACATAGTCTCAAGATGATATGACTCAGCAACCTTGGACAGGTTTAGCAGTAAACATGTTGATGAATAGGTTATACAACTGGGGTGAGTAATATCCTATTTATAGGTGGTATAAAGCTAACACACTTGCTGATAGCTTCTTCTCCTTCTCTTCTTCTCTCGTCTCGACTCGACATGTATTGTTCTGGACTTCACGTCATCTAGCCTTACCACTGGGGTATTGGATTTGTAGTCTGCAATGATGTAGTGAGTAAGAGATGCATTGTTTGCCTTAATCCCATGTAATTGGGTCTTACAAATAAACTCTTTAATCTTTATTAACTGCTGTTATCTCCTCCTTCCGCCTGCGTGACTGGGACTGAGGGTCATTGGCTAGGGAAGCTTTTGAACCCGGGTCAGTCCAGCTCTCACACAAGTCGGGCAGATGAACCACCCACTAACAGTACCTCCATCTTATCTGGATTGAGTCTCAGTTTATTAGCCCTCATCCAGTCCATTACCGTGTCCAGGCACTGATTCAGAACAGCCACTGCCTCACCTGGATTTGATGAAAAGGAGAGATAGAGCTGGGTGTCGTCTGCATATTGATGACACCTCAGCCCACACCTCCGGATAACCTCTCCCAGTGGTTTCATGTAGATGTTAAACAGCATAGGGGATAAAATAGAGCCCTGTGGCACCCCATGGCATAACTGCCAAGGGACAGAGCAGTAATCCCTCAGCACCACCTTCTGGAATCGGCTGCCCAAGTAGGATCGGAACCACTGGAGTGCAGTGCCTCCAACTCCCAACCCAGACAACCTATCCAGAAGGATACCATGGTTGATGGTATCGAAAGCCGCTGAGAGGTCTAAGAGAATCAACAGGGTCGCACTCTCCCTGCCCCTCTCCTGGCAGAGGTCATCCCACAGGGCGACCAAGGCAGTTTCCATTCCAAAACCAGGCCTGAACCCAGATTGAAATGGATCTAGATAGTCCGTTCCATCCAGGAGTGCCTGGCGTTGACCAGCAACCACCCGCTCAAGCACCTTGCCCAGGAATGGGATATTGGCTACCGACCTGTAGTTATTAACATCATCCTGGCCCAGGTTAGGCTTTTTGAGGAGTGGCCTAATCACCGCCTCTTTCAAAGAGGCCGGCACCACTCCCTCTCTCAAGGAGGCATTTACAACCTCCTGGACCCAGCCGGCTATCCCCTCCTTATTTGGTGTAATAAGCCATGACGGGCAAGGGTCAAGCACACAGGTGGTCGACTGGACTTGACCAAGCACCTTGGGCCTCAATAACTGAAATTCATCCAATAAAAGCAGACCAGACGGTGCTCTGGACACCTCTACTAAAGGAGCTGCACTAACTGTGGTGTCCAATTCATGACTGAATTTGAGTGACTTTACCACCATCCTTCCTTAAGGGACATCTCTCACTGGTAAGAAGACAGGTCTACTACGAGATGTTACACGTATGGGATGCCTTTCTTCAGATGATGATACACACATTGCACCAGATGTAATGTTGTCTTTATTGGCTTCTTCTATATCATTCTCAAGGACACCCGATGTATGAGATCCTCTTACCTCCTTCGCCAGCTTGTCCGCCTGGAGCCTCCATGCCGGTCGCCTCTGCTCGGGGCGGCACGAGGCTCCCGGCGAACTTCCGGGGACCCGGAAGGGACGCGATGGGTCCCCAGCACTGCGCTTTTCACGTAAGTACCATAGAAAACCAGCTTAAAACAGCTGCAAATAGCTAATTGCGGCTGTTTTAAGCTGGTTTTCTATGGAACTTATGTAAAAAGTGCAGTGCCAGGGACCCAGAAGAACCTCTCCCCGGCTCCTCTCCGGGGAGATGTGGTGAGCTAGGGAGAGGTAACATCAGCAGGACTCAGGGGGTTGAGCGGGGTGAGTTCGCCCCCGCATCCACCCCCCGTCGATTTTCTCATACATCCTAGGTTTTCCAAGTGGAACTTAATGTTTTATGGGAACAGATTCACTTTGCCCCAAACCTGTACAATCAAAGCTTTCCGATGCTCAATCTTGAAACCTTAAATGATGCCTATTACGTTTAGGGGTGGGCGAATTGCCCACCCCCCAACTCGCCGGGCACTCAGCGAGCACCCCCACCGCGTGGTCCACCGAGTGCCAGCTAAGGCACTCGGCGAGGTGCTCGGTGGACTTCTGGGTCCCTGGCACGTCACTTCCATGTCCCCGGCGCTGTGTTTTTTATGTAAAAACCAAGGTAAACTACTTTAAAACTGCAGCAAATAGCAAATCTCACGAGGACTTGTGCCGAGCTGGGGAAAGGTAAGTTGCGCAGAGCTTGGGGGCGGGGTCGAGTGGGGTGAGTTCACCCTGCTTCCACCCCCTGATCGAGTTCCGTGCACATTCCTAACGACAATACATACAACCTTCTGCAGTCCTCATTTGATATGAATGCTGTTCACATTTTGTTGTAACAACAGCAGGGGGGCATCCCTCCTTTGACTCCATCCATACTGAATCACCTTCTTGTAATGGTTTAAGGGACTTTGCTGTACGATCATAAAAATAGCTTTGTTTGTCCTGGGCTCTCTGAAGATCCTTATGCATTTCGAATGGGATTTTAGGACGCAATACATTAGTCGTTACGGGAAGTTTACTCCTTAACATTCTACTCATTAACATTTGTGCGGGTGAATATAACATCCCAGTAACTGGTGTATTCTAACAATGCCAAATAAAATTCCACATATGCATCTTCCACCTTCTTTATAACCTGTTTTATGGACTGGATTGCTCTTTCAACCATTCCGTTTGATTGTGGATACTACTAAGTATAAGGCTACTTATACTAAGTATAAGGCTAAGGCTACTAAGACATTGTTCAACCCCCCACTCTTGCGCAAATGCTTGAAACTTCCTACTAGAAAAGGGCATAGTATCACTCACCACTATCCTCCATGACAAGCAAATGCAGCTTTCAGTTTAACAATTACAGTTCTTATTTATTTATTTATTATATTTATACCCCGCCTTTTTTCCTGCAAGGAACCCAAGGTGGCTTACATAGTCGTCGTCCTCCTCTCCATTTTATCCTCACAACAACCCTGTGAGGTAGGTTAGGCTGAGAGGCAGTGACTGGCCCAAAGTCACCCAGTGAGTTTCATGGCTGAGCGGGGACTAGAACCCGGATCTCCCGAGTCCCAGTTCAACACTCTAACCACTTCGCCACACATGGCTCTTGCAGTCTTATCAGACAAACTCATCACTTCTGGATATTTTGAAAAATAATCAACTGCAATAAGAAAACGGGAGGAACCATACTCAAAAATATCTACACCCAATTTTTCCCATGGTATCTCAGGAATCTCATGTGGTTCAAGTGGCTCCTTTTGATTTTTTGGAGCAAACCAAGCACAAACAACACAATTTCTAACCATTGTCTCAATCTCTTTAGACATGCAAGGCCAATACATTAACCCTTTTGCCCTAGCCTTAGTTCTCTGAAGTTGAGAGAGTATACTCATGAAGTATACAACTTAGAAGTGGGAGCGAGCCTTGCAGTGGCTGCCTAACTAATTCTTCGAGCTAGTCAATTTTCCTTCTCCCCCTTCCACAGACCTGACACGCGAACACTATTGAGCTGCAAATCAGCAAGATCTTTTGCTCGAGGCTAGAGAGATAGCTCCCTTCTCTGAATATTATAAACCCTAGCTAGTTCCCCATGTCCTTCAGCAAGAAGTTCTCACACAAAGAAATGTAGTAACAGTGATTGAAATGCAAAACCTAAGTCACAGCAGGTTCACAGCAGGTGCTAAAACACAGGTAAAACCTGTTTAAGAGAAATGCTAATTTGAGAACAACAGCTCTTGCTCGGGTTTGTAATGCAGATGTCTGGGAGAGCACCTTTTTATGCTCGCAAAAATCGTTAAGTATGCTGAGTGAACAGAACAGACCTATCTCGATGCAAAAAACGCCTTCGAGTTAAATTAGCTAAATTAGTAAATTAGTAAATTAGTAAATTAGTAATAGTAATTAGTAATTAGTAAATTAGTAATTCGAGTTAAATTAGTAAGGCTCATGAAGTTGGGAGAGTATACTCTGTCTTTGAGACGCAGGAACAACCACCTTATCTCCCATATAAAGAATACTATCATGACACCCCAACTGGTCCTTCACCGGCCAAAAGGGCTTCACAGCAGGGGAAGCCTCTCTCATATACTGTGGCCATCCCTGCCCTATAAGTGTTGCAACCTCTTGAAGTTGAGAATCTTGCTTTGTTGCTTCTTGTATAGTCATCACTCCATCTGGGTGCATAACTAATGGACTCAATTCATGTACTACTCTCTCACCTTCCAATGAATCCTCATTGCCCACTGGAGGATCCATAGCAGCCCGTAACAAAGTATCAGCAAGGTACATAAACTTGCCTGGGGTGTACACTATATTAAATTGATACCTCTGAAGCTGCAAGAGCATTCGCTGCAAACGAGCAGGAGCAGCACCTATAAGTTTTTTACAAATTGCTTCCAAGGGTTTGTGATCAGTTTGGACCAAAACAACTTTGCCAAACACATACGGATGAAATTTTTTCATTGCATACAAAACAGCAAGCAATTCTTTCTTTATTTGAGCATAATTTTGTTCTGACCTACTGAGTGACCTTGACGCATAAGACACTGGTTTATTCTCCTGAAGCAAACATGCTCCCAAGCCATCTTTTGATGCATCAGTTTGCACAACTACTGGTTTGGCCACATCAAAATATTGAAGTACAGGTGCCTGACATAATTGTTGTTTGATCATTTCAAAAGTTTTCTGATGCTCTGACATCCATTGAAACACTACATTCTTCCTTAACAAATTTCGTAATGGCGCTGTCAGTTCTGCTTCCCGTGGAATATACTTTGACAGATATTGCACAGACCCCAAAAATCTGAGCACACCCTGTCTATCTTGTGGTGCTGTCATTTCTCGTATAGCCTTAACTTTACCATCATCTGCTGGCCAAACTCCCTGAGCAGAGACCCATATATTTCACAGAGTCAACCTTAAATTGGATCTTTTCTTTATTAAATTTAATGTTCTTAGCACGTGCTGTTTCCATAACTTGATGTAAGATCTGATCATGTTGCTCAACTGTTTCTGCTGCTATAATCATATCATCAGCTATCATATACACCCCTTTTATATGCCCAAAAGTCTCCTCGTTTTTTTGCTGAAACACTTCACTAGAGGATTTAAGCCCAAATGGCAAGTGGTGAAAACAATACCTTCCTCAGGGTGTATTGAATGTATACAAATGTGATGATTATCCAATTTCATTTGCCAATAACCATCTTTCTCATCTATAATAGTAAAGATTTTTATTCCAGCTAGATGACTCAATACTTCATCCATTGTAGGAATAGTATAGTGCTGCCTTCGGACTGCTTTATTAAGATCACAAGGATCAAGACATATACACAACTTCCCATTATTTTTTTTCTGTAATGACAAGACTGCTCACCCAATCTGTGGGGCCCACAACTTTAGATATCACTCTTGCACTCTCCATCTAACACAAAGTATCCTTTAGTCTATCCAATATTGCAAAAGGCACCTTCTGACACCCATGAATAACAGGAACAACTGTTGGATCAATATGTATATGATGAGATCCTTCAAACTCACCCAAACCTTCAAAAACATCAGAATACATAACAAGCAATTGCTCCTGTGTCAAAATTTTAGCTGTATTTACAATGTCAACCCGATGAACCAAATCTAAAGTCTCACACACTGGTCTACCCAATAAAGGAATTGCAGAACACTCTGTTACATAAAACAATAATCTGGCTACTCCCTTTAAAGTGTGACATTCTAGAACAATAGTTCCCAAAGGCTGTATGTGTGTCCCACCATAAGCCACAAGAGTTACATCACTTTTAGTTAATGCTTCCTTACCTGGTAATCCACAAAAACTATTAAATAGCAAAATATTTGCCTTAGCTCCTGTATCTAATTTCAACTTTACTGAAGTCCTTGTATAATTATATCAACATACCATCCAGCATTTTGGTTTGCAACTAAACCATTAGTCTCTTGAGATAGCTTCCCTGTCAACAAACTGCTTATATAAAACTCATGAATCTGGTATCTTTGTTATCCTTTATCAATATTTAATGATGTTGCTTTGCATACTCTGAAATAATGATTTTTCATGCCACATTGATTACAAGTCTTTCCAAATGCAGGACATTTACAAGGCTTGTGGTAGGCCACAATAGGGACATTTATTATCTCTGGCCTGGTCATCTCTGCATTCATACTGTGACACGATTCTTATCCGCCACACATACATCATACAGCTCTTTAGCAGAAGAAGCCATAGTCTGCAGCTGGGCTCTTGTTACATCCGCCACGCGACATATTTCAACCACTTTCTCAAGAGTTAGATCTAGTTATTTCTTTCTATCTTTTTTTTCTTTGCAAGTTTAATTTTATTTCTATGTGAAACAAACACATAATATCAAACATATAACAATTAACAAAACAAAACAGACCTCCGATTTTCTTCTACAGCAAATATAGATCTGGTTAGATCTGGTTCTTTCAAAAGTCTTTCCCTTAATCTCTCCTCCTTCACGCTGCACACAATCTTATCTCTCACCATTTCATTAACTGCATTACCAAATTCACAGCTGCTGGCTTTAAGTTTAAGTTCAGTAACAAATTGTTCAATGGTGTCTCCATGTCTCTGTTAATAACTCCAAAACAAATATAGTTGAAACACCACATTCTTACGAGGAGTACAATATATTCTAAATTGTTCCAAAACTTCTGTTATATCTTCTTGAAGAAAAGCAAAAGTATTATATACTGCCAAGACTTCTTCTCCGACACAGTGGAGCAAAATAGCTACTTGCCATTTTTTTGAAATGTTATCAAGTCCAGCTGCAGTGAAATATAATTTAAATGCTTGTTCGCATCGCTTCTAATTTTCAGACAAATTGCCTTGCAAGGCTAATGGAGGAGGAGGCTGGAACGAATCTATATCTTCAACTAAAACAAACAGACTCTCAACTGCAGAGGAAAAACAAACAAACCAAGTCCACAACAACTTCTGACACCATGTAATATCTCATCCTTCAAGGGTTCCATGAGCTTGGCTTAAACAAAATCACGACTCCCACATAGCAGACTAAGAAAGATTCATCCTTTAATCCAGTGTTCTCCAACTTTGGGTCCCCAGATGTTTTTGGCCTACAACTCCCTGCATTGAGCAGGGGGTTGGACTCGATGGCCTTGTAGGCCCCTTCCAACTCTACTTTTCTATGATCCTATGATTCTATGACCCAAGGTTGGAGAACACAGAAGTGGCTTACGCTGGCTCAGCTTGTCTGAGCGTAGAAAGCTAAGCAGGGTCAAGCCTGGTTATTAATCTATCCATAAGGCAAATACCAACATACACATTACAACATAAAGAGAGAGAAGAAAGAGAGGAGAGAAGAGTAGCTAACCCCAAACATTTGGTTAGCTAAATACCCTTCAGGTGTGCTAAAAGGCAATTCATCTTAAAGGGAGATTACACCACATAGACTACATGAGGGAGAAAAGTTTTTGCCCGGTCCTTTGCCTGATGAGGTGGCTTTCTATTTTCCAGGCATTTTTAATTCATTAAAAAGTGGGGTGGGGGGACTATCCAATTGCATTGTGAAGTGGTGCAGTCCATTCTGTCACTTCATTCTGCTGCGTACATAGTCCAGTCCTATGACTTGTTTAACTGGGTGACAGTCCTTATTGTGGGTCAAGTTCCAGCATGCCCACTAAATTCTGTAACTGCTCCAACAGTACAAAATAACCTACTGCATCAAGCGTTACGTGTTTTGCTTGTTGTAAAGCCTGATACAAAAGCCTATCTAAAAGATCAAGAACATTTTTATCATTCAGGTATGCCTGAAGTTGCTAAGCAACCATATGTTCCATTATGTTGCTTGGAAATGGGAGATCAGATACTAGATTGTGATTTACTGGGTCATCGAAACTCAAAGATTTTCTAGGGAGCAGATGGATAACTGCCTCCTTAAGAGGTATAGACATCTTCCCTATCATCATTTAATTTTTTTAAAGAGCACCTAAATTATACTTAATAATAACTGAGAATCTGGAAAGTAATTTCTCTCTACAAAATTTTATTAGTCGGAAGCGGCAAAGATTCTATGAGGAAATATTTCCACAAGCATCCTGTCAATATCTGAGGAAGAAACAAAGTTCCAGGGAACTTTGCTGGGAAGGGCAAAACAAGCTCTCTACATCTGTTGCTTCTTGGCTGATGTAGGGAGCCAGGTTGGTCTCCATCTTGCCATGATGTTTATCCTGGGAGGCAGGGGGTGCAGCCTCCCAGTGGCCCTTGGTTCTCTGGCCAATGAATGATGTCAGACTCAGAGTCTGCAGTTCCAGGGAACTGTCCAGGGAATTTCAGGGAAGACTTCAAACCAAAGTTTTGAACTGGTCATTTGATCAAGGGAAGATTTTTTTTTTTAAAAAAAAATCTTAATTGGGAGGACCATCTATGATGTTTAGCGTTTATCCCAATTTTTTTTTTATTACTAATAATAATCAAGCATTTAACTGGTCTTCAGTAATATTGAGATACTGCTACTGCTTAGCTTAGTGTGTATATTTTTGGAAATAAGTTGTAAGAAAAAGTAGCATTTGTACAGATGTATATAATTTGTTTTCTTCCGACACTAACTTTTTAAAATTCTGTGTTTCTAACTGCCATCTTTATGGATTCAGCTACAGAAACGGGAGCGCTCCTGCAGAGCTTATGTCCAGGTACTTGCAAGGTTTTTTTTACTTACGCATTGAATGGTTTTGCTTTGATGATGATGGTGATGATGATGAATATTATTACTATTAGTTCAGCAACACTAGACACAGCACTGTGCAGAATTTCTTCAGCATATATAGACATATCTCTACTCCTAAGAAGCATACAATCTAAAACAAATAATAAGGAAAGCAACAGAAGGAGGGGAGGGTGAGCCAAGGCTGTCAGTGGCAGCAGATAATTGAAGCAAAACTTACACAAGAGGCTGTGTGGTGTTTTTATTTTTGGTAGATTCTGAGTTTTCAGTTTTTCACAGTTTTCACAAATGATTTGTATTGAGGTGTTTTCATTAGTGAGCATTTCAAGTGAAGCTGGCCCACAGCACATCAGGCTGTATCACCGTATCATGTGTTCAAACTTGTATTTAATTTGCCTTGTATGCTATACCAACATGGAGAAGACTCTGTCCCCAGTTCCTACACTCATGCATGGCAAGGATATGCCACCTCCATATTATCTGGATTGAGTTTCAGCTTATTTTCCTGATTTGATTACCTCAGTTGTAATGTCAAGTTGTTAAAGTTTGAGACAAATTGAATCAAATTTGTGGCACCCACACAACCATTCACATAGTATAGAACAGTGTCTCCTAGTACCACCTTCTGGACCATAATATGGTATCTCCCACTCTGAACCTGAGCCAAGTGGCCCAGAAGGCTCTGAAAGCCACTGAGACTGCAACACTGTACATAGATTTCATAGATCATAGAGTTGGAAGGGGCCTACAAGGCTATCGAGTCCAACCCCCTGCTCAATGCAGGAAACTAGAGGAGGGGTCTCCCATCCAAGTAATAACCAGGCCTGACCCTGCTTAACTTTCCACGCTCAGACAAGCTGAGCCAGCGTGAGCCACAGACATATTGACCTGGAAACAAGCCCCACTGAACTCAATGGGACTTACTTCTGAATAGACATGCATAAGATTGGACTCCAGTAGAACAAGATGATACTCCCCTTGACTTTTTTCCTGGTGAATGAGAGCAATGAAATCAACTATAGTCCTAAAACTAGGCTGGAAGCTAGATTGAAAAGGGCCATCAGTTCAACACTGAAGATATTTCAGCATAGCTATGCATGATACTTAGATTTGTTATCTTCAGCATGTGAAATTGTCAGCCTGCTGATAGTTTGTATACCTTATAGATCCCATTTATTGACTTAGCTTCCGACAGCAAGCATGGTCTGAGCTTTAGAATGGACTAATTGTGATACATCCAGTGTAATCTGGAGTAGGGTTGGGTTACTCTGTCAAGCTTGATCTTACTCAAGTTCTCCTTTTTTCACTGCTAAATCCATTCAATCCCATTTATTTCTGCATTGGATTGTGACTTTTTTTAAATCTGCATGAGAATTCGTATGTATTTTCATAGCCATTTTTTCAAAATATACACATTTTGTGTGTCTTTTTCATATGTACACATACAGTGTATGAAAAACACTGTCTTCAACAGAAAGATAGTTTGCAAAAATACATACATTTATCAAATGTACGTATTTTTGCAAGTGATTTTTCCATTGAATACTGTGTTTTTCATATTTCCCCAAATACATGCATTTTTTAATAGATCCTGTATCAAACATACATATTTTTGTGCACATTCTTTCAAATGTACCCAATTTGTAGATTTGTACATGTTTTTCGCAAACTGCACCATAAACATCAGAAAAGTACAGATTTCGATGTCCAGCTGCATTCTAGTTCATGTTTAGATTTGGGAACTGCAAATTTGGTAAGTTGACATTGAAATGTGAATTGAACAAATTTCTCACCCATCCCTAAAATTTTGGAGGACATAATGAAGATTTTCTGTACCACCACCTTGTTATATTATGTTGCATAGGCAAAGAAGTCACACAAACAGATCTCAGGCCTGCCCCCCCCACACACACAAAGGGTGTTCCAGAATTTGGAACTAACACAGGAGAAAGCCTGACACGTGGGCCTCTGCAAAAGGGCCTCTCCTACTGATCTTAATAAATGAGCAGGTTCATACTGAGACAGGCAGTCCCTCAGATAGCCAGTCCCTCAGATAGGGCCTAAGCCATTTAGAGCTTTAGGGCTCAAGTCTATGGGTTGCACTCCTTTCATCTTCTGAGTATCGAGTGCCCTGTCGGGCTACTTCCGGCAGGGTGGGAGGAGCAATTTTCAGGGATGTTGAAGAGTCCTTGGTCTCGAGTCATGAGTCGAGTCATGAGTCTTTGGACCCGAGTCTCGAGTCCGAGTCTGAGTCCTTGGTCCAAAATGGTGACTCGCGAGTCACGAGTCACAAGTCACTCCCAAAGCAGACTCCACGAGTCCCTATTAAAATCAATGGGATTTTTTCCCAACAAAATAAGGCTACTTCAGATGTGTTGTTTAAATAAATTCTAGGAACAAGTGTGCCTTTTTATTTCAAAACTCTGCAACTGATTTTGGCAAGAACAGACCAGGCAGAAAAGCCCAAAATAACCAGGCAGGCAGAGGAGGCAGGGAACCCCAAAGCAGGCAGGCAGAGGCCTTTGTCTTGGACAATTCAACTGTTGAACTGGTCAAGAAGAGACCAGGCAGGTAGAGGAGGCTGGGTACCCCAGACAGGCAGGCAGAGGCAGCCAAACCCAAAATGTCTGAAAGGTTGCATTTTAGAAAAATGATTTTAAAAAATAAACTTGCTGTACTTCCTAAAACTTATCCATGTTGCATTTGAGGAACATGATTTTTTCTAAATGTTTGGCCCCCATTCTGGAACGGTGAGATCTCATCACAATTCCACCCTCACTGAACACCCGCTCCACTGGTGATGAACTTGCTGGAACCAGAAACACACTCAGAGCAGCCACACAGAGTAATCTCAGGTCCTTCTTCTGCCTCTCCCAAGTACGCAACACATCAATCAAAATAAATCTTGACACACTGTTGGGGCTGCACTCCTGGTAGCCGTCCATAGTGGCCGAGCAGCGGCACACCTCACTTCCATGCACTCTTCGCTGGCAATCACGCTCCTCTCCACTCCTTCTGGCACAGCCCAGGGATGTTGAAGAGTCCTTGGTCTCGAGTCCCGAGTCGAGTCTCGAGTCCCATTAAAAATATTGGGACTCGAGTCCGAGTCGAGTCAGAGGGGGGACTCAGTCCGACTCACGAGTTGAGTCCTCGAGTCCGAGTCCCCATCCCTGGCAATTTTCACCTCTCCATCCTCCTTTTACTTTGTTTTCCTCTAGATGGGCCTCAGAGCCCTTCTGGAGAAGGCACACTGCTGAGGGCAGTGCTGGGGCTGGCGAGGCCACAGGATTTTTTGTATCCTGGCCTTTCCTCTCCTCTCCCCTCCCCTGCCAGCCCACCAGAATGCCCTCTTTCTGACCACTATGACCTCAGAAAGCATGCCCCGCAGTTCTTTCCATGGAGGCTGCAAGGGGGCAGCAGTAGGACAAGGATCAGATTTTGAAGTCCCCACCCCTTCCCAAAGGTATAGCAGTGTCTATGGCTTTAGGAGGAGAAATCCAAAAAAAGCCTATGGTCCCTGGGACACTCTCCAGGAACCACAGGATTGCTCTCTCCAAGGTTTAAAATCAACACCTTGAATTGAGCCTGGAAAACAATTGGCATCCAATAGTTTCAGTGTTGGGGTGATGTGGTCACGTGATACTATGCACTGGTTCCCATCCTAGCAGCTGCATTTTGCACAAATTGAAGCTTCTGGACATTTTTCAAGGATTAGCCCATGTAAAGTGCATTGAAATGGTCTAACCATGATGCAACCCAGGCATGGATAACTGTTGCCAGATCAGACACACTTTATGCTCACTTTCCTCCCACCCCCATTATTTTTGTTACATTTACCATGAGGAATTACTTCAGGCTTATTGACAAATTGAAAACAAACAAATCACCAGGCCCAGATGATGTCCATCCAAAAGTTTATAGGGAACTCAATGGTGACATTGCTGACCTTCTAATAAAAATATGTAATATGTACCTAAGATCAGCCTCTGTGCCAAAGGACTAGATTGTGGCCAATGCAATCATAGGGCGGGGGGGCGGGGAATCCAGGAAATTACTGGCTGGTTAGCTTAATGTCTGTTCTGGAAAAATTGGTGGAAAGCAGTATTAAAGATAAAATTATCAAGCATATAGAAAGACAAGCCTTGGTGAAGAAGAATCAACATGGCTTCTGCAAAGTCCTGTCTAACCAAACTTTTAAGAGTTTTTTGTGACTGTCAAACAAGCATGTGGACAGTCCAATAGACATCCAATAGACATTGTTTACTTGGACTTTCAAACAGCTTTTGACAAAGTCCCTCGCCAAAGACTCCTGAGCAAACTTAGTAGTTATGGGATAAGAGAGGTCTTTTAATGAATTGATAACTGAACAAGAAACAGAGAGTAGAAGTAAATGGTCAGTTCACAATGGAGGGATGTAAGCAATCAGGATCTGTGCTATTTAACTTGTTTATGCAGTTATCTGTGAGCACTGAGGCAGCCAACTTTGCTGATGACACCAAATTGTTTAGAGTGGTTAAAACAAAAAGGAATAGCAAAGAGCTCCGGTAGGATCTCTCCAAACTGGGGAAATGGCAATCAAAATGGCAGATGCAGTTCTATGTAAGCAAGTGTAAATTGATGCACAGTGGGCCAAAATAATTCTAATTTCACATACATATACTGATGCGGTCTGAGTTGGCAATGACTGACCAGGAAAGGGATCTTGGGGTTGTGGTGGATAGCTCAATGAAAACATCAACCCAGTGTGTGGCTGCTTTGATAAAGTATTAAAGTATTGTGAACCGCCCAGAGAGCTTCGGCTGTGGGGCGGTATATAAATGAAATAAATAAATAAATAAATTCCATGTTGAAGATCATTAGAAAAGAAATCAAAAATAAAATTACTAACACTATGTCTTTATAAAAATCTATGGTGTGACCACATTTGGAATACTGTGTGTGCTTATGGTCACCACACCTCAAAATGTATATCATAGATCTAGGAACATTACAGAAAATGGCAACCAAACAGATGAAGGGACTGCAGCAACTCCCCTATGATGAGAAGTTACAGCTTGTGGGACTGTTTAACTTAGAAAAATGGTAAGGGGGAATCATGATAGAGGTGTAAAATTAGGCAAGGTGTGGAGGAAGTGGATAACCTCTCTCATAATACTAGAATCCAGGGTCATCCCATGAAGCTGATTGGTGGGAGATTCAGGAGGGAGAAAAGGAAGGACTTCTTCACACAGTGCATAGCTAAACTATGGAATTCACTACCACAAGATGTAGTGATTGCTGTACACAAGAAGGGGAGTACACAAATTCATGGAGGATAAGGCTATCCTTGACTACTACTAATAATGGTGGTTACTTCTAGCATCAGAGGCAGTATGCCTCTGTATACCAGTTGCTGAGGAACACAAATGGGAAGGTGCTCAGCTCTGTGTCCTGCTTGTGGGCTGCCCATGGGTATCTGATTAGCCACTGTGGGAACACGATACTGGACTAGATAGGCCTTTGGTTTAATCCAGCATGCCTCTTCTTGTGTTCTTCTGATCAGCTTGATGCTATCCATGTCATTTACTCAGAAGAACCTTCACTATTGAACCACTACTGGTTTTTGCTTGTGTCACACTTGTAGTCTGAACTCTGCACATGTTTTGATATCACTGATGCTAGGATTCTACCCTAATATTTAAAAATATTCTAGGACTGAGCTCTCATGAGTTGTGGTTGTGTCTCTCTTCATTGTGAGTCGAGGGAAGCATGTTTCAACCCACCCACCCCCAAGTACCTTAGACAAGAAAAAAACCAGCTTCCTATGACCAGAATACAAGTCCCTAGAAAACACACACTCACTGCAGGGGTGACCTTTTCATGTTTTTAAGCAGAAAACAATTATCTTTGTATTACTATGCAAAGAGCGTATAAAACTGTTTATTTTACCATGTCTGTTTGGTTGAATTATTCTAAGTCATTTTATCTTCAAAAGGTGTTGCAATCAAATCTCTCACCCCCAATAGATAATTGGGGTAAAGGAACAGAATATTGTTAAACCCCCTACACACTCACACACACAGAGAGAGAGAGAGAGAGAGAGAGAGAGAGAGAGAAATCAGAAAACAGACATAATACTGCTGAAGAAATCACTGCTTATTGAATTCTCCCCGAATAATCTTATCTCTTCAAGGCACACTTCTGTGCACACCTAGTTCTGAGTTGCCTTGGTTCCATTGAAATCAGGAGAAATTTCTTCAGAATAAACATGAGCAGGATCCAGTTGCAAGTGAGTGAGAATGGCTGGCAAGGAACAGGAGAGGACAAAATAAAGAACCATTTTGGAATGGCTTTGATCTTCTGCAGCTGCTTGTGCAGCCAAGAGCGTCTGAGGTCTTCATCCATTTGCTGCCTGCCTTGTCAGCTATTGCGGCCTTCCCTATAACCTGGAGCAAAGGTTTATACACATGTATATTCAAAGCATATATGTGTACTAATTAAACAAGTATATTCCTCCAAATCTTTCTCTACACCCAATTCTTTATGTTTATATTCTAAAATGAAACAGAACAAGAAGTAAACTGTGAGAGAGATCAGAAATACTGGCAACAAAGAGCAGTCTTAATGGTGCTTTTTCTACTCTACTCTTTTTTTTTTTAGAAAAAAAAATATTTAAAAAAACCCACAGACAAACATGACAAAAACACAACAACACAAAACTAAAATGGACTTCCGATTTTTCCCACAACAAAGTATAAATATCCTTATATACACTACTCTGTAGTTTATAAATAAATTTCACTTTTTTCTGTAGTCAAACATTCTTCTTCTAATTCCTCCACCTCACAAGTTCAATTTTTTTTTATTAACAATAACCATATATGTTAATTCTTCTACTTCTTCTACCAATCTAAAACTTTTCTAGTTCTATTTAATACAGTTCCCTATTTCTTCCCTTCTACTACATTTATCAAAGGACAAGCCACCACCTATTTTCAGTACCCCACACCCCAAGTTTTTGACCCCTTTCTATTACATCCATAACTTTACCTTTCAAATACTAAGTCACTACTATAATAACAAATCCTTATTTTGTTTTAACAGTAATAAGTTTGTCAGGGAACATCTTTCTAATATAGTCCTCCCCCAAAATACCAATCAAATTCATTTACCCCAAAACAAGCTACCACATATTTCCCCCTTTAATCAATATCTCACACCCCAAATTTTTGACCCATTTTTTTCTTCCCTTCCATTGCTCATTAATCATTAATTTCAACAAAAAATCATTTTACCAATAACACTTTACCTTTCAAGTTCTAACTTACTACAGTAATACCTTGGATTGCAAGTAACTTGGTTTGAGAGCGTTTTGCAAGACAAGCAAATTTTTAAATATTTATTTAATTTTTTTTTACTTGATATACAAGCGACGTCTTGCAATACAAGTACTGTAGTACGGCTTAAATTAAAAATCTCTGTACAAATTTTTTTGGGGGGATTTCGTTTTGATATAAGAGTGTTTTGGATTACAAGCACGTTTCCAGAACGAATTATGCTCTCAATCCAAGGCATGTACTAAGACAAATCATTATTTTCTTCTAATCATACCAACCTCTTCAAAAATCATCTTTCTGATAAAATCCTTCCCACTAACATTTGTAAATAAGTATACCCTTATAAACTTCTCTTTATGGCCTTTTAAAACAATATTTTTTCACTTATTTTACCATTATAAAAAGGGATTCTCTCTCTCTCTCTCTCTTTCTTTTTCATCCCAAACTAGAGAGATTATTTTATCTCTTAAAGGGATCTATCTCACAAATTCCTTTAGGTTCAAAACCATGATTTTTCTATTGGGATCCCTCTCACCAATCCCCCACAAGCACCCTCTCCCATTTAGATCTCTCTCACAGATCTACTTGACCTTAAGAACCACCTTAATTTGTTCCATTCGAACCTCTCTCAAAAGTCCCCCATAAATTCAGCCATTTCATAGAATCATAGAATCATAGAAAAGTAGAGTTGGAAGGGGCCTACAAGGCCATCGAGTCCAACCCCCTGCTCAATGCAGGAATCCAGGTCAAAGCATCCCCGACAGATGGCTGTCCAGCCGCACCTTGAATGCCTCCATTTGCCTCTCTACATTTATAAAAAAGAAATAAACAAATAGTAAACCACCAACCAGCAACCAAACCCCTCCCTCATCTCCAACAATCCACCCTAATGTAAATTCAGCCATGTCTGTCAATTCCAGTCCAGAATCCATCTTCTTAGTAGTCACCCCCCCCCATTTCCACGGTCAAACACAGTAATTTTATATTTCATAGTACTAAAAATACTACAGTCTCTCTTCTTATGTATTTCCATAAACAACTCCTTCAAAACAATCCAGACGGTGTTTAACGAGTCTCTCTCCTTGTGGCTCTCTGTGAACAACTCCTTCAGAACCAGCCTGATCACATTTAGTGAGACAGAATTTTTTTCCCAAGTCAGTAGAAAGATCTTTCTTGTGAACTTGATGTTCTCCCCCAGTGTCAAGGTAATTCTTCTGAGCTTGAGTTGTTATTTTCTGATTCTGCTCCAGTAACAGCAACGCAGCTCCTTCCGATGCCTCCTCTCTGTTTAAGTTTTCATACAACATTCCAACCTTATCAAAACTTTGTTCCTTCTATGTTGGCATCTCAAACATACAGGAATGTACATTTTCATTTTCATGTTTTGGTAAAAACTGCAATTCTAAATCATCCGCCTTGTCCGGAATTTTTTTTCTCAAATGCCTCAAATCTGTTCATCATTTCCCCAGCTAGCTTAAGCCACAAGTCCTGTGTGGCCATCTTGGCTCTTTGTTTCCAGCACCAAAGATAACAAATGATTCTAACACTGTGCAAATTTATCACACTTCTTTTGTAAACTTTTCCAAGATTAAGAATAAGAGAATTTAAAATACCTCTTTCTTTCCCATTTCAGAACTTGTTTGTTGATCTTCTCATGCTGAGCACCACAATTTAAGAAGGATGTAGACAGACTGGAGAGGGTTCAGAGGAGGGCAACAAAGATGATCAGGGGACTGGAAATAAAGCCCTATCATAGAATCATAGAAAAGCAGAGTTGGAAGGGGCCTACAAAACCATCGAGTCCAACCCCCTGCTCAATGCAGGAATCCAGGTCAAAGCATCCCTGACAGATGGTTGTGCAGCCACATCTTGAATGCCTCCAGAGTGGGAGAGCCCACGACCTCCCTAGGTAGTTGGTTCCATTGGCGTATTGCTCTAACAGTCAGGAAATTTTTCCTGATATCTAAGCAGAATCTGGGTTCCTATAACTTGAGCCCATTATCTCTGTTCTCTCTATGTGTGTTACTCCTGTGCAAGGGCAGATTATTCCATGGCACCTGGCTGTGGGGCTTCTCCACTCTCTCTTCAGAGCAGGCTTTTTTCTTTGGCAAGTTCAGGAGGAGGAGGGAGGTGGTGTTGGGGGCAAGTTTGCCAGAGAGAGATGTATCTGTGTAAATGTGTGTCTCTGGGGGGAGGGCTTGCAGAAGTTGGGGGCCTGTTGTCTCTTGCTAGATGCCTCCTCTAATGAAAGTCCCTGTTCTCTCTATGGGTGTTACTCCCGAGTAGGGATGTGCAAGGCTGGAAAACTCATTCCCTTTGAGCTCCATGGACTTTCACAGCCTTTTCTACTGACCCATCCAATAACTCTTTTGCATCTTCTGGCCATGCATAGGCTTATACTGTGAATCTCCTCCAACTCCTCCATACCTGTATTGGCAGACTTCACTCCCTGCCCACACACACACTTCCTCCCCCCTTCTGGGCTTTGCAATATTTGCTTAATTTGGCATAATCAGTTGTTGCTATGCTTATCTTAGAGACAAAGAAATACCAGACAGACAACAGTGATTTGTTATCTGTTTTGTATTTCTTTTTCTTTTTTAAACATTTTTTTTATTTTTAAATTTTTCAAACAATACATAAAATAACTAAATAACAAACATACAACTTATATAGTGCTCCCGTCACCACGGGACCATATAATACATTCTATCTTCTCTATAATCTATAATTATTCATTATTCCAAAAATATAACATATCTTGACACGGCATACTCCCTTTCCCCTTATTTAACACAAAATCCAAAAATAAACCCCAAATATCCTTAAAATTATTATTCTTTAATTGTCCCCTTTTGCATTTGATATTACAAGTCAACATATCATTTAAAGCCATATCCCACACTTCTTTATACCAGTCGGTGATAGAGAAAACTAGCTGAACTTTCCATTTTCTTGCTATCATTAATCTACCTACCGATAACAAATTTACAATTAATTCTTTAACATTTTGAGGACCAGCCACCTTTTCAGTTATTGATAACAATGCTAATTTAGGACAAACTTCTAAATCAACACCCACAATTTCTGATATTTCTTCAAAAATCATTTTCCAAAAATCCATTACATTTTTACAACTCCAGCACATATGAGCATACGTACCCAGCTCCTGACAGCCTCTCCAACACATTGGAGAACATTTATTATCTATTTTGTTTATTCTCACCGGAGTCAGGTACCATCTCCAAATTAACTTATAGAAATTCTCTTTTATCCTTATTGACATATTTTTCAAAATTCGCCTATCCCAAATCTTATTCCACTCTTCCTTTGCTATTTCCTCTTCAAACTCTATATCCCAAACTATCTTAAGATTTTCCGCTTGATCTTCTGATTTCTGCATCATTTTATATATCATCTTTGTGATACCTCTAACTGATACATTTCCTTCTATAAGTTCTCTAGACATAAACCAACTGCTCAAATGCAGTGAATTCTCTTTCATGCTCCTGTCTCCTCTTCCATTTCTTCCCCCATTGAACTAATTGGATTAAATTTAACCACGAAATTCTTCCTGGTCCAACCCTTTCAATTATTTGCTGCCTTGTCTCCATTTTTTCCAGCCAGTCCATTAATCTTATTACCTTTTTCTCTATATAAATTCATTCTAAATGTCTAACATTCTCTGGAAAGTCCTCCATTACCACCACTGGAGTAAGCGGTGATATACCTGGTATAAATATTTTCTTGTTTCTATTACAATTTTCTAACATATTTTTAAAAAGGGATTTTCTAATCTTTTAATCATATTATATCCTTGTTTTGTAAATAAAAAACTCTCCACCCTATTTCCCAATTCATATGCTTCTATTTCCCACCACATAAAATCCTTCCTAGCAATAATATCCATAATATATCTAAGTTGATTAGCTATATAGTACCATTTTATATTTGGAAGACCAAGTCCCCCTACTATTTGAGCTTTATACCACCTATTCTTAGTAATCCTCGATCTCCCCCCCATTACAATAACTATTTAAAATTACTTGCCAATCTTTAATTTCCTTCTCTGATATCTTCTATGGTATCATTCTAAATAAAAAATTTAACTTCGGTAAAATCTTCATTTTTATCAAAGCTATCCTGCCAAAGCTATCCAAGTTTTTTATAGTCTTCTATTTTATTCTTAACCTCACCTTTTAATTTTTTAAAATTCCATTCTCCTATTTGGTCCAAATCTTTTAATATATCTATACCTAAATATTTAATTATATTTTTTATCTTTATATCAGCTTTCTTTTTTTTTAAATCCTACCCTTTCCTCCATTTTGCTATAATTAAATAACATAAACTCAGATTTATCCCAATTAATTTTTAAGGAATTGAACATTTCTGCCTTTTCTTTGTCTTCTGTTATCAATTTGCCATCCTCATTGCATAGTTGAGCCACCATTTCTTTCCTCTGTCTTTTACTATGCATGTATCTGAAGAAAGCTTTCTTGTTGTGTTTAGCATCCCTCGCTAACCTTAGCTCATTCTCAGCTTTAGCCTTCCTGACACTATTCCTGCAGTTCTGTGCTACCTGCCTGTACTCTTCCCTTGTAGCCTGTCCTTCCTTCCACTTCCTATACGTGTCCTTTTTTGTTTTCAGGTCATCTTTGAGTTTATTGTGAAGCCACATTGGCTTCTTCTGTTGCCCTCTGCCTTTTTTCCTTGTGGGAATTGTTTGCAATGGTGCCTTTAGAATTTCCTTTTTTAAAAATTTCCACCCATCCTGGGCTCCTTTTCTCATTAGAGTCGCTTGCCAGGGGACCTTACTTATCATTGTTCTGAGTTTATTAAAACTGGGTTTCCTAAAGTTTTATTCTTTGCCCCCTTTATTTTAACCCAGATGCCCTCAATGGGGCTGCCAAGCTCCTCTTCCGGTATCTCTGTGCAGAGATATGTATCTTTAACATACAGTGCAACTCCGCCTCCCTTTCTGTTGCTTCTGTTCCTTTTGAACAAGTTATACCCTTCAATTGCTGTATTCCAGCCATGGGAGTCATCCCACCAGGTTTCAGTTATCCCTATCAAGTCGTATTTGCCCTCATGTATCAAGAGTTCAAGTTTGTTCTGTTTGTTGCCCATACTCTGGGCATTAGTATAGACACATCGAAGACTATGTGCTTTATAGTCCGACTTTTTTCCTACATTTTGTGGTAGACTATCATTGGACACCGCTGGAGCTGTTCTCTCTGTTGTGGCACAGAGGCCTTCTTCCATTGGTACCCCCGAGTTTATGTCTCCCTCCCCTGTTGGATTCAGTTTAAAGCCCTCCTGATTAAGTTCCTCATGCTGTGGCCAAAACATTCTTCCCAGTCCTAGTGAGGTGCAACCCATCCTTTGCCAGCAGTCCATCTTCCAGGAAGTGTAGCCCGTGGTCCCAGAATCCAAATCCCTCACGTCGGCTCCACCTTCGTAGCCAGTCATTCACTCGCAGTATTTTTCTTTCCCTTTCTATGCTTCTTCCAAGTACTGGAAGGATGGATGAGAAAACTATCTGGGCCCCAAAGATCTTGAGTTCCCTTCCCAACTCTTCAAAGTCTGCCGTGATTTCTTTGTAACTCCGCTTGGCAGTATATCATTTGTACCCACGTGGATGAGAAGAAAGGGGTATCTGTCGGTGGGCTGTATGAGCCTCGGCAGCTGCTCTGTCACATGCTTAATCCGTGCCCCGGGGAGACAGCACACCTGGTGAGTCCATGGGTCTTCGCAACATACTTTGGCTTTGATCCCCCGCAGGAGGGAGTCTCCCACTACTAGTACTCTTCTCTTTCTCTTGCTGTAGGCCTTGGTTTGATTTCCTGCCTCCACTTGACTGACCTTCAGCCTCTTGCTGTCACGTTGGGTGCCCGGTAATTCGTCCTCTGCAGGCTGTCCTCTGCTCTCGTCGTCAAGTACCTGGAAGCGGTTCCATAGCTCCACTGCTTCCACAGGTGCAGAATGTCTTCTAGTTCTGCTCCTAACAGTCACCCTTTTCCAGGGAGTTCCCCCTACGTTATTATCCCTTGCCTCAGCAGTCTCCGACTGCCTCATTCTGCCATTGCCCTTCTGGCTCCTGTACAACGCTTTGGTGCTGTAGATCCATCATTCTGTCTAAGAATTCTTCACTTTCTCTTATACTCCTGAGGGTTGACACTTGCTGCTCCAGTCCTCTGACCTTTTCTTCCAACAGCGTGACCAGCTTGCACTTGTTTCAAGTGCAGGTCATGTTGATCTCAGGCAGGAAAACAAACACTGCACACACATTGCAGGTCACCACCACTGCAGAGTCCTTTCCTTCCATAGTTCTCTGTTCCCTTTATGTTTCTGCCTTTCTTTTCATACTGGAATGGCCGGTGCCTTGTCCTGCCTTCCCTGAATGTCAACAACAGAGTCCCCCTGGCCTATAAGTGTGTGGTACTAGAACAAAACAAACAAACAGTCTAGAAAATTTCTTAGGGACCGCCCCCTTGAACTCTGCTGCCAAACTCCTGTTTGCTGTCCCTGTGCGCTCACTCTGATCGCTCGCTCTCTGGGAGCCTGCTTGCCTTATCACAGCCCCAAAAACAGCTGAAGCCTCTCTCCTGTGCTCCTGCTCAGCTGGGAGTCAGGAACAGAATGAGCTCCCAGGCCTTGCCCTTCCCTTTAAGCTCTCAGGCCTCGCCCTGCAATCAGCCCCAGCTAGTTGCAATCAGTAGGTAGCCTCTCCTGTGCTTCTGCTCAACAGAATGAGCTCTCAGGCCACGCCCTTCCCTTGCAGCACTTGTTGTTGCAGCACTTGTTGTTCTACTCCACTGCCAAACTCCTGTTTGCTCTCTCTGTTCACTCTCTCTCTGGGAACCTTGCTTGCCTTATCACAGCCCTGAAAACAGCTGGAGCCTCTCTCCTCTCCTGTGCTCCTGCTCAGCTGGGAGAGAGAGGAGAGACTGAAAGAACTAGGCATGTTTAGCCTTCAAAAGAGAAGACTGAGGGGATAGTTCTCTTCAAGTACTTGAAAGGTTGTCACAGAGGGGAGGGCCAGGATCTCTTCTCCACCATCCCAGAGTGCAGGACATGAAGTAATGGGCTCAAGATACAGGAAGCCAGATTCTGCCTGGACAGTAGGAAAAAATTCCTGACTGTTAGAGCAATACGGCAGTGGAACCAACTACCTAGGGAGGTAGTGGTCTCTACTACACTGGAGGCATTCAAAGTGCAGCTGCACAGTCATCTGTCCACAATGCTTTTACTTGGGTTCCTGCATTGAGCAGGGGGTTGGACTCGATGGCCTTGTAGGCCCCTTCCAACTCTACTATTCTATGATTCTTTTTTTTTTTAAATAAATTTTTATTTATATATATATATATTTAAAATAACACACATACAAAAAAAAACATAAACCTACAAATCATACACTACAAGTGCACCCGTCACCCCGGGGCCAAAACCAATTCTATCCACATAATCCATTATTAATCTATATTCCAAAAATACATCATATCATGACATGGCTTACTCCCTTTCCCCTTTACTAAAACATAATCTAAAAATGACCCCCATATTTCCTTAAAATTATTTTTCTTTAATTGTTCCCTTTTACATTTAATACTACATGTTAGTTTATCATTTAAAGCAATATCCCAAACCTCTTTATACCAATCTATTATTAAATACTGATGTTGGACTTTCCAATTCCTTGCTATCAATAATCCCCCTGCCGCTAATAAACTTACAATTAGTTCCTTTTTCTCTTGTGAGCACAGAAGTTTCTCCGTTATTGATAACAATGCTAATTTTGGACAGACCTCCACATTAATACCAATAATTTCTGAAATTTCTTCAAAAATTTTATTCCAAAAATCCAATACGCTTTTACAACTCCACCACATATGACCATAAGTACCAAGTTCCTGGCATCCTCTCCAACACAATGGAGCACAATTACTATCTATTTTGTTTAATCTTACTGGAGTCAAATACCATCTCCAAACAGTTTTTTAAAAATTCTCTTTTATCCTTACTGACATATTTCTTAATATATTCTATGATTCTATGATACTCATGTCTTCTGCTACCCCATTGGGAAGGGAGGAGAGAACCACGCTGCAGTCTCCTCCCCAATGACACACAATCTTCTGGGCCTGCCCCCTCAACATTTGTGTGTTGAGCATGGATATCTGCAAACAGGTGCCTACATTTGAGTAGCTGAACTCACATAGGTGCTCCGTGTGATTTTGGCCTTTGTGCATTCAGGGTCCAGGTTATGTGGAACACCTAGATGCATTCAGCTACTTGTGCATTTGTGTCCCTTTGCAGACATCCATGCTCAATGCATGGATGTCAAGTGATGGGGCCAATAGGAGCTGTGTCATTGGTTGCAGGGCTAGTGATGTGGTCCCACTCCCAATTCTCCAACTGATAACCCTACATGTGAGTAGTATGTGAATACGTCTATAGAGGGGGACAGAACTGGGAGAAGACTGGCATCGATGCAATTATATCATCATGAGGCAACACACAATCTAGCAAAAGAAAGGCAGAGGAAAGTTCCACATTAATGAGTAAACATGCACAGGATTAGCCTTACAACTAGTTGGCTCTGTTTTGAATGAATGAATTAAATCCTTAGAATATACAAGTGAAGCAGAGTAAGTCTGCAATTCCAATGTTCTGGTAAATTATTTTACTTATTTTTCTTTTGGTTGAACAAACACAAGATTGCAATCTACAATTTATAAACTTTGAAAGAGGTTTGGTTGTCAGAATTAAGAGTTTAACATTTAAAATCATATAGCTTATTAAAGATTGATCCCACTTTAAGTCTTGCTCCCAATTTGCAGAGGCAGTGGATTAGGGCTGAAAATCCAAGGGAAATTGTAGGCCCATAGAGACTAAATTATAAACAAACACAATTCATGAAACTGTGGAGCATGTTTATTGTTTACATCATGCAAATGTTAAGATGGGCAACTCCACTTACAATTTTCATGCATTTTGGTGCATGACTCAATATGTAAGTAGTTTAACTCTTATCTCAATGAAGGTGTTTTGATCCTATAATATAACTGTGTAATTGCATGGCCATTTTTAATTTCCAGTAACATTGAGTATAGCTATTCCCTAAGTGCCTTGTATACATTATCTCAGTCCTTACAATAAAGTTGCAAGATAGGCCAGTATTACTGTCCCCAATGATGTCTTCTTAAGAGATACCAACACAGGAGACTATGTCCATTACTGTCCATTAATGTATCAGTGTATCTGCAAACCCAGATACACTGATACATTTGAGATTGGCAGCTCATTGCACTGGAGAATGTAATTCTCCTGTAGGCTGCTGCTGTGTAATGGGAGGAAGGGGCTCATGGGAAATAAATCTTGTTCCTCTTCTTCACAGGCCATGGTTGAAACCGTCAATAACCTGCTGCAGCCACAGGCTTTGAATGCATGGAGGGACCTACCTGCAAGTGATCAGCTGCGTGCAGCAACCATGTTACTGGACACCGTAGAAGAAAGTGCCTTTGTCCTGGCGGACAACCTTCTCAAGACTGACATTGTGAGGGAGAGCACTGACAATATTCGTAAGTAGCAGAAATAACTAGGAGAAACATCTGTGTCATCGCATCACCTCAGTCGTGTTACTCATGCCTTCCTGAGAACAAATGATACAAAATAGCTGGTAAAAAAGTGATCTAGCATTCAAAATTATCAGCCTGCGAAAGATTTATTTGAGACCTGTGATCTATACATCTTTGATGAAACTTGACCAAAGTAGTGGGGCAAGGAAGCAGCATTGCACACTAAATTTTGGCTAAAGTGAATTCTCTAGGTGAAATTTGGTTCCTGCTCAGGTAAAACATCCAAGGAATTTCAAGGGTTGCAAAAACAGTTGATAAGATTAGTGAAATTTCTCAGTGGGGTTCTGTCCATTCCTAGAGTGAAGGTCTCACCATATTTTATTTTTGTCTCATTTAGCTAGCATAACTAATATCATGAAACAAAATTCATCAGCTGACTCAGTACAGATTAAACAAATATCTAACAGGTTTGGTGTTATCTCCTTTCACCAACAGTTTCTCAATAATGAGGAAATGCCCAGTAGGAGCCATGTAACACACTAGCTGCCTTGAGCATCATTTGGTGGAAAGGCAGGCTACAAAGATCGATCGATCAATCGATAGATAGATAGATAGATAGATAGATAGGGTTGTATACCTTGATTGGGTTTTTCTGGCCTCACCATTGCATGTTGACCAGATGCAGTCTAATTGCTTCATCATACTTCTTAATCTTTCTGGGAAATACAGACAGGTTTTGCATGAGAAGTCCAGGTCTCTCTGATGATGGGACTGCTGCATTTAGGTCTTCAGGCTGTTCTTTTTGGGGGGCTGGCTTGCCTCCCAGAGTTGTTTCCTGGGTCATGATTTGTTATTATGCATGATTTGCTTGCTTTGCCTGGTTGTCCCTCCTGAAGAGCTAGAATCATATTCAATAGACGCTATTCCCCTGGTCTTGGCTTGTTTGCCTGGAGTTCCCAGGACACCATGCTGCAAAATCAGTAATATTTGCTCAAGTAGGCCGCTCAACAAGATCCGCCATGGATGGCTTTCTCCCTGTCCCATCAGCCAGAAAAACCAGGCTGGTAGGGACTAGGAGGAGGGCCTTTTCTGTGGCAGCCCCCAATTTATGGATGGAACTCCCCAGTGACCTCCGCCATGCCCCTTCCTTGATTAGCTTCTGCCGGGCATTAAAAATGTGGCTTTTCAGGCGGGAATATGGGGTGGGTTAGGATTTTTAAGTTTTGTACTGTTTTAATTGTGTTTTATACTGTGTGTGTGTGTGTGTGTGTGTGTGTCCCCTTGTATTGGATTGGATTGTACATCGCTCAGAGTGGGCGGATGTCTGGCCAGATGGGCGATTCATAAATATAATAAATAAATAAATAAGAACTCTGGTCCATAGGGTTTGCCTGGGACTTTGTTTAGCCCATACCTCTAGAGCTGGGTCCCCATCAGCATGCTGCTGACAGTGAGCATTTGGGCTGTATCTGCTGAACTGCAAAATACAGTGCAGATAGAACAATGATCATCGTTTCTCCTTTTGGTGGTATTAGGAATTTTTCTTGTCTGTGACAGACAAGAAAAATTCTTGTCTTGTCTAAGCTAGTTTTGTCAAATGTATTAGTAAGCAACGATGTTGCCTACACCAATATTAAGAGAGCTTTTTTCTTAATGTCACAGGTGGGGGGAGGGAGTGGCTGGCTGTTAGCAATGGGAGAGCACCATCAGCCAGTAATTATTTTTTAACAGTATTTGCCAAAGCACCTGCACATAGCTCCATATCTGCGAATAACACAGTTTTCCTCTTGAATTGTCTCAGTGCAGGTTCAGATCTTTGGACATGCAAATTGAAAAATATTGTTGAAAACTAAATAAATGGCTAACCCAAGCAAAACCGCTGCAGCTTTGAGGGGGAGAAGGGCAGTGATCAGCCTTTCTTGGCAGCTTTCCTCCCTCATGTCCATCCCCTGAGTGATTTCTATCCTCCTCCTCCTCTCTCTCTCTCTCTCTCTCTCTCTCTCAATTTGCCTTGCCCAGTGCAACAGAGAGTAGAATCAGTGCTACTTCCCCTCACACCCACCTGCCTCCCATGAAAAAAATAGTTTGGAATGTCTTTGCATGCCTTTCCAATTATCCAATTTTTCCTATTCATTTCCTTTCCTCAAAAAACTGCTAGCTGAGAGCACAATGATAAACATATCTACTCAGAAGTAAGCCACATTGTCTTCAATGGTGCTTACTGTTGGGTAAATCAGCCAAGGAAGAGGAATGAGGCAAGACAATAGGAGTAGCATGAGAAAGGGGTGCATGGAGAGGGAGGGGGGACATTCAGGAAAAGGGGAAGTTTAGGGGGTAGCACTTGCCCACCCTGCTGTGGTTGAGGAAGGGACCCAACTGATCCCTGGTGTCCCAACCTGGGCAGGGAGGGGATAGTAATGACACCACAACCTCTCCACTTTCTCTCCCGCCCCACCGCCCATGCCATTCTCCTCTTCTAAAAATTACCACAAAATTTATTTTTAAACCTCCATTGCTGCACACCATCAAAAGTTCAAATGCACTCAGTGGACTAAAAAAGAAAAAGAGATAAAAGAGAATGAAAAACAACAGAATGAAATTTAATGGGGATAAATGCCAAGTGCTGCACCTAGGGAAAGGAAACCAAATGCAGAGTTACAGAATGGGGGACACTTGGCTCAACAATACTACAAGTGAGAAGGATCTTGGAATTGTGGTAGATCACAAACTGAATATGAGCCAGCAATGTGATGTGGCTGCAAATAAAAGGCAAATGCTATTTTGGGCTTCATTAATAGAAGTATAGCTTCCAAATCGCGGGAAGTGATAATTCCCCTTTACTCGGGACTGCTTAGGCCCCATCTTGAGTACTGCGTCCAGTTCTGTGCACCTCACTTTAAGAAGGACATAGACAAACTGGAGAGGGTTCAGAGGAGGGCAGCAAGGATGATAAAGGTACTGGAAACAAGGCCCTATGAGGAGAGACTAAAAGAACTGGGCATGTTTAGCCTTCAGAAGAGGAGACTGAGGGGAGATATGATCGCACTGTTCCAGTACTTGAAGGGTTGTCACACAGAGGAGGGCCAGGATCTCTTCTCAATCATCCCAGTTTGCAGGACACGGAATAATGGGCTCAAGTTACAGGAACCTAGATTCCACCTAAACATCAGGAAAAAATTCCTGACTGTCAGAGCAATAAGACAATGGAACCAACTACCTAGGGAGGTGGTGGGCTCTCCCACTCTGGAGGCATTCAAGGTGCAGCTGGACAGCCATCTGTCAGGGATGCTTTGACCTGGATTCCTGCATTGAGCAGGGGGTTGGACTCGATGGCCTTGTAGGCCCCTTCCAACTCTACTTTTCTATGATTCTATTATTCTAAAAGGAAACTGAAATGGCAGCAGGCCCTCCCATTCCCTTTGTAATTGCTGCAGTATGCTAAGGGTTGAATTGTGGTGCTACAAATACAAATGACAGAACACATGAGATTTTTCCAATTCCTCCTACTTATCCTACAATTGCATTTGTGTGTGGCACTTGATCACGAAATAAACAGTGGATACAGTGGATTAGCCCCCAGAACAATGAATGTGTTAAGCAAAAAATATGGACATGATGCTACCTCACACATGAAAGGAGCTCTAGTGTAGATCTTCCCTATGTTATCTATACAGTACTGAACTTGTTGTTTATATTATTTATTTATTTTATTATATTTATGTATTGTCCTATAGCTGAAGCCCTCTGTTTCTTCTTCTTTTTAATTATTATTTTACTTATTTCATTTATTCAAAAATACCACTTCTTTTTGGTACACAATATCACGAATACAGAAACCATGTGCCATAAAGAGTCATAGTCCTTTCTGTAGTCATAGCCTTTAATCAGTTCACTAAAACATACTTAGAAAATGTCTCTCCAAAATGTATGTTGGACAGTGGGTGGCCTCTCAGTTCCTGTTTACATAGATGATGGATAGAGACTCTGTCCTACTTCATGCATCCTGTGCCTCAACACCTTTAGGAATCCTCCCCTGCAGAGAGTGCAAGTGGCCACGCTCTGTCCATCCGCCCCCATTCAGAGACCATCCCCTGTTTTCCAATGAGCCGCCACTTCTAGATGTGCAGCAGCCAGCAAGATCCATATTAATTCTTTGTGAAATAATTATTCATTTCCATTGCAGAAAAATTACAATAAAATCAAGGCACTGCATTGCTTGATATTTGTTATTACGATTTAGGTCTGAAGTATAGTTTTCCAAAATTCCACTACCACAGGGCATAAAAACCAAATGTGTATCAAAGTGCCCCTGGAGCCCCTCCCCCAACACAATGGGAATATATTTGGGTTACTTCTTGAGAGCTTAGTGGGGGATAAGTGTCAATGGTTTACATGGAGGCCTCCCTGAGTTGCACAGAAATAGCCCTAATAATTAAGAAATGCCTTAAAACATTTAAGCTTGCCAGGCTGGGTGGCATGAAAGTCCCAGCAGTGGTAGCCATCCTAATAGCGGTGTGGTGATAGGCACTGGCTATCTGGAAGGTGCACCTGCATGGCAGGGCAGATCCTGAGGTGAAACAGGCGTCCTCGGTCACTAGGTGAGGTGGCAACACCCCACCTGGGTATAGGGTGAGGGGTGGTTGTCACACGCACCCCTTCACATTCCAGTGACCCCAAGGGTGCACAGAGTTGACAGGCCACTGAACCCATCTTCCTGCCTACCTGCCTGCCTGCCTGCCCACCCCAATCCCTATCTAAGACCCCCTAGCAACAAAGAAACCATACATGTAGCAAAGAAAACATGTTTATTGAACAGCATCCAGGATAGAGGAGATCCTGAAAGGGTTGTCAACTAGTCGCCCCAGCAGGTCTCCTGTGCCTTGGACTGTAGTTCAGTGGGCAGCAGAGTAGCAGGTACACTGTCCCTCACGGAAGCAGCTCTATGGAAAGAGATTCGCCTTTCTCATAACTGTCTGTTATGGATCTTGCCGAGGATAGAGGAGCATGTACTCCACAATCCCACAAGGGAAGACTTGGGAGCCTCCTGGTCATTGCTGCTGGTCATATGGTGAACCTCCTTCACAATAGGTATGGAATGGGGTCAGAGACTGTGGCTGTGGGAAAGCAGAGGGAGTTGTGGGGTGGTGGGGGACAGAGAAGAAGCAGCCATTGGCAGCAGAGTACTATAGCATACACAGTAGGTGTTTGTGTGAGTGTGAAGGACTGCAACCGGTCCTTTATCTCAAGATGAGAGATCAAAGGCGCCAAACTGCCAGCCTTGGCTCTGCCGTCCTGACACTGGTTTTCTCAGGGCTTTGCCCTTGGTCTATACACTGGATTTGAGCACTGAACCACAGAGGAACTACACATACCTTGTGGGGTAGAACCAGGAAAGTTTATTGAAGGTAAACCGATTACAATAAAAGGTGGGGAATGAGGGAAAGGGGAAAAGGTGGGGAGACACTTTGGTATACACAGTAGAGCTACAAGACAACAAAACTAGTTCCTTTACTATATAAACACCCAGGCACTTACTCTTTGCCTGTGGGGTTGGTCTTCTTAGGGCCTGCCTCAGCAAAAGCCCTACTCTGTGCTCCTTCGCGTCCAGAACAACAACCAAACCCAAAAGCCACGGCTGGCAGTATCGATTCCCCCCGTCCCTCCTTTTGGTAGCCCGGCTATCCTTGGCCAATCAGGATGAACTTCATCTGGGCTAGGCAGGGGAGGGGTGGCTCCTAGGTGTCCGAGGGGTGAACTCCTGACCATGACTAGAGTGCTTGGGGAACATTTGCATGCAAATACATGGGAGAGACTGAGGCGGCACAGGGTCATCAGAGGAAACTATGTACATTTGCACAGCTGAAATTTGCCTCTGGCTGGGATTACACTTGTTTACACGTGTGTGGTGGAGAAGGACACCGAGACCCAGTACGCTTTTCTTCACAGTGAGGAAGCTCTATCCTGGCCCATTGTGGAGACGAAGAGAGGCTTACCTGCATATTCAGTGGTGTGTGTGTGGTGCTTTCCTTGTGTGGCGAAGAATGCTCCCTGTTGTGGAGTGTTAGTGTAGTACTGTTGAGACAAGACACAGTGTTCACATACGACATGGGGGTGAAGAGACACATGGAGACATATGTAGCAATTCCACTTTGTAGCATGTTTTCCCCTTTCCCTTGCTTACCTATGTGGGGTGCTGTGTTCTGGCAACCCATTGTGGGAGTGGGTGGGTGTTGCTGTCGGGTGTTTGTGTCTAAAGTCCCAGGACGAATTAACTTTTGAAGTTCTAGGAAGAGAAGTGTTATAGTTTGGATTCTCAGATGTGTTCTGGGGACAGGCTGTTTTGTTCAGAGTGCTTCCCTGTGGACAGTGCCCTTTTTACATAGTTCCCATCACTGGAGCTTAAAATTTTTGTCCTGTATTTATACGTGCATTTGTATCTTGGGCAGCCCCATCCAAAGTTGGCACCCGTACCCCTCCAAACTCAGAGGATTGCAGGCATCCAATGGAAGGCGGGAGCTGTGCAGTGGCTAGAACTGCCTCTGCACTCCCCTCACCCTACAAAATGTTTAGATGGCCAATTTCAGCTGTCTAAATGTTTTTCCCCTCCTTGCGAGGAGGAGAGGCTGAGGCACCACCTAGATTCTGCAGAGGAGAGGAGCCTGTACTCCCAGAGCCACTTGAATCCCAGGGTTCATGGGCCACTTGCCATCCTGATCAGCATGGCAATCAGCACATGAACCTGGGGACTCAGCCAACGCTGGCCAGGTCTTCCTCCATGTGCCTCTCACCACCTCCAGTGGGGATGGCATGAGGCATGTGGAGGAGGTATCCAACCATGCTGGCACTGGGAGAAGTGCCCATACAACCCATGGAGGGCTGGATCATCTGCCTCCCCCCTCCCACTCCAAATTGGTTCTGTACCCCTACTATAATTGTTCTAGAGGTGGAATTCATAGAATCATAGAATTATACAATACGTAGAGTTGGAAGGGGCCTACAAGGCCATCGAGTCCAACCCCCTGCTCAATGCAGGAATCCAGGTCAAAGCATCCCTGACAGATGGCTGTCCAGCTGCACCTTGAATGCCTCCAGAGTGGGAGAGCCCACCACCTCCCTAGGTAGTTGATTCCACTGTCTTATTGCTCTGACAGTCAGGAATTTTTTCCTGATGTTTAGGTGGAATCTAGGTTCCTGTAACTTGAACCCATTATTCCGTGTCCTGCAAACAGAATATGATCGAGAAGAGATCCTGGCCCTCCTCTGTGTGACAACCCTTCAAGTACTGGAAGAGTGCGATCATATCTCCCCTCAGTCTCCTCTTCTGAAGGCTAAACATGCCCAGTTCCTTCAGTCTCTCCTCATAGGGCTTTGTTTCCAGTCCCCTGATCATCTTTGTTGCCCTCCTCTGAACCCTTTCCAGTTTGTCTACATCCTTCTTCAAGTGTGGTGCCCAGAACTGGAGGCAGTACTCAAGATGAGGCCTAACAAGTGCTGAGTACAGGGAAACTAGTACTTCCCGCGATTTGGAAGCTATACTTCTATTAATACAGCCCAGAATAGCATTTGCCTTTTTTGCAGCCACATCACATTGCTGGCTCATATCAACTTGTGATCTACAACATCCTTCTCACTCGTAGTATTGTTGAACTAAGTATCCCCCATCCTGTAACTTCGCATTTGGTTTCTTTTTCCTAGGTGCAGAACTTGGCATTTATCCCTATTAAATTTCATTCTGTTGTTTTCAGCCCAGCACTCCAGCCTATCGAGATTGCTTTGAATTTTGTTTCTGTCTTCCAGAGTATTAGCTGTTCCACCCAACTTTGTGCCATCTGCAAATCTGATAAGCATTCCTTGCACCTCCTCATCCAAGTCATTAATAAAAATGTTGAATAGCACTGGGCCCAGGACCGAGCCCTGCAGTACCCTGCTCGTTACCTCTCCCCAGTTTGAGAAGGAACCATTGATAAGCACTCGTTGAGTCTGATTCTGTAGCCAACTGTGGTTTTACCTGATCATTGTTCCATCTAGCCCACTTTTAGCTAGCTTGCTAATCAGGATATGATGAGGCACTTTGTCGAAAGTTTCGCTGAAGTCCAGATATATTATGTCCACAGCATTCCCACAGTCCACAAGGGAGGTTCCCCGATCAAAAAATGAGATCAGATTAGTCTGGCAGGATTTGTTCTTGACAAATCCATGCTGGCTTCTAGTAATCACTGCATTGTTTTCAAGGTGCTTGCAGACTGACTTCTTTATAATCTGCTCCAAAATTTTCCCGGGGATTGATGTCAGACTGACTGGCCTATAGTTCCCAGGTTCCTCCTTCTTGCCCTTTTTGAAGATGGGAACAACATTTGCTCTCCTCCAGTCGTCTGGCACTTCACCTGTCCTCCATGATTTCTCAAAGATAGTAGACAGTGGTTCTGAGAGTTCTTCTGCCAGTTCCTTTATTACTCTAGGATGCAGCTCATCAGGCCCTGGAGATCGTTCAGAGCAATCAGGTGCTCCTTGACCATTTGCCTATCAATCTCAAGCTGCAGTCCTGCCCCTTCAGCCTGTACTTCGGGTTTGCCGGGGGGGGGGGGCATAGACCCTCTTTTGGGAGAAGACTGAGCCGAAGTAGGAATTGAACACTTCTGCCTTTTCTTTGTCATCTGTTATCATTTTGCCATCTTCCTTGACTAGTTGAACCACCATTTCTTTCCTCTGTCTTTTACTCTGCACGTACAGTATCTGAAGAAAGCTTTTTTGTTGTTGCTTTTCACATCCCTCACCAACCTCAGCTCATTCTCAGCTTTAGCCTTCTTGACACCATCTCTGGAATTCTGTGCTACCTGCCTGTACTCTTCCTTTGTAGCCTGGCCTTTCTTCCACTTCATATATGTGTCCTTTTTTGTTTTCAGGTCATCTCTAAGCTTTTTGTGAAGCCACATTGGCTTCTTCTGTTGTCCTCTACTTTTTTTCCTTGTGGGAATTGTTTGTAATTGTGCCTTTAGAATTTCCTTTTTTAAAAACTCTCACCCATCTTGGACTCCTTTTCTCAGTAGAGTTGCTTGCCATGGGACCTTACTTATCATTGTTCTGAGTTTATTAAAACTGGCTTTCCTAAGATCCAGGGTAACCATTTGGCTATACTCAGCTTTTGCTTCGATTAGAATCAAGAACTCCAGTATAACATGGTCACTTTCCTGCAGAGTTCCCATAACTACCACTTTATCCACTATGTCATCTCTTTTTATTAGAATCAAGTCAAGGATAGCCGTTCCTCTAGTTCCTTCCTCCACTTTCTGTAAGAGGAAATTATCAGCCACACAAGTCAGGAATTCCTTGGAGGGGCCATGTTTGGCAGAATTTGTCTCCCAACAGATATCGGGGAAATTAGTCCCCCATCATGCTTCCTTGAAATGTTGGCAATTTGATTCTCAAAAGTTTCATCCTCATCTTCTCCTTGATTGGGTGGTTGGTAGTAGACTCTAACCACCATGTTCCTTTAATTCTTTGCCCCATTTATTTTAATCCAGATGCTCTTGATGGGTCCACCAAGCTCATCCTCCTGTATTTCTGTGCAGATAAATGTATTTTTAACATTTAGTGTGACTCCACCTCCCTTTCTGTTCCTTCTGTTCTTTTTGAACAAGTTATATCTTTCAATTGCTGTATTCCAGCCATGGGAGTCATCCCACCAAGTTTCAGTTATACCTATCAAGTTGTATTTGCCCTCATGTATTAACAGTTCAAGTTCGTTCTGTTTGTTGCCCATACTCTGGGCATTGGTATATAGATGAAGACCATGTGCTTTATAGTCTAGCTTTCTTCCTACATTTTTTTGAAGACTATTCTCGGGCGCTATTAGAGCTGTTCTCTCCATTGTGGTGCATAAGCCTTTGTCCATTGTTACCCCCAAGTTTACAACTCTCTCCCCCATAGGATTCAGTTTAAAGCCTTCCTGATGAAGTTCTTCATGCTGTGGCCCAACACATACTTCCCAGTCCTTGTGAGATCTAACCCATCCCTTGTGCCAGCAGTCCATCTTCCAGGAAATGTAGCCCATGGTCCCAGAATCCAAATCTCTCACGTCTGTACCATCAAGCTTGCAGAAGCTTGCCTTAGGCACAGTTCCAATTTTCATTGGTCATCTGATCCATGTTGCATACAGCCAGCCTGTGGCCCCAGGAATCTGGGGAGGGGATGCAACCACATCCAAATGCCAGAGTTTTCTGGTGGGAAACTGCTGAAGGTTGGGAGGTTGAAGCATTCGGGCGCTAGTATATCAGGCCCTAAGCTATGGAGGAGTGCCTTGCCGACTGGTTAGAGTGTTGGACTGGGACTCGGGAGATCCGGCTTCTAGTCCCCGCTCGGCCATGAAACTCACTGGGTGACTTTAGGCCAGTCACTGCCTCTCAGCCTAACCTACCTCACAGGGTTGTTGTGAGGATAAAATGGAGAGGAGGAGGAGGATTATGTAAGCCACCTTGGGTTCCTTGCAGGAAAAAAGGCAGGGTATAAATGTAATAAATAAATAAATAAACAAATGTTTGGGTGGTGATGGTTTCTTTCCAAGCTACTCTGTGGGCAGTTTTGTTGCCCATTCATTCCATTGATGGGGCGGGGGGGTTATGCATAGCTCAGGCTGCTAGTTTCAGTTTATGGCAAAAATAGGAATGGAAGTTTGGAGCATCTAGAGGTACATTTTGTCCTTTAGCATGGCCAGCTGGAATGATGAGCAGTGAGTTATTTGATTTTCCAAGTTACCTCTTGAGGGCCGTTCTGTTGTCCATTCATTCCATGATGGAGTAGCTAAGCACACCCAACACTGGCACTGGTGAAAAGCAGTGAGTCATGCAAAAGGTGGGGGCCTGGGCTGTTGTGTTCAGAGACCATGTAATACAAGTGAAATCTGCTTCTCCCAGCAGGTGTTAAAAGGACAGAACTCTTAAGAGCATGATGATTTGAGCATGCTGTTATTCCCCATCTTGGCTTTAAGCTCTTGCAACCACACCTTAAAGGGACCATGGTGTTAATGTTTCTCCCAAACTCTGCAAATTCTGTATTAATGCTGCCACGTTCTGCCTATTCTACTGGTCTATAATTGTATTCCTTTGGTTGAATTTTATATTTTATTGTTTTTTAATTTTTTTGTAAGCTGTACTGGGAGTCCTTTTGGATTGAAGAATGAGATATAAATGTGCTAAATAATGTCTGATCTTCAGTGAGACTGTATTGTTTGATAGTCAGCAGGTGGGGTGAGGGGGTTAGCTTATTTAGTGGCATCAGAGTGGTGCAGAGAAGATTATCCAAAGCAAGCTCTTGCTGCTTATCAGTTCAAGGTGATGTGCAACAGCATCCCATTTGGGCCTTGATGTCTTTAATGGCCCCATGCCTCAGCCATTCAGGTAATGACATTGACAGAACCTCCTCTACCCATCTTTCAGGTGTATGAACAGTGAGTGATCTTGCTGATCTGATGCTTGGGGCCTCAGTAGGGCCACTTGCACAAAGCAAGCTGCAGGAGATGCCATTCCCTAAATCTAACCTTGGTAGCAAACGTATCCACATGGAGTTGGAGAGGTTGACCGTAACTTCTTAAGAACCTTAACTGCTTATTTGCAGATTAGACATGCAAATTAATAACACTGTAGCCCATTTACTATGCCTCATGTCTTTATTTGGGGCTGTGGGGGCAATATTGCATATGGACATTTTTATGTATTTCTAATCCGTTAAATCCTTTGCAGAGATTTATATTTATATGCACTCCATTTTTCAACTATTTCATACTAACAGAGCTGGAAGTTGCAAGGCTAAGCACAGATGGAAATTTGGAAGACCTGAAGTTTCCACAGAATACAGGCTATGGAAGTGCTATCCAGCTCTCAGCAAACACACTGAAGCAGAATG
Organism: Shinisaurus crocodilurus; assembly: GCA_021292165.1. Lineage (NCBI taxonomy): Eukaryota > Metazoa > Chordata > Lepidosauria > Squamata > Shinisauridae > Shinisaurus > Shinisaurus crocodilurus. Next base: position 124,761,215 of record CM037877.1, read on the forward strand.
GTCGAAATGGTAAGTTTAGCACTTCACAATTGTTTCTTTTTAAATTTTATATTCACTTAGCTATTTCACATGGTGTTGCCTTCTTTTTACTGTAACCTGTCAATAATATGTATCAAACTGCCTTATGAAGTCAGACCATTGATCTGTCTAGTCCAATAACATCTGCTCTAACTGGCAATGGCTCTCCAGGGGTCAAACAGAGGTCTTACCTAGTTGTACTGACATCTTTTTAAGGGAGAATCTGGAACTTTCTGCATGCAAAGCATGTGCTCTATCATTGAGTTATGGGCTAGAAGTTTGCATCTTTGTTTTCCCTTTAGAGGAAATTAAAAATATTAAATTAAAAATTTAAATCTAACAGAATGAGAAGAGGGAGATTGAGGGGCTGGCTAAGCTGCAGTGTGAGGGTGGCACTCGCTCACTTGGGATGGTCAGGCTAAAGTATCCCAGAAGTGGAACAGTCACTTCAACAAATATCAGCTTCTCCACCAACTCAGGTTTCAAGCAGGTGCAGTGGGGTGTCACAATGATGCAGAACAAGGGGGGAAGACACCAGTGTATGAAAAAAAACAAGACGGAAACCCTGTGGGTGAGTGGTTCCTGAGTCCAGGAGATAGGTTCATTGCCTGTTCTGGATGGGGTTGCATTCCCTTTGAAAGATCAGGTTCCTAGTCTGGGGGTATTCCTAGCTCCATCATTGTCGCTGGAGTCCCAAGTGACCATGGCAGCTTGGAGTGCCTTTTACCTGCTTTGACTGGTTTGCCAGCTACAACCTTCCCTGGACAGGGATAGCTTGGCCACTGTGGTACCACAGTCTTAGTAACCTCAAGACTGGATTACTGCAATGCACTGAGTGTGGGGCTGCCCTTAAGAGGTAGTACCTAATCTTCCCCTTGTTTAAATGTAAAATGCAACCTCTCTGTAGTGCACCTCATCCCCGGCCCAAGATCAATACTTATACATATTGGTTGGTTACACTTGCATGTCAAGGAACATGTGTGATTAAAGACACACAGTAACAATATAAATGCAACATATTATTATTATTAGTGACATCTTTGTGGGATCCAAAATTTGCCACCTCTTAGAGCCCTTTCTGGTGTTATGTTTTGATGACAAACTCCAATGAACCCTCCAGAAGGTGTCCAAAAATGCTCAGCTGAACCTGACATTTCTCAGCAGAATGGCTTAAGGCTGCATCTCACACCCACGACAATATTTGTCAAAGTGTTTCCTCAGATTATGGGAAAGAATCTAAATATAATTTGTTATTATGAAAAACCATAATGAAAACCTCCAACCAGCCAATGGGTTCCACCTATATTTTTGACCATAAAGTAAAGGGGGGAAATGTTAAATTAATTCAATAAATAGACTTAAATTTGATGCATTTTTGTTTGTTTGTCTTTTTTAAATTAAATTAATTTTCAAAATACAAATTCACAAGTCACTGTATTTGGGGGGATCTAACATGGCAACTGCTGCCTGCCATGGAACAAAGCCAAGTACTAGTTTAGTACCGTAAGTAAGTGCTACCACTGGGTAAATATGTCTGTGGGGAGGAGGGGCTGAGGTGAGTGACTGGCGTGGGGGGCGGGGCTCTGATGGGGATTGGGGCAGCAGCAGCACAACTTGGTGCTAGCCAGGGGCCCACTGGCAGCACCATGCTGAAGTCCCACTAAAGTCTGATGCTGGCACTGCCCACAAAGACAACCTCCAGCTCCACCTAATCAGTTGACAAGAGGTATTGCATCCCTCCAGGCTGGTGAGAAAGCTTCCTATGCCTTGGAAATTCTTCTGCTTCAGTATTTTATTATCTTTTTCTCCTTAGTGTCTTAATAGCTCAGCAGTATTACTACATTCCAGGGTTGTTGGACTCCAATTCCCATCAGCCCCAGCCAGCATGGGCAATAGTCAGGGATGATTGTGTTGTAGTCCTACAACATTTTGAGGCAACTGGTTTCCCACCCTTGTATTGCTAATTTATTTTTCTTCCATGTCAGAATTGCAGTCAATCTATATATATAAAAGAAAGTGTCCTGACTGACTGACTCATAAACGCCCAGCTCAAACCGTTTAATCTAGGAACGTGAAATTTTGAAGGAACATTGCTTTTATGATGTAGAGCCCCACTAAGGAAGGATTTTTGGAAATGCTGTCCCTAAGGGGATGAAAAAAGGGGGCAAAATCACCCCACACTCATAATCCTATGGGCAAAACAACAGGGCAGCAGTTATGCAAATCGGCCTCACCTCAGAATTCCTACAGGAGCCAATAGGAGCAGTTATGCAAATAGCCCATAGGACACTTAGAATGTTCATATGAATTCCTGCAGGGGCCAATAGGGCTGGATATGCAAATCTCCCCTAGGCCATTTAGGATGTTCTCTGAGGGGGTGAAAAGGGAGAGAAACTTTTTAAATGACTGAATGACTGCTGTGTGCAGGGCGTTCATCACGTTTTGGTGGATCTGCCCCAAACTTGGCACGCATACTCTCTATCACCCAAAGACAAAGACTGGTGTGTTCAAATCTCTGAAAAACCCTCGCTGTGCCTGTACAGCCCAAAATAGATGAGAGCCAATGGTGTCACTTGGAATGTTCGCAGGGGCCATTCAGGAGCGGTTATGCAAATCGCTCCAATGACATGTAGAGTGTTCGTATGAACTGCCACAGGGGCCAATCGGGAGCAGATATGCAAATCTCTCCTGCGTCAAAACAGAATGTTCATATGAACCACAGCCGGAGCAGAGCTGGGATTTCATTGCATAGTCCTGGGGGGGGGGGGAGCAGGGATTTCATTGTGCAGTCCTGGGGGGGAGCAGGGATTTCATTGTGCAGTCCTGGGGGGGGAGCAGGGATATCATTGTGCAGTCCTGGCGGGGGAGAACAGGGATTTCACTGTGTAGTCCTGGGGGAGCAGGGATTTCATTGTGCAGTCACAGGGGAAAGGGAATAGGGATTTCATTGTGTAGTCCAGGGGGGGAAGCAGAGATTTCATTGTGCAGTCCCGGGGGAGGAACAGGGATTTCACTGTGTAGTCCTGGGGGAGCTGGGATTTCATTGTGTAGTCCCGGGGGGCCAGGGATTTCATTGTGTAATCCAGGGAGGGAAGCAGGGATTTCATTGTGTAGTCCCAGGGGGGGGAGCAGGAATTTCATTGTGTAGTCCCGGGGGAGCAGGTATTCCCGGGGGAGCTGGGATTTCATTGTGCAGTCCTGGGGGAGCTGGGAGTCCTGGGGGAGCTGGGATTCCATTATGTAGTCCCGGGGGACCTTTCCTATGGAGCAATTCAAAACAGCGGTCAGCAACCTTAAGGAATTTCGAACAAATAGTGCCTATAGGAAAATGACGACCCGTGCAAACTTGGCACGGTCACTCTTCATCATGCGAGTGAAGCCGCGGGCAAAGGCTAGTAGTACATAAACATTTACAATAAGAAATGCTCAGTTTCCTCCAATTTGCTGCAAGAAAAAGATCCTTGCCAACTGTGTATTAGGAGGGGAAACATCCTTGAATTTAGGCTGCTTTAGTATAAAAGAAGGGGGGCTCCTTTGGGTTGGCAGAAAATGAAAGAATCTGGGTGGGGCTGTTTAGATAAAGGGGAGCACCCCTCATCTTTGGCTGAAAGCTACCTAGCAGCATCTGGGCGGTGTTGGAGGGTGCCCCTCCAACACACATAAGCAGGTTTGAATAAATGACCTGGACGCCTCTGGCGCTCTATACTGAAACCAGGGCTTCAAACTGAGAATAACCAGGATCTCTACATAGATTGGTTTGTTCTTCATTTCCCCATGAAAGCTTTAGGGCAGGGGAAGGGGCTGCCACCTAACTAGGGTGGGGGCTGGATGAGCCCCACCCAGTCCTCTGCAGGCTGAACGATGTCAGGGGGCAATTGGAGTTAACAGTGGAGATTCCCCTGCCTGATTCAGGGGTGAGGCTCTAGGGAAGGGGCTCTCAGCAATCTGCCTTGCAATATGAAAGACTGTGCCGGTTCTATGGAGATCTATGCAACTGTTCTGTAAATATGAGCTGTGTTATGCTTAGAAGCCTCAGTAAAGGATTTTGCTGATGAACGCCTGAGTCTTCTTGTTGTTTGTGGACACACGCGAGGAGCAGAGAGTCATCATGACATCCTGCCTCAGGTATATTTGAACCACCTCGGATCTGAGGTACCTTGGATCCAAGGCAGTCTGATGTGAAGCAGGCCAGCTCTGAGGCTTTAGGTTTTTTATTTTTTCATTTTAAAAAAACTTTCTAATACATTTTTGAAACTTCACTCAAGCTGTCCATAAATGGAAAGCATTGGCAGAGGGATGGAGGAGTATCCACAAGTATTGGTACCTATTGGATGATTTGGTGGGCCTCTCCACCTTTAATAGAACCAAGAACTTAAAAGATCGGCTGGTACACAGCAATACCAGCCCAAGACACGAGCATGTACAATCGGCCCTCCCTGGAGCTACTGCACCAAGAGGCCGCCACCCATGCGGTCACTGCACATATTGCAAGTATACAAAAAAATGCCTGAGTTTTAACAACACAGACCTGTAGCGGTATATACGTAGTTTATGCTATAAGATGCACCTGTGATAAGATATATGTGGGAAAAATTCAAAGGCCTCTGAAGAGACGCTTAAGTGAACACTTCAGCAATATACAAAACAAAAGAGAGGGTGCCACTTTGGTGAACCATTTTGCACAATCGGGCCATTCCCTAGAGGATCTCACCTTTTGGGACATTGAGAAGTTACAGGCACCTAACCCACAACTGCTCCTCAAAAGAGAATTGTTCTGGATCATACAGCTAAACAGTCTTGCTCCTAAAGGGTTAAATGAAGATTTAGATTACTTGCCCCTTTTATAGACTTTTAAAGCATTCTGTAAGTTTTTTCAGTAACATCACAGTAAATTAACAGTAATCACTGCAGTTGTGGAATGTTACCATTTAGTACCACCTGAAAGCGTTTGAGGATTAGTTATTGGAGGTTGTACACCAACCCACAGAAAAACTCACGAGATAGCTGAAACAAACCAAGATAGCTGAAACGATTTGTTCCTAGCAGCATTTGAAAATGGGGAGATGCGCCGAGCCGGGGAAAAGGTATGTGCCACAGGGCTCGGGGGGGGGGTGTCGAGCGGGGCGAATTCGCACCGCTTCCACCCCCTATCGAGATCCACGCACATCGCTAGCACAGGAGATTTGACCAGAATGTACTGTTGGAAACAGTATTTTGATGGCATTAAAATATGGTTTCCCCCCTTTTCTTTTCCTTCTGTTGAAGTATATGGATGACTAAATGTTATTCACAGAAACTAAAAAGTCAGGAATGTGTGATAACAGAAATTATAACCATTAGAAGTATATTAGAATAGACACAATTTAAAATTTACTATCAAAGTTACAAAGATATACAAATTAAAATATAAACATGTAATGTGTAACCTGACTCTGTGCCTCTAACAGGTGAGATACAGTGTCAGAAGGAAATGCAAGAATCATAGAATCATAGAAAAGTAGAGTTGGAAGGGGCCTACAAGGCCATCGAGTCCAACCCCCTGCTCAATGCAGGAATCCAGGTCAAAGCATCCCTGACAGATGGCTGTCCAGCTGCACCTTGAATGCCTCCAGAGTGGGAGAGCCCACCACCTCCCTAGGTAGTTGGTTCCATTGTCTTATTGCTCTGACAGTCAGGAAATTTTTCCTGATGTTCAGGTGGAATCTGGGTTCCTGTAACTTGAGCCCATTATTCCGTGTCCTGCAAACTGGGATGATCGAGAAGAGATCCTGGCCCTCCTCTGTGTGACATCCCTTCAAATACTGGAAGAGTGCGATCATATCTCCCCTCAGTCTCCTCTTCTGAAGGCTAAACATGCCCAGTTCTTTCAGTCTCTCCTCATAGGGCCTTGTTTCCAGTCCCTTTATCATCCTTGTTGCCCTCCTCTGAACCCTCTCCAGTTTGTCTATGTCCTTCTTAAAGTGAGGTGCCCAGAACTGGACGCAGTACTCAAGATGAGGCCTAACCAGTGCCGAGTAAAGGGGAATGATCACTTCCCGTGATTTGGAAGCTATACTTCTATTAATACAGCCCAAAATTGCATTTGCCTTCTTTGCAGCCGCATCGCATTGCTGGCTCATATTCAGTTTGTGATCTACCACAATTCCAAGATCCTTCTCACTTGTAGTATTGTTGAGCCACGTGTCCCCCATTCTGTAACTCTGCATTTGGTTTCCTTTCCCTAGGTGCAGCACTTGGCATTTATCCCTATTAAATTTCATTCTGTTGTTTTCAGCCCAGCGCTCCAGCCTATCGAGGTCACTTTGAATTTTGTTTCTGTCTTCCAGAAACAAAAGTTGGGTGTTCCACCCAACTTTGTGTCATCTGCAAATTTGATAAGCATTCCCTGTACCTCCTGATCCAAGTCATTAATAAAAATGTTGAAGAGCACCGGGCCCAGGACTGAGCCCTGTGGTACCCCGCTTGTTACCTCTCCCCAGTTTGAGAAGGACCCATTGATAAGCACTCTTTGAGTCCGATTCTGTAGCCAATTGTGGATCTACCTTATAGTTGTTCCATCTAGCCCACTCTTAGCTAGCTTGCTAATCAGGATATCATGAGGCACTTTGTCGAAACTTCCCCTTCTCTCTGAAGCTCTGCGTTTGGGGGTGAGAGGTGGGTGAGTAAGCTTCACCTGTTGAATTTGTGCCAATCCTGACAATTTTAAAACAAAAAGAAAGAAATTGCCCTACAAGCACTGACACCCCCCCCCATGAAAAACACCAGATATCAGCAATTAAGGGTTTAAGTAAGGTAAAAAAAATATTACAAAAGCCACTTATAAAATATTATAAAATTATATATAATATAATAATGTAATAATTATAATATATAAGATATTATATAATAATATAATTCTGGAACAGTCATCTAGCACTGCCGCTGCTGCTGCTACCTCTTCTTCTAGCAAGGAGCAGCATTTCACAATTATCCCTCAGTTGCAGGATACTTCTTCACACAATGCATAATCAATTTGCTGCCACAAGATGGCAGCAGTGATGGTCAGTGTTGTAGATTGCTTTAAAATATGCACACTTTCCTGTGAGTAAGTCCCATTGAATGTTATAGGACTTACTTCTGAGTACACATGCATAGGATTGCACTGTTACTCTGTTTTCAGAGCGGTGGTAAATTTTACTTGGCTCTACCTGTGTACCCCATGTGAAAGTCTTTTTCTAACACATGCTAATGAAGTGCCATGGAGAACGCTCTCTACAGTAATGATTAGGATTATTCTGCAGTTTTGGACTGCTCTTCTTTAAATGCATTAGAAATTTTAAAAATTTAAATTTTTAGCAGAAAACACACCCTCCTCAAGGGAAAGAAAGAAAAAATCCTAACTACCTGAAATAGCAGCAACAAACATCATCATTCCATTTTGGCATTATTGTTCAATCACAGTGTTGTTGTTCTTGTTTTTCAATAAAGTACAACAGAGCCCACATGCTTTTTTCTGAGTGCAGAAAAGAGGAAATTGCAGGGTGGGCCAGTGAACCACTTTGAACACTCAGAGATATCTGAATGTTAAATATTATTATTTCTTTGGCAGACTACTAATGAAAACAAAGCCGCCAGGGATTTTATTTATTTATTTATTTATTTATTTATTTATACCCCGCCTTTTTTCCTCCAAGGAACCCAAGGCGGCTTACATAATCCTCCTCCTCTCCATTTTATCCCCACAACAACCCTGTGAGGTAGGTTAGGCTGAGAGTCAGTGACTGGCCCAAAGTCACCCAGTGAGCTTCATGGCCGAGCAGGGACTAGAACCCGGATCTCCCGAGTCTCAGTCCAACACTCTAACCACTACGCCACACTGGATCCATTTTTAAAGTGGGAGGGAGATCTTTAAAACAAGGAGTTTCCTGCACAATGTGGGGAAAGTAGGCTGAAAGTTATGTTTGACTGAAATAATGGCATATTTCTCCCCAGTTTATTTATTTATTATTTACATTTATTAATCACCCATCTGGCCGGCAACCGGCCACCCTGGGCGATATACATAGAATAAAAACAATAAAATACATTTAAAACAGTATAAAAATTTTAAAATCTTAACCCACCCCATATTCCCGCCTGAACAGCCAGGTTTTTAATGAGCGGCGGAAGCTCAGCAGAGAGGGGGCATGGCGGAGGTCACTCGGGAGAGAGTTCCACAGTACGGGGGCCGCCACAGAAAAGGCCCTCTTCCTTGTCCCCACCAGTCTAGCTGCTCTGGCTGAAGGGACAAGGGGAAGGCCGTCCGTGGCAGATCTTGTTGAGCAGCCCACTTGGTGTTGCTGGAGACGCTCCTTGAGATAGACTGGACAGGAGCCGTATAGGGTTTTAAAGGTCAAAACCAACACCTTGAATTCGGCTTGGCAAGCAACTGGTAGCCAGTTTACCCCTTCCTACCATTTGTTGTTGCCTCTATATTACATTTTAGACTGTAAGCTCTTTGAGGCAGGGAACTATTCTTTTAGACTCGGTAAAGCACCATGCACATTGATGGTACAATAATAATAATGACAACAACAGCAATCACCATCATCAGCATCATCATCATCAGCATCATCAGCATCATCAGCATCATCATCAGCAAAATAATCCAAGATCAACTCTGTTGCAAACAACAGAAAGACGGTTCATGGCTCAAGCGACAGTTCCACCATCTTTCAAGCTGCTGCGATTATTATTATTATTGCTGATTAATCAACAGGAATACAGAAACAGAGCACTATGGAAGGAAAGGACTCAGCAGTGGTGGTGACCTGCAAGGGGTGTGCAATGTTTGTTTTCCTGCCGGAGATTGACATGGCCTACACGTGCAACAAGTGCAAGCTGGTCACACTGTTGGAAGAAAAGGTCAGAGGACTGGAGCAGCAAGTGTCAACCCTCAGGAGCATAAGAGAAAGTGAGGAGTTCTTAGACAGAACGGTGGATCTACAGCACCAAAGCACAGTACAGGAGCCAGAAGGGCAACGGCAGGAAGAGGCGGAGTCGGAGACTGCAGAGGCAAGGGAAAATAACGCAGGGGGAACCCCCTGGAAAAGGGTGACTGTTAGGAGTAGAAGAACTACAAGACACTCTGCGCCTGTGGAAGCAGTGGAGCTATGGAACCGCTTCCATGTACTTGAGGACGAGAGCAGAGGACAGCCTGCAGAGGACGGATTATCGGGCACCCAACGTGACAGCGAGCAAGAGGCTGAGGGTCAGTCAAGTGGAGGCAATCAAACCAAGGCCTACAGCAAGAGGAAGAGAAGAGTACTCGTAGTGGGAGACTCCCTCCTGCGGGGGATCGAAGCCAAAGTATGTCGCGAAGACCCATGGACTCGCCAGGTGTGCTGTCTCCCTGGGGCACGGATTAAGGATGTGACAGAGCAGCTGCCGAGGCTCATGCAGCCCACCGACACATACCCCTTTCTTCTCTTCCACGTGGGTACAAATGATACTGCCAAGCGGAGTTACAAAGAAATCACGGCAGACTTTGAAGAGCTGGGAAGGGAACTCAAGAACTTCGGGGCCCAGATAGTTTTCTCATCCATCCTTCCAGTACTTGGAAGAGGCATAGAAAGGGAAAGAAAAATACTCCGAGTGAATGACTGGCTACGAAGGTGGAGCCGACGTGAGGGATTTGGATTCTGGGACCACGGGCTACACTTCCTGGAAGATGGACTGCTGGCAAAGGATGGGTTGCATCTCACAAGGACTGGGAAGAATGTGTTTGGCCACAGCATGAGGAACTTAATCAGGAGGGCTTTAAACTGAATCCAACAGGGGAGGGAGACATAAACTCGGGGGTACCAATGGAAGAAGGCCTCTATGCCACAATGGAGAGAACAGCTCCAGCGGTGCCCATTGATAGTCTACCACAAAATGTAGGGGGAAAGTCGGACTATAAAGCACATAATCTTCAATGTCTCTATACTAATGCCAGGAGTATGGGCAATAAACAAGACGAACTTGAACTCTTGATACATGAGGGCAAGTACGACTTGATAGGGATAACTGAAACCTGGTGGGATGACTCCCATGACTGGAATACAGCAATTGAAGGGTATAACTTGTTCAAAAGGAACAGAAGCAACAGAAAGGGAGGTGGAGTTGCACTGTATGTTAAAAATACGTATCTCTGCACAGAGATACAGGAAGAGGAGCTTGGCAGCCCCATTGAGAGCATCTGGGTTAAAATAAAGGGGGCAAAGAATAAAACGAACATGGCGGTTGGAGTCTACTACCGACCACCCAATCAAGGAGAAGACGAGGATGGAACTTTTGAAAAGCAAATTGCCATTGTTTCAAGGAGGCACGATGTGGTAGTAATGGGGGACTTCAATTCACCCCCTGCTCAATGCAGGAATCCAGGTCAAAGCATCTCTGACAGATGTCTGTCCAGCCGCACCTTGAATGCCTCCAGACTGGGAGAGCCCACCACCTCCCTAGGTAGTTGATTCCATGTCTTATTGCTCTGACAGTCAGGAAATTTTTCCTGATGTTTAGGTGGAATCTAGGTTCCTGTAACTTGAGCCCATTATTCCGTGTCCTGCAAACTGGGATGAACGAGAAGAGATCTTTGCCCTCCTCTGTGTGACATCCCTTCAAATACTGGAAGAGTGCGATCATATCTCCCCTCAGTCTCCTCTTCTGAAGGCTAAACATGCCCAGTTCTTTCAGTCTCTCCTCATAGGGCCTTGTTTCCAGTCCCTTTATCATCCTTGTTGCCCTCCTCTGAACCCTCTCCAGTTTGTCTATGTCCTTGTTAAAATGAGGTGCCCAGAACTGGACACAGTACTCAAGATGAGGCCTAACCAGTGCCGAGTAAAGGGGAATTATCACTTCCCGCGATTTGGAAGCTATACTTCTATTAATACAGCCCAAAATTGCATTTCCTTCTTTGCAGCCACGTCGCATTGCTGGCTCATATTCAGTTTATGATCTACCACAATTCCAAGATCCTTCTCACTTGTAGTATGTTGAGCCAAGTGTCCCCCATTCTGTAACTCGCATTTGGTTTCTCTCCTAGGTGCAGCACTTGGCATTATCCCTGTTAAATTTCATTTTTGTTGTTTTCGGCCCAGCGCTCCAGCCATCGAGGTCACTTTGAATTTGTTTTCTGTCTTCCAGAGTATTAGCTGTTCCACCCAACTTTGTGTCATCTGCAAATTGATAAGCATTCCCTGTACCTCCTGATCCAAGTCATTAATAAAAATGTTGAAGAGCACCGGCCCAGGACCGAGCCCTGTGGTACCCGCTCGTTCCCTACCCAGTTTGAGAAGGAACCATTGATAAGCACTTTGAGTCCGATTCCCTGATATCTGTTGGGAGACTTATTCAGCCAAACATGGCCCCTCCAAGAAATTCCTGAGCTGTGCTGCTGATAACTTCCTCCTACAGAAAGTGGAGGAAGGAACTAGAGGATCGGCTATCCTTGACCTGATTCTAACCAACAGACACGAGTTAGTGGATAAAGTGGCAGTTTCGGGAACTCTGGGGGAAAGTGACCATGTTATACTTGAGTTCTTGATTCTAACAGAAGCAAAAGCTGAGTGTAGCCAAACACGTACCCTGGATTTTAGGAAAGCCAATTTTAACAAACTCAGAACAATGATTAGTAAGATCCCATGGCAAGTGACTCTCACGAGAAAGGGAGCCCAGGAGGGGTGGGAGTTTTTAAAAAAGGAAATTTTAAAGGCACAATTGCAAACAATTCCCACAAGGAGAAAAGGCAGAGGGCAACAGAAGAAGCCAATGTGGCTTCACAATAAACTCAAAGATGACCTGAAAACAAAAAAGGACACGTATAGGAAGTGGAAGGAAGGACAGGCTACAGGGGAAGAGTACAGGCAGGTAGCACAGAACTGCAGGAATAGTGTCAGGAAGGCTAAAGCTGAGAATGAGCTAAGGTTAGCGAGGAATGCTAAAAGCAACAAAAAAGCTTTCTTCAGATACATGCACAGTAAAAGACAGAAGAAAGAACTGGTGGTTCAACTACGCAATGAGGATGGCAAATTGATAACAGAAGACAAAGAAAAGGCAGAAGTGTTCAATTCCTACTTCGGCTCGGTCTTCTCCCAAAAGAGGGTCTATGACCCCCCTGGCAAACCTGAAGTGCAGACTGAAGGGGCAGAATTGCAGCTTGAGATTGATAGGCAAATGGTCAAGGAGCACCTGATTACTCTGAACGAGTTTAAATCTCCAGGGCCTGATGAGCTGCATCCTAGAGTAATAAAGGAACTGGCAGAAGAACTCTCAGAACCACTGTCTATTATCTTTGAGAAATCATGGAGGACAGGTGAAGTGCCAGACGACTGGAGGAGGGCAAATGTTGTTCCCATCTTCAAAAAGGGCAAGAAGGAGGAACCTGGGAACTATAGGCCAGTCAGTCTGACATCAATCCCCGGGAAGATTTTTGAGCAGATTATAAAGAAGTCAGTCTGCAAGCACCTTGAAAACAATGCAGTGATTACTAGAAGCCAGCATGGATTTGTCAAGAACAAATCCTGTCAGACTAATCTGATCTCATTTTTTGATCGGGTAACCTCCCTTGTGGACTGTGGGAATGCTGTGGACATTATATACCTGGACTTCAGCAAAGCTTTCGACAAAGTGCCTCATGATATCCTGATTAGTAAGCTAGCTAAGAGTGGGCTAGATGGAACAACTATCAGGTGGATCCACAATTGGCTAAAGAATCGGACTCAAAGAGTGCTTATCAATGGTTCCTTCTCAAACTGGGGAGAGGTAACGAGCGGGGTACCACAGGGCTCGGTCCTGGGCCCGGTGCTCTTCAACATTTTTATTAATGACTTGGATCAGGAGGTACAGGGAATGCTTATCAAATTTGCAGATGACACAAAGTTGGGTGGAACAGCTAATACTCTGGAAGACAGAAACAAAATTCAAAGTGACCTCGATAGGCTGGAGCGCTGGGCCGAAAACAACAGAATGAAATTTAATAGGGATAAATGCCAAGTGCTGCACCTAGGGAGAGGAAACCAAATGCAGAGTTACAGAATGGGGGACACTTGGCTCAACAATACTACAAGTGAGAAGGATCTTGGAATTGTGGTAGATCACAAACTGAATATGAGCCAGCAATGCGATGTGGCTGCAAAGAAGGCAAATGCAATTTTGGGCTGTATTAATAGAAGTATAGCTTCCAAATCGCGGGAAGTGATAATTCCCCTTTACTCAGCACTGGTTAGGCCTCATCTTGAATACTGCGTCCAGTTCTGGGCACCTCACTTTAAGAAGGACATAGACAAACTGGAGAGGGTTCAGAGGAGGGCAACAAGGATGATAAAGGGACTGGAAACAAGGCCCTATGAGGAGAGACTGAAAGAACTGGGCATGTTTAGCCTTCAGAAGAGGAGACTGAGGGGAGATATGATCGCACTCTTCCAGTATTTGAAGGGATGTCACACAGAGGAGGGCAAAGATCTCTTCTCGGTCATCCCAGTTTGCAGGACACGGAATAATGGGCTCAAGTTACAGGAACCTAGATTCCACCTAAACATCAGGAAAAATTTCCTGACTGTCAGAGCAATAAGACAATGGAATCAACTACCTAGGGAGGTCGTGGGCTCTCCCACTCTGGAGGCATTCAAGGTGCAGCTGGACAGACATCTGTCAGAGATGCTTTGACCTAGATTCCTGCATTGAGCAGGGGGTTGGACTCGATGGCCTTGTAGGCCCCTTCCAACTCTACTTTTCTATGATTCTATGATTCTATGATCCTTATGGGTTTGGATGATGGTGGCTTCAGAGGGGTCAGAGCCCTTAAATGGTTAGAGCATCCTGGGGTGAATCTTACAAATTCACATGTGTGTCCCTATTTTCATATCTGAAATGTTGGAGGGTATGGAAACTACATGGATTCAGCTGTAAGATTGTGTAAAGAAATTTATAAAAAACAGCATCTCACAATTTGACACCAGTCACAAGATTCATCCTGGAGATTATATTGTTCAGAGATCTCTGCAGGCATATATTAAAACTGAGTAAATAATCACAGGGAATTTGTCTGTGTGATGATGATGATGATGATGATGATGATGATGATGATGATGATGATGATGATGATAAAATGGATCTTTCATTCTGTAATTCTAAAAGAATGTATATTCATGTGCTTTTGTCCCTTTCTTCTTTCTCTAATCTAGCCCCTGAGGAAGGCCCATATTCAGGGCCAAAACGCATAGGGCTGCCTCTTGGAATAAAACCACATATATATTTTTCAACATCCTGAGACTTTGTCTCTTTATTCCTCTGGATCAGTTTGGATGTTCTCCAGTTTTGTTTTATCCTGTTACACAGATAAGCCATTTAACTCACCCCTAATAAAGATACATGATTTTGGGGAGGGAATTATAAACAGTGAGGTCAGAAAGTACAGCCAGTGATTGTTTTTAACCCTGGACATTTGCAAAATAGCTGTGAGAATGTCACACAGACATGACGTTCTTGCACTGGTGAGCTGATAAACACATGTAGTGTGATTTAAAAACAACAACAACACAGCGCTGCCCTTATTCTAGCCACAGTGGATAGCGTTCAACTGCTTAATAAACAGTATTTCAACTGTTTTACATTGCAATCTGTCTTTGAAGTTCCTTTGTTCAAGAATGACCTCCTTGAGGTCAGTGACAGTGCCCTGGGAAGGTTCTAGTTGGTGCAGAATGCTGCAGCCAGGTTGGTAACAGGAGTGGCTTATTACCACCATATTACACCTATGCTGAAGGAACTGCATTGGCTGTCAATATGCTGCCAGGCCAGGTTTAAGGTTTTGGCATTTGTTTACAAAGCTCTAAACAACTCAGGACCAGAATACTTAAGATATCTGTTGATTCCCTACCAACCTACTCAGTTGCTGCACTGATTAGGAGATACCCTCCTGGTGGTTCCCAAGATTTCAACAGTCCAGTCCATCACAGCTCAGAATAGGGCTTTTAGTATTGTAGTGCCCACTCTCTGGAACTCCCTACCACTATGAATTAGGCAGGCACCAACCCTTCTATGTTTTTGGCACCTGCTGAAAACATACCTTTTCCAACAGGTATTCCCAGGAAAGTAATCTTGTCCTCCATATGAAGACTTGTTTTTGTATATCACTTAGAAATTTATTTAATGTACCGGTAAGCAATTCATAAATAACATTATGACAGGCCTATCACTCAAGGTCTGTGAGAGGGAGAAGTGTCATTGTTCAGAATGGGCTCTAGATCACTGAAGATAGGTTTGAGTGGTTTTAGCAGAGGACTGTAGCTGACAATAAGTAGTGTTCTGTTGTTTTATCTTCTGGGTCTGTCCTGTAGTAGATTATTCTTGGATATTCTTGGCCCAGTACATCTGTTGTTGTTGTTTACTTCATTGGTTGGATATTGTACTCTGAGAAATGCCAGTTTGACCAACTGATCTTGTACAAGTGGAAGCATGAGAACTGATGCAGAACCTATTGTAGCACTGCAAACGCTTCCGTATGTATTTGTAGGTCAGTGTTAGCCAGGGATGGGGACTCGGACTCCAGGACTCGACTCATGAGTCGGACTGAGTCCCCCCTCTGACTCGAGTCAGACTCGAGTCCCAATATTTTTAATGGGACTCGAGACTCGACTCGGGACTCGAGACCAAGGACTCGTGTTCCAAAATCGTGTTCTTCAAATGCAACATGGATAGGTTTTAGGAAGTACAGCAAGTTTATTTTTTTAAATCATTTTTCTAAAATGCAACCTTTCAGACATTTTGGGTTTGGCTGCCTCTGCCTGCCTGTCTGGGGTTCCCAGCCTGCTCTGCCTGCCTGGTCTCTTCTTAACCAGTTCCACAGTTTGAATTGTCCAAGACAAAGGCCTCTGCCTGCCTGCTTTGGGGTTCCCTTCCTCCTCTGCCTGTCTGGTTATTTTGGGTTTGTCTGCCTGGTCTGTTCTTGCCAAAATCAGTTGCAGAGTTTTGAAATAAAAAGGCACACTTGTGCCTAGAATTTATTTAAGCCACACATCTGAAGTAGCCTTATTTTGTTGGGGGGAAACCCCATTGATTTTAATAGGGACTTGTGGAGTCAGCTTTGGGAGTGACTTGTGACTCGTGACTCATGAGTCACCATTTTGGACCAAGGGCTCGGACTCGGACTCGAGATTCGGGTCCAAAGACTCGTGACTCAACTCGTGACTCGAGACCAAGGACTCTTCAACATCCCTGGTGTTAGCAGCTCATGGTTCTTTTGAGCCAATTATTCCTTGTAATTTGAAAACTATACATAAATATTTTAAGTGACATAAAATATTTATTTAAAGCATTGTAACTGAACACACTTTGGTGGAGACAAAAGAAAAGTCAGCATCAATGAGACAGCCACTAAAGAGAGAAATGCTAGGAAAGTGTGTGGAATGGAAAGCATTACAGGACAGAAGGGCCAGCATAAAATGGGTTGTGAATCAGATTCCAGTAAAACAGGAGTAGTAGTTCTGGAAATGTGGATGGAAGAAATGAGCAATTAGATGTGGAAGCTGTGTTGGTCAAGGTCAGGGCTTTGGGTGGGATTCACAAATCAGGGAGAGCAGCCAAAGTTGGGATCTGACCACACAGACAACTAACATGTCAAGGAGAAGGCTAGCCTGGATCATGTGATTATGTGAGCCCCTCCCTACAGTCTGAGGTGATACAACCCAGGCAGAGGTTTACCAGATCAGTATTAGGCCTGAGATTATTCGTGCTTATAATTAATATTAATACTATGTTGTGTATAAGCATCTCATATGAAATTAAATGCATGCATTGTGTAGCACTGTGTCAACCAGGGCTTTTTTTCTGGTGGAACTCACCGGAACTGAGTTCCAGCACCTTTTCTTCTATTAATTGCATTACAATTTAATCGCCATCTACTCCCGAGGAAATGTAATCCAAGAGTTCCGGTACCCTTTTCTTCAGAAAAAAAGCATTGGTGTCAACTATGTGCAGTGTTTTTTCCTTGCTGTATGTTTTGTGCTATGTGATCCCCCCCCCCCCAGGTGTCATGTATCTTGTTACATGTCGGTACCAGGGCTAGCTTTGCTATTAAGTGACTGTAAGCAGAACTCTACTGCAACTTTATACTCAGTGGCAGAAGCACTTTCCCCAAATCTGCAGATTGTCCCATCGCAACAGCTCCTTCTATAACTTACCTTCTCAGTTAAGGGTGACTTCTTTGCTCTGAAGCAAGAGATTTTGTGTGGGGAGCTGGCTTAATCTCCCCATTATCCCATTTCTCCTTCCAGGTGAAATCAGAGTGGCTTTTGTTCTGTACAACAACCTGGGCCCTTACTTGTCCACGGAGAATGCCAGCATGAAACTGGGGATGGAAGCCATGTCTACCAATCACTCTGTAATAGTGAACTCCCCCATCATCACAGGAGCAATAAATAAAGATTTCAGCAATAAGGTTTATCTGGCTGATCCTGTTGTGTTCACTGTCAGACACATCAAGGTAAGAAGCTACTAGCCTTGCAAAAAACCTCATATTTCAGCCTGGATTGTTTCCCTCCTTTTCTTGAAAACATACCAGAAAGTGTTTTCAGCTTTTCTCACATATATTACTTCTTTCAGTCAAGGTATTGTGAATCCAGTTAAATTCTGATTACATTTTTTTAAAAAAACCAAACCAGACAAAAATGTATTTTAAAGCACATGCTTCAAGATATCTTTCTGTCTGTTTTTTTTTTTAATGGAAAGATGTACTGTATCTTACATATCATATCGATAAGATGTAGAACAAGAATCTCTTTTGATTAGAAACCTCATTGGTTGTTAACATACTGGGCATGAATTCTTATATTTGGGATTCCACTGATATTTTTTGTCAAAGCTTAGTACAGTATGCTCAAAATACAAGAGCACGATTTATTAGTCACTAAAGGCTATGGTTATTATAGAACAGACCTTGGAAGAATGGCCTCTAAAAGTAACACACCAATGTTATATTTTCCCTACCAGAAATATATTTGTGCAAAAATTATTTTATGTTCAATTATTTCTTTGGGGGGGGCATGGCTATTGCCTCTGAGGTGGAAAATCTATATATGGATGATTTTGAGAACAACTGTGTGTTTAATGGGGCAAATTCCTGGACATCAGAGGTCATCAAATGGTGGAGGTACATTGATGACATCTTTATTGTTGGAGGGGTTCACACGATACATTTCAAGTTTTTTTCCCCCACATGGCTTAATGAATATCATGAGAATATAGAATTTGAGATGTATATAGATGATAAAACCATACATTTTTTGGATATAACGGTGCAGAAGGTTACACACACCAATGTATAGAAAACCAACTGATAAAAATTCATATCTGACATATGATAGTTTTCACCCTAAACATGTGAGACATAACCTTCCATAAAAGCAATTTCTAAGAATAAGAAGAAATTGTTCTTCTGTTCATTCAGACAGGAGGCAGGTATACTACAGGACCAATAAATTCTGCAAAAGAGGGATATCCCTGCACTGGGATTGAGTCAGCCAAAAACAATCCTCTAACAAAAATAAGTTAGATCTATGAGTGGTCAAGATCTAATGAATAGCCTTACTTATGGTGGTGTTGCCAATAGTCTCCAGAGAAGTATCTATATACATTGGTATTTAGTAGTGGACTCTCTGGGTTCAAACAACAGACCCTGTAGTACTTACAGAAAAACTAAAAATCTAAAAGACTGGTTGGTATACAGCAATACCAACCATAGACAGTTCAAGAGACATCAGAACGTAGAGTGCATCACTGCATATACTGCAAGTATACCCCCCCCCCAATGCAATACTTTCATCAATACAGTGGGCAATAGGATATATAATATCCAACCTTTTTCCACTTGTAGTACTGCATATGTGGTATGTACAATCAGATGTTCATGTGATAAAATATATGTTGGCCAGACCCAAAGACTACTCAAGAAATGCATGAACATGCATTTCAGCAATATATGGAATGAAAAATTTACAGCAGAACCATTCCATTGAAGAATTACGTTTCTGGGTGATGGAAAAATTACACAAACCAGATGTCAAACTTCTTAGAACATCTGTTTTGGATTCTGTAAATAGAAAGTCTTGTTCCAAAGGGTCTGAATGAAGATCTAGGCACTTAACATTGTTGTAAGTTGCGGGAAAGAATTAGGTATGTAGTTCTTCTCATGAGTAGAGGAGGCAAAAAGAAATCTCCCCTGCACTGAAATGCTTTTGCCTCCATTCAGCTGGAGCCAATTTAGGAGTATAAGCTGATCAGGGCGAGTCTTCCCTGTTTTTCAAATAGTGGAAACAGAGAAGGAATCAGTAAGATTTTTCAAATATATGTGGAGAAAAATGAGTGGGCGAGTAAAAGGATATAAACCATTGGTCAAAATGTTTCTGTAGAGGAATGTTATAATGAGGCTGTAAAGGGTTTACATTATTGAAATGGTTTGTTTTAATAGCCAAGAGAAGCAATTGTATTAGATTTAAGTTTGATATTTATTTATTTATTTCATTTTTATACCGCCCAATAGCCGAAGCTCTCTGGGCGGTTTACAACAATTAACAAGACAGTCCCTGCCCACAGGCTTACAATCTAAAAAGACATGACACACAAGGAAAAAGGAATGGGGAGGGAAGAAGGGGGGGATATGTTTGTAAACAGTTTTCCTAATGGGAAGCCTTCATATTAAAATTTGTATATACTAGTAGATGGATGCAAAAATAAGAATATATATTTAATACATATATATTTTATGAGTTAGCACTGATAGGAATTTTGGATGCATTTGTGAAAATTAATTGATGCAACTTTGCATACATTTTTCCAGTTTTTAGTATGGTTTTAAAGTGTTAATAATGTTTTACAGTGACATTTTATTTGCAAGCCCTGAGGAAGGAAATATCTTTCTGAAATGCACTGGGCTCATTAAAGCATGTTTCAGGCACTTGAGAACATCATCTCTCCTGTTTTCCTGACATAATTTATGCCTTTTCCTCTCTTTTTAAAAATCTTTTTATTTGCTGCATAACAATAACAACAAGAATAACAAAAACAAAAAAGGGTGGGGGGAGAACACCAAGAGAGGCATTTCCGCCAGTAATGCACTTATATTCAATTTAACCATTTGCAAAATATCTCTAGGCAACAATATACCAAGATAATTTATCACTTGTGGGCACCACTGAAATTGCCAATTAGTAACTACTTTGGATATCTTGATACTACCTACAGGCATTAATTCAGTCTTTGATCAGTTAAGCACGCAATCCTAACAGGTTGCCCATAAACCCCTGAACTCAGAGGTTTACAGACATCCAATGAAGAGCAGAAGGAGAGGTGGAGGCAATCTTTGCCACCTCACTCTTCCTGCTCAGTATTTCCACTAGATGGCCATTTTCAGCTGTCTAATGATGGCATTTTGGAGGGGGAAGGAAGGAGGCTGGAGCAGCTTCAAGATACCTTGTATCCTGGCTGCTCTAGTCTCCTCCCCTCTCTGCCCCCCTCCCTGCCCGCTTTCCCCTTTCTCCGAGGTCACTTTCCTGACCTCAGAGAGCAGCCAGTGAAGTTCTTTCCATGCCAGCTGTGAGGGGGAGGGGGTTCGGACCTCTGATTCCCAGCTCTGAACTTGGAGCACTATCTCCAGCCTCGGAGCTGGGAATCTGAACTATCCTACGCCCCCTCAGACAATGTCTAGGGGCCATAGGATTGTTCCTTAATAGTATAACCCAAAAGTGTACCAAAGGTATCAATTAATCTTATTAATTTTGGTATAGAAGTCTCTAACATAAATAACAACAAATCATCTGTGTATAAAGCCATTTTATACTCAACCTGCTCATGCACACAGCCAAAAATATCTCTATTTTGCCTAACTGAATATGCCAAGGGTTCCTAGCACAAATGAAATATCAAAGGAAACAGGACAGCCCTGCCTTATACCCCACTCCAAACTAAAAAAAACCCATACTATAATTACATTAGTCAACACTTGTGACACAGGAGAGAGATATAAAATTCTAATCCATTAAAAAAAATTCTGTGGAAATCCAAATTTTTCCAAGGTCACAAAGATAAGCTGCCAATATAATTTGTTAAACACTTTTCAGCATCAAGTGAAATTATTGCAGCTGAATCTATTCTTTTAGCATTCAAAGCAATCAGATTTGCTGCAAGCCTTAAATTATCTGCTCCCTGTCTCTGGCAAATAAATTCCACTAATGGACTAATGTGTGTATCATGCTAAAGTGTATTAGCCAAAATTTCTCTTAATATTTTAGCATCCACATTAATTAAGGAAATTGGCCTATAATTTGCACAGTTGGTATGGTCTTTGCCAGGTTTAGGGATAACTGATATATAAGCATCAGGTAAAGTTCCTGATTCAAAAGCCTTATGATAAAGACAGAAAACTTTAAGAGTCAAAAAGTCTAAGTGCAACTTGTACCATTCTATAGGAAAACCATTTGGCCCTGGGACTTTCCCATTCCTCATGTTCTTGATTCCCTCTGCAAAGGTTCTGCAAGTAGCTCCTTGTGCTGTGAATCCAGTTGTGGAAGGACCAACTCTGAAAAGAAATTGTCAGATTCCTGAAATTGTCAGGCTCCCTATCCTCCTTATATAATTCAGGATAAAAATTTTGAAATTTTTATATCGTGTGTGTGTGTGTGTATGTATAATTATGATTATCTTTGAGCAACAGCCTTTCCCCTTCATTGGTTGTTTGTTAACATAACCATTGTATAACTGTTTATTTGAAATGAGATTCATTTATTTGATTTATAGCCCTCCCCCACAACAAGGGCTTGGGTCAGGTAACAAACCTAGTATTATTTTATCCTAGCTATGAGGAACACTTGCAATTGTCTAGCTACCAAAGACTATCAGTGTTATAATCATTGTCATGGGGTAATACAGCAGGTTAGCTCTGAAGATCTCAGTGTAGTCTATGGCCAGCATCAATGAGTAACAAAGAATTAGGAAAGCATTTTGCTAAAGTGAGAAAGGTAATGCACTTTGTGTGGTATGCTCAGGTAGAACTTGTAATATATCAACCTCTGCTGGTTGTGGCTGGGAGAAGAGAATGTTTAATGTTTCAGCATTTCTATTGCATGTATTTATTTCTTCCTTGTAGCAGTCAGAGGAAAATTTCAACCCTAACTGTTCATTCTGGAGCTATTCTAAACGCACAATGACAGGGTACTGGTCGACTCAAGGATGTCGTCTCTTGACAACAAACAAGACACACACAACATGCTCCTGTAATCACCTAACCAACTTTGCTGTGCTGATGGCCCATGTGGAAGTGAAGGTAAGAATGGCAGGTGCATAAGGAAAGACGAATAGATCACTCAGAAGTTTGATTATTGCAAAGAGAAACAATATTTGTGAGGCTATTAAGTGAAGGTAATTCTAACTAGAAGATAACTGTTATAGTTTTCGATCCTACAGTTGCTTGAATCATCTAGAGCACTTTGTTCTGCAGGCATTGCAGAACAATTACCTCCATTGATGCTTGGTAAGATGACTCCCATGAATGAAATGTAGCAACTGAAGGATATAACTGGTTCAAAAAGAAGAGATGCATCAGAAAGGGATGCGAGTAGTATTATATGTGTGTGTGTGTGTGTGTGTGTGTGTACACTTGCACAGAAATTCAAGAGGGTATCTGAGAAAAAGAAATGGAAAAAGAAATAAAAACAACATTGTGGTCAGAGACTATTACAGACTGCCTTACCAAAGAGTGGAAGTGGATTATGCTTTCCTGAAACAAATTACAGATGTTTCAGAGAAGCAAGAATTAGTAGCTATGTTGGACTTCAGCTACTCTGATACCTGCTGGGATATAAGCTCTGCTAAGCATGGCATTTCAACAAATTCTTGCCATGCCTTGCTGACAACTTCCTCTTTCAGAAGGTGCAGTAATGAAGGGATCTACTGTCCTTGACTTGATCCTAACCAATAGGGTTGAGTTGGTAAATGAGATTAAAGTGGCAGGTACCTTGGGGGAAAGTGACCATGTAATGCTGGAATTCTTAATCTTACAGAAAGCTAAAGGTGAGAATAGTCATAAAAGCCCTGCTAGATCAGACCAAAAGCCCATCTAGTCCAGCATTCTATTCTCACAGTGGCTAGCCAGATTCCTATGGGAAGCCCACATGAGCACCCTCCCACTGATGCTCCCTAGCAACTGGTATGGAGAGGCATATTGCCACTGATACTGAAGGTAATATGTAGCCATCATGACCAGTAGCTATTAAAGCTTTATCATCCATGAACCTTTTAATTCAGCAACACTTATAAGTTCAGAGAAATGCTAAGTAGGATTCCATGGAGAGACATACTAACAGAGAAAGGAGCTCAAGATGGGTGGGAATTCCTGAAGGAAGAGTTACTAAAGGAGCAGTCACCAGCAATTCCAGCACAAATGGGAGACGTCTAAAAGGCCATTTCATGTATGGCTGAAGAAGGAGGGTGCACTGCTCATTAAAGATGGCAAAATGTTAATGGGAGGCAAAGAGAATGTGGAACCACTCACCTTCTGCTTTGCCTCTGTCGGTTATGTATTTCTTAAATTTCTATGCCACCTGATAGCCAAAGCTCTTTGGGCGGTTCACAAAACAAAGCTTAAAACCATAAAATGCACTAACATAATAAAACAGTACAAAATCTTAAGTTTAAAACAGAATGAAACCAAAGTTCAAACCAGAGTAAAAGCTGGCAGCAGTACCAAGTTTTAAAATTCACTAAAACCATTTTTTAAATGGAAGGACTAAAGATATCAGGCCGGTGTTCAAAACGAGACCCAAATATGGTCATATAACCATAAGATGTAATAAAAACAGAACAGAATAAACCATAAGCCTTGCCCAGCCACTATTGCTGCCTGCCTGGGGATTGTGTGGGACCCCTGCCACCACAGCCACCAACACCTGCTCCCACTGCTCCTAAGGGGGCAGAAGACTTGGGAGGCAAGACTTTCCCTTCCAACTCCCCCCTGCCAAAGCCAACGTCTTTGTACAGAAGTTGTTGGGTGCACTGGAGCTTTGCTCTGACAATTTCTGTAAACTGCTTTCTAAACTGTTCCCTTCCTGCTGCTATGTGATGGGGGGGGGGGGCGAGCAAGTGAATGAGTGACTGACCAAGATGGGGGAGGGGGGAAGGAGAAATAGAAGGGCAGCAAAGTAGCATAATGAGGCCTGTGGCGTAACCTCATGATTCAGTTCCCTGGTGTATGTCTGCATTAGTATGTTTAGTGTGTCTAGAATGTTGAACCAAGTGGGTGTGGTTTGTGATGTCTTGGAAAGGGTGGGGGGTATATAAGGAGTGTTTGAGTGATGTCAGAGTAGGTTAAGAAGTAGAGTGTTGGTTGTAGTGTGTTGGGAGTGTTAGAGAGTTTGGGAGTTAGGTTAGGTGGGTTATTCATGTCTTGTCAGGAGTTTAAAGAGGAATCAGTGATTGTATGAGGAGTGAGAGTATTTGGAGTTACAGTAATACCTTGGATTACGAGTAACCCGGTGTGCGAGCATTTTGAAAGACGAGCAAAAGTTTTGCAAAAATTTTGACTTGCTAAACGAGCGAGGTCTTGCAAAACGAGCACACCGGGTTACTCGCTGCCGCGTGGAGCCGCCCGGGAGCCGGCGCAGAGTGAGCAGCCACACCTGACCTCCGCGGCTCCCTGCCAGGGAGCCGGCAAAGCACTGCCAGCTCCATGGCAGGGAGCTGCGTGGAGGCGCTCCCACTGCTCCCTACCTTTTATTTTCCAGCGGCGGCTCGCTGAGGGGAGGCGAGCCGCCCATGCTGCCATGCCCGGTCCCATCGCATCTTGAAGCGGCTCCCTTTTCTTTTCCATGCGGCTCCCTTTTCTTTTCCAGCGGCGGCTCTGCTCTCCTCAGCAAGCCGCCCGCGCTGCCATCGGCGGTCCCGTCGCATCCGGAAGTGACGCGACGGGACCGGCGGCGCGGGCGGCTCGCTGCAGAGAGGCGAGCCGCTGCTGGAAAAGTGGCTCCCTTTTCTTCTCCATGTGGCTCCCTTTTCTTTTCCAGTAGCGGCTCGCCTCCCCTCAGCGAGCCGCCCGCGCGATCGCCGGTCCCGTCGCGTCACTTCCGGGGGGAGATGATGCGACGGGACCGGCGATGGCAGCGCGGGCGGCTCGCTGAGGGGAGGCGAGCCGCTTCTGGAAAAGAAAAAGGAGCCACATAGAGAAGAAAAGGGAGCCGCTTTTCTAGCAGCGGCTCGCCTCTCCGCAGCGAGCCGCCCACGCCGCTGGTCCCGTCGCGTCTCTTCATGATTACTGGCCAAACATGGCTGGGGAAGTCACTGAATTCTGCAAGTTGTGTGAGAGTTGTCAGACGGTGGGAAAAAGTGGGGACAAGCAAAAATTTTTTAAAAATTTGACTTGATAAACAAGCAAGGTCTTGCAAGACAAAGTAGGGATGTAGCCGCTCGCCTTGAGTGGGTGTAGCGGGCCGAAATCGGCCCTGCTCACGCCGGCCAGAGACTCGTTTTGATATAAGAGTGTTTTGGATTACAAGCACGGTTCCGGAATGAATCATGCTTGCAATCCAAGGTATTACTGTATATCTACCGCTTTCCACCCCCAAACAAATGGGCTCATTGAAAAGTTTAATGGCACCATTAAACAGATGATTAAAACCTATGTGGCAGATCATCCCTTTGACTGGGATAAAAAGTTACCCTTTTTTTATTTTTTATTTCTTATATTTATTAATTGTCCATCTGGCTGGTCACCTGGCCACCCTGGGTGATGTACAATTAAAACAATTCAATAAAACAATACAATAAAATATGATAATTAAAACAGTATAAAAAATTCTTTTAAAATCCTAACCCACCCCATATTCCCGCCTGAACAGCCATGTTTTTAATGCACAGTGGAAGCTCATCATGGAGGGGGCATGGTGAAGGTCACTAGGGGGGGAGTTCCATAATGTGGGGGCTGCCACAGAGAAGGCCCCCACCAGCCTGGCTGCTCTGGCTGATGGGATAAGGAGAAGGCCATCCATGGCAGATCTTGTTGAGCGGCCTACCTGATGTTGCTGGAGGCGCTCCTTGAGATAAACTGGGGCGGAGCCATGTAGGGTTTTAAAGGTCAAAACCAACACCTTGAATTCGGATCAGCAAGCAACTGGTAGCCAGTGCAACTCCTTAAGCACTGGCGTGATGTGATCACGCCGGTGGCTGCCCTTAATCAGGCGAGCCGCCACGTTCTGTACCAGCTGAAGCTTCCAAACTGTCTTCCAGGGTAACCCCACGTAGAGCGCATTACAGTAGTCTAGGCGAGAGGAGACCAAGGCATGAACCACTGGGATCGGATTATTAGGATTCCCTATTTCCTCTTTGCCTACCGGGAGGTTCCCCAAGATTCCACGGGGTTCTCGCCTTTTGAACTGATGCTAGGGAGGAATGTGCGAGGTCCCCTTAGTATTCTTAGGAAGAGCTGGGAAGTGGAGGAAGAGAAGGAGTCAGTCATCAATTATATGCTCAGCCTGCAAAATGACATGCGCAAAGTCATGGAACTGGCTCATACCAATTTAGCCAAAGCCCAACAAAGACAGAAGAGCTGGTATGACAAAAGGGCCAAAGCTAGAACATTGGAGATTGGAAACAAGGTCCTGGTGTTTTTGCCCAAGAAATCTAATCGACTGGAGGCTGGTTGGGAAGGACCATATATTGTTCAGGAAAAATCGGACCCAACTACATATCACACTGAGTTGCCTGTCACTGACGCATCAGAGGTCGGAGTCGGGGCTGTCCTAGTGCAGGCCAGAGATGGTGTCAAGCATCCGGTGGCCTACTTCGGTCAGAAATTGTTGGATCGGGAGCGAGGCTGCTTGTTGGGGCAAGTGGAGTGTCTGGCGATCGTATGGGCCTTGGATGAGATCGGGCCGTGTGAGTGGAGCCAACAATTCATCCTACAAACTGATCATAAAGCACTGTTGTGGCTGCAGACAATGCAAAACCACTGCAACCAACTTTTGCAGCAGTGGGTGTGGTGTTTACAGGAATTTCATGCGGAGATCCAGCCTGAGAAGGGTTTATGCGCCTGGTCCTAAAGTGTAAAGGGCCGTGTCGTCGCAGTGCCCCCCCCCCGATGACCCAGGTACACCACTTCCTGATATTTACCCACCTGATATTTTTTTTGCTTTCACTGTCAACCCCATGTTGTGAATCCGCTGAAACACTTGCCGTACATGATCTAAGTGTTGCTCCCATGTGGAATTAAAAATTGTGATGTCATCCAAATAGGCACAAGCAAATTCCCCCAACCCATTCAAGAGCCTGTTCACCAGCCTTTGGAAGGTAGGTGGTCCGTTCTGCACCCCAAAAGGGAGGGTGTTAAACTGAAAGAGCCCCAGGTGGGTGGCAAATCAGATTTTAGGGCAGCATCCGGGTCTAGGGGCACTTGCCAATATCCTTTGGTTAGGTCGGGAATGGTGATATACTTTGCATGACCCAGTCGCTCTAACACAGTGCTTCTCAAATAGTGGGGCGGGCCCCCCAGGGGGGGCGCGAGGCTCCGGAAAGGGGGGCTCGTTTGACCTCAGTTAAAAGTTTTTTTTAATATTGTGTTCCTTTAAATCCTGTGCTCCTTTAAATCTTTTCTGCTACAGTTAATAAAGCTATTCTTTGTTGTAAATTGATCCACATTTCTTTCTTTTTTTATTCTCTTATACGTTAATAAGGATACAGTGTTATGCAGAGGTGTACTTATAACAATTTTTTAGACAAATGATACTATTTACAGTCGCGCGGGGGGCGCGAAATGTTTTCTTCTTCCTAGGGGGGGCATGACAGAAAATAATTGAGAAGCACTGCTCTAACAGAACATCCATATGAGGAATGGAATAGGGATCGGGAAGGGTCACCCAGTTAATTTATCAGTAATCCACACAGAACCTGACCCCCCCATCCCTTTTGGCCACCAGAACAACAGGGGATGACCAGGGGCTAGAGCTGGGCGTGATAACCCCTAAGTCCAACATGGCCTGCACTTCTTCAGCAATTGTCTGGGTGTGTGGCCCCACCGCTCTATAGGGCAAAGACTGAATGGGATGGCTATCCCCTGTCAGAATCAAGTGCTGAACTAGGCAGGTTCTACCTGGGTGGTTGGAAAACATAGCTCAGAAATCCTCTAAAACCTCCCAGATTTGAACTTGCTGGTCTCGGGTCAGGGAAGGAGACAACTCTAATTCTTCTAGCCCCCTGTCTTGTTCCCACTCTTCTAACAGATTTCCCTGTGGGAAATCCTCTTCTGAGGTGCCTTGATAACATGACATGTTGGTTTTGTGTTCTACATGCAGTTTCAAGGTGTTGACATGGTACAGCTTTGGCTGGCTTGATACCTGGGAGAGACACCAAATAGTTTACCTCCCCCATCCGCTGTATCACAGTCCCAGGCCCCTCCCACTTCAGCAACAATTTATCAGTCTTTATTGGTTTTAATACTAGCACCTGATCTCCCACCTTAAAGGAACACAGCACAGCAGTTAGGTTGTACCAATGTTGTTGTTGCTGCTGTGCCTCTTTCAGGTGTTGTTGAGCAGATGTCTTCTCTTCCTGCAAGGTAGCTTGTAACTGCTGCATGAAGGTAACCACAGGCTGAGGTGCGGTAGTTAGTTTCCCCTCCCATTTTGCCCGTAAAAGAGCCAAGGGCCCCCGCAGTTTCCACCCAAACATCAACTCATTAGGGGAAAGCCTCCTCAGCAGCACTGCAAGGTTGGATCCTCCCTCTGGGCAGCCTGAAAGGTGGAATTGTCCCCCCAGGGAGGGCCAGAGCAACCCCCTTCCTCTGCTCTGCTGTGGTTGGCTTTATTTATTTATTTCTTATATTTATTTCTTATATTTATTAATCGCCCATCTGGCCGGCCACCC
The DNA here is from genome assembly GCA_021292165.1 of Shinisaurus crocodilurus. Taxonomy (NCBI): domain Eukaryota; kingdom Metazoa; phylum Chordata; class Lepidosauria; order Squamata; family Shinisauridae; genus Shinisaurus; species Shinisaurus crocodilurus. The sequence continues at coordinate 124,790,126 of CM037877.1, forward strand.
GGCCACCCTGGGTTGATGTACAATTAAAACAATACAATAAAACAATACAATAAAATATAATAATTAAAACAGTATAAAAAATTCTTTTAAAATCCTAACCCAGCCCATATTCCCGCCTGAACAGCCATGTTTTTAATGCATGGCGGAAGCTCATCACGGAGGGGGCATGGCGAAGGTCACTAGGGAGGGAGTTCCATAACATGGACTGCTTTGACTCGGGCAGTCCTTTGGGAAGGGAAGTACCCCTTTCCCCCGCTTCAAACGGTTCTGTGGCGACAGATGCCAGCAGGGGGGGATTTTCCATTCAGTGCACCTGGTCCCCGCTCCTCATGCTGGACTAGGCTTAGGTCGTCTAACTCGGGCAGCACGGCAGGGGGGAAAAACCCTTTCCCCGCGAAATAACTGTTTCTGACACAGGGGCAGGGGAGCAGTCTCTCTCCATGTCCAAAGCTACACTCCCCCCCCCCCCGCTTGTCCAAATTCCACCTGCTGCTCGGCTTGGCTATGCATTGCGGCCCCCATTTTAGCAACTTGATAGCCCAAGTCATTGCCTAGAATGATCCCCCACTGTTCTTGGTCGTGGACCAGCACATCTAGCTCGCCTTCCCAACCTTGATATTTCACCCATACTCGGGCCAGTGAAACTTCTATATCTGGGGAATTGTAAGGCAATATTGTAAAGGTCTCTCCCTTTAAAATTTGGGAGTCTCTCACGTGTGAGCGATGCAGGGCAGTCACTTCCACACCCGAGTCTCGGTAACCTATTTGGGGCACATTGTTAATGCAAATGGACTCACAGAACTGGTGTTGGCTCCAACGAATCTGCTTCTTGGGCACGATTCTCAACAGGGAGGCTTTTGTCAATCCTCCGGTCCTGCCCCCAGACAGGCGTGCACGCAACCCATCTCTTGCTTCTGGCTCTTTTCCCCCTGCTAAGGGCTCCTCCAGCTCCGCTTCCTCCAAATCATGCACTTGCCGCCATCCGCTCATTCGCTGGGGCACACAGTCAGGCGCGCCAGTTTTGCGCGGCAATCTTCAATCTCCATTCTGCGGTGGGGAGGCAGGCTAATACTCTGTGTCGCTCCCAGCTCCGGAGCCCACCAGAGATGCCAAGACTCTCCCCAGCTTGCTCACTTGCAGCTGCCTGCCGTTCTCAGTCCTTGCCCAGGAGTTTGGGGCAGTTTCTCTTTAGGTGCCCTGGCTCCTTGCAGTAGTAGCAACCACTGCCAGGCGAAGTGGGAGCCCCCCGCAGCTTCAGCGCCCATTTGTCAGGGTGCTCACCCTCTCTGCTTTTCACCAGTAGGCCCCCATCCGTCCCCTTGGTCTCTCCATGACAGCATTCCCCGTGACTGAAAAGGAAGGCTCACCTCGCACTCTTTTGCCAATACAACCCCATCTGGTTGCCCAGCATGGCAGCCTCTCTTGCCGTAGTCGGTTCATGGTCGTGCACAACAGTCACCAGGTCTTCTGGAATCGTATTGTAGAACTGTTCTAAGATTATCAACTCTCACAGTTCTGCCAAGGTGCTCCTCCCGGTCACCTCGAACCAGGCGCCCCAGGCTTGCTCTAGGTACACCACCCAAGACACCAAAGTCTTTTTGGGAAGCAGGCGCTCCTGTATGAATCGCCACTGGCAATGTTCTGCTGAGAGTATAAACTACTGGCGCACCGTCTCCTTAAATTTTTTGTAGTCCTGCAACTCTGCTCAGGGCAGCGCTCCCAGGAGGTCGGCCAACTCCTCCCACACTTGTGTCCGGAGAATAGACTTTTTTTAAAAAAAAATATTTATATTTTTAAATGAACACACATACAAAGAACATAAACCTACAAATCATAAACTCCAAGTGCACCCGTCACCCCGGGGCCAAAACCAATTCTATCCACACAATCCATTATTAATCTATATTCCAAAAATACATCATATCATGACATGGCTTACTCCCCTTTCCCTTTACTAAAACATAATCTAAAAATGGTCCCCATATATCCTTAAAATTATTTTTCTTTAATTGTTCCCTTTTACATTTAATACTACATGTTAGTTTATCATTTAAAGCAATATCCCAAACCTCTTTATACCAATCTATTATTAAGTACTGGTGTTGAACTTTCCAATTCCTTGCTATCAGTAATCTCCCTGCCGCTAATAAACTTACAATTAATTCCTTTTTCTCTTGTGAGCACAGAAGTTTCTCCGTTATTGATAACAATGCTAATTTTGGACAGACCTCCAAATTAATGCCAATAATTTCTGAAATTTCTACAAAACTTTTATTCCAAAAATCCAGTACGCTTTTGCAACTCCACCACATATGACCATAAGTTCCAAGTTCCTGACATCCTCTCCAACACAATGGAGCACAATTACTATCTATTTTGTTTAATCTTACTGGAGTCAGATACCATCTCCAAACAGTTTTTAAAAAATTCTCTTTTATCCTTACTGACATATTTCTTAATATACGTCTGCCCCAAATATTTCTCCACCCCGCATTCGATATCTCCTCCTCAAATTCCATTTCCCATATCATCTTAAGGTTATCTTTTTTTCGCTTCAATCCTCTGAAACATTTTATATATCTCCTTAGTTAGCCCTCTGGAAGATACATTCCCTTCTATAAGTTCTCTAGACAACACTTTCTTTTCAAATCCAGTAAACTCCCTCTCATGCTCATTTCTCTTCTTCCATTTCTTAGTCCACTGATCTAATTGCATTAAATTTAACCACGAAATTCTACCTGGCCCAATCATTTCCGATATTTGTTGTCTAGTCTCAATTTTTCCCATCCAATCCATTAATTTGATAACCTTATTTTCCCTAAATATAGCTTCCCAATGCTGTGCATTTTCTGGAAAGTCCTCCATTGCTACCACAGGGGTTAACGGGGATATCCCTGGTATAAAAATCTGTCTATTACTATTCCAAATCCCTACCATATTTTTCAAGAAGGGATTTTCTATTCTTTTTACCCTACTATTAGTTTTTTTTTTTAATAAAAATTTTTCCATCCCAATTTCTATTTCCTGCGTTTCTATTTCTAACCACAAAATATTCTTCTTAACTAAAATATCCATTATAAACCTTAACTGATTAGCTATATAATACCACTTGATATTAGGAAGGCCAAGCCCACCTTCTTTTTGGGATTTATACCATTTACTCTTAGTAATCCTCGCTTTTCCCCCCCATTACAAAAATTATTAATTATTGCTTGCCATTCCTTAATTTCCTTCTCTGATAAACAACATGGTATCATTCTAAATAAAAAAATTATCTTTGGTAATATCTTCATTTTTATCAAAGCTATTCTACCAAACCATGAAAGTCCAATTTTTTTATATTCCTCTATCTTTTTTTTTACCTCATTCTTTAACTTTCTTCTAAAATTTTGTTCTCCTATTTTTTCTAGCTCTTTTAATATATCTATACCTAATATTTAATTATGCTTTTTACCTTAATATTTGATCTTTTTTTAATCCCTTCTAGCTCCTCTATTTTACTATAATTAAACAACATAATCTCAGATTTATCCCAATTTACTTGCAACCCCGTAACATCCCTAATCCTTTAAATGATTCTCTAGCCTATCCATCATTTCCATGGGATTTTCAATTGTTAACAGGGTATCATCTGCAAAAAGATTAATTTTTATCTTATCCTTTATCCCTATCCCTTTTAAATTACTATCCTCTCTAACTACATTTGCCAAAACCTCCATAACTATAGTTACAAAAAGCCTAGGCCTCCGTGATCAAAATAAATCCAATAGTTCTTTAAACTTTACAAATTTCTATTCATTACAAATGAACATTAAATACAATGTATATAATTCAATTATTTCAATTTTTTCTCAAAACAATTATTTCAATTTTTTCAAAAGTCCTGGCTGTCCAGAATAAAGTCCTTCCTATAACCAGCGTTGTTTTTTCTTATTTCTTTTTTCTTCTTACCAGGTTATATGTAATTGTTGTCACTTTGAGGTTATAGTCCTACAGGAAACCGGTTTGTATTCCCGTTTCGTTGTCTTCCTCAGGGATACTTCCTCAATATTACTTTAAACAAAAAATAATTTCTCCAATGTCCTGGACTGCTTACAGTTTCATATTTTGTTGTAAACATAAAGAAATTTATCATAACACAAATAAGCATTTTACAACAAGCTAACCCCCGTTAGCAAACCTGCCTACCAGAGGCCCCTCCCCAAACTTACATTTCTTGTCAGCATACTGCTTTCTCATTCGTGTGTTTGAGAAGGTAATCATCAGGGACATAGTGGAGGAAGAGAGCAGTTATCACACACGCTGGCAAAATTTGTCAAAGCAAGAACGTGTAGCTCTTAAGGGATTGGAACAAGATGATAACATTATAATTAAACCAGCAGATAAAGGAGGGGGGATTGTTATCCTGAATACTGTAGATTATGTTGCAGAAGTATACAGACAATTGAGTGTGAGAGAGAACTATGTCCCAACCCCACAAGATCCCACCAAGAATATTGGACGCATTATTAAAGTAGTATTGGATGAAGCACATATAATGGGAGAAATTAATGAAGAGTTGTTTAAGTTTTTGCATAATGAAAGCCCAAGGATCCCGTTGTTTTATGTACTTCCAAAAATCCATAAAGGAGGATTTCCCCCGAAGGGAAGACCTATAATTTCAGGGGTCAACTCAATATTAGAACCTCTATCACAGTACATAGATTCCTTTTTACAACCTTTTGTCAGGAAAGGGGAAACCCACATTCGAGATACTAGTGATTTTATTAGTTTGGTAGAAGGTAAGGTTATCCCAGTTGGATCAATTTTTTTGACTATGGATGTAATATCATTGTATACATCCATTCCCCAAGATGAGGCAAGATTAGTCATTGAGGAAACATTGGACATGAGACAGAGAAAAACACCCTCGACCCATTTTCTAATGTAATTGGTAGATCTTATATTGGAGAAAAATTACTTTAAATTCAACAAGGAATTTTTCTTTTAAATTAAAGGGGTAGCAATGGGATGTACGGCAGCCCCGAGTATAGCTAATCTCTACATGAACAAATTGGAAAAGGATTTCTTTTTGAATCGTGATCAAAATCCATTTTTTCAGGAAATTTTGTTGTATAAGAGATTCATAGATGACATTTATATTATTTTTAACAATGGGGACACTGTTACACAATTCTGTACATGGATGAACACAGCCAATAATAATATTAAATTTACTTGGGAGTACAATAGGGACTCAATTCCTTTTTTGGACATTATAACGTACAGAACAACCAAGAATAGGATTGGCGTACGGCCATATAAAAAAATGATGGATAAAAATTCTTATTTACTTTATTCCTCATTTCACCCATCTCATTTGAGGAAAAATATTCCCTATGGGCAGTTTCTTAGACTAAGGAGAAATTCTACCTCCTTAAGGGAGTACATACAGCAGAGCCAGAAATTGGAGCGTGACTTCATAGATCGTGGATATCCCAGAGTATTAATCCAACAGGCTAGGGAGAAAGTTGCAACAATGGATAGAGGTGATATGTTTAGATCTAGTATTAAAAAAAACAGACAATAGACTCCATTGGGCAATAGATTTTACACCATTGGCGGGAAGAATAAAAAAAGTGATTTTGACACATTGGCATTTAATCTCCGATATCCCTGGTTGTAAGAACTTACCAGCTATAGGGTATAGGAAAACTAAAAACATTAAAGATACCCTAGTGAATACAGAATTAAGGACAAGAGAACCACATAGGAAGGAGTTTAAAGGACATTACAGCTGTGGCCATTGCAAGGTATGTCCTCGAGTTATTGCTGGAAAGGAATTGAGTATAGTAGGCAAAGACAGACAAATTGTTCTAAATCACTTCTCCACATGCAGCACCTCTAATGTTGTTTACATTATAACGTGTAATTGCCAGCAACTATATATTGGCAGCACTATAAGACCTGTAAGAACGAGGATAATGGAACATATATCTAGAATTAAGAACAAAATAGTTGAAGCACCTCTAGTAAATCACTTCATGCAGTTCCATCCAGATAGCACTGAATTTAAATTTGCAGTGCTACATGTGGCTGAATCTGGCAGTCGGGAGAGTATTGAAAGGGAACTGTTAAGGAAGGAAGCCTTCTGGATCTTTAATTTGGACACTAAAGTCCCACAGGGACTTAATGTAAATCTGGAATTGTCATGTTATTTGTAATGGTGCCAAAGGAGGTGGGAGGTTTGAGTACAATGTTGTTTTTCTACGAGTCAAAGGTTGTTCTTCTTTTATAATGAGCTTGCTGTTCAATTAATATTGTTTATGATGACTGGGGGTCTGCTAATGTCTTATGTATGAAAAAGTCATGGCAAGGGTTAATGGACATGTAATGAGTTAATAGCCAGAAAAGAGTATAAAAGTAATTGAAAGTTTGACCACTAGAGGACTCTGGATGAACACACGAATGAGAAAGCAGTATGCTGACAAGAAATGTAAGTTTGGGGAGGGGCCTCTGGTAGGCAGGTTTGCTAACGGGGGTTAGCTTGTTGTAAAATGCTTATTTGTGTTATGATAAATTTCTTTATGTTTAGAACAAAATATGAAACTGTAAGCAGTCCAGGACATTGGAGAAATTATTTTTTGTTTAAAGTAATATTGAGGAAGTATCCCTGAGGAAGACAACGAAACGGGAATACAAACCGGTTTCCTGTAGGACTATAACCTCAAAGTGACAACAATTACATATAACCTGGTAAGAAGAAAAAAGAAATAAGAAAAAACAACGCTGGTTATAGGAAGGACTTTATTCTGGACAGCCAGGACTTTTGAAAAAATTGAAATAATTGTTTTGAGAAAAAATTGAAATAATTGAATTATATACATTGTATTTAATGTTCATTTGTAATGAATAGAAATTTGTAAAGTTTAAAGGACTATTGGATTTATTTTGATCACGGAGGCCTAGGCTTTTTGTAACTATAGTTATTACCGTGATCCTCCTTTGTTTTCACAAAACCTCCATAACTAGCACAAATAAGATTGGGGAAAGGGGACAGCCCTGTCTGGTACCTCGGCCTAGAAAAATTTGATCTGTTATACCATCATTTACTACGACTGACGTCATATTTTGAGCATATAATTGATCAATAACTCCTCGAAACTTTCACCAAACCCCATAGTTTTTATTATCCTCTTTAATGCTGGCCATTCCACACAATCAAAGGCCTTGAAAATATCTAATGCTAAAACCCCTGCCTTCAAATTATTTTTCTTAATTAAATATATTATATTTAACACTCTTCTAGTCAAATGTGCCACTTGTCTACCTTGTACAAAACCACATTGGTCTAAGCCAATATACTTACTAACAAAACTATTCATTCTTCTAGCTAATATTGCAGACATTAATTTTGCATCTTGATTAATTAATGAAATTGGTCTATAAGATCCTGGGTCTGCCGGATCCTTATTCGGTTTCAGGATTAAAATGGTCAAAGATTGTTTCCAAGAAGGAGGAATCTCTCCCCCCTGTAAAATTTCATTAAACAAGTTTTTTAACTTGGGAATTATCATTTTCTTTAAAAACCTTATAATATTCAGCCCCTAAACCATCTATTCCGGGAGTTTTACCATCTTTTTAATTTATTTATAGCAAACTCTATTTCTAACTCCGTAAAAGGTTGTTCCATATAGTCTCTATCCTCTTCTAATATTTTTATTTTCAAATTTTTTTCAATATATTCTTTAATCCTTACTTCAGAGCATAAACCTGCCTTATACAATTCGGAATAAAATTCGTGAAATATTTTTAATTTATCCTTCATTAAATTATATTCCTTACCCTTCTTATCTTTAATCACCCCCACTAAATTTTTCCCCCTTTTTTTTGCGCAGATCTAGCTAACATTTTAGAATTTTTATTACTATTCTCAAAAAACTCTCTTTTCATATATATCAAATTCCTTTGCACTTTGTCTATATCTTTATTCTCAAATTCTTTCCTCTTAGCTTGCAATTCAGCAAATACCTTCTTATCCCTATTCTTTAAAGAAGATTCTTCTAACTCCCTAATCTCTTCTTCTATCTGTTTATTAAAAGCCTCCTGTTGTTTTCTTAAATTAACTCCCTCTCTTATTCCTATACCTCTCATAACACTTTTCATAGTATCCCATATTATAGCTTGACTACAATCCTCTGTTTGATTAAATTCCCAAATTTCCATCATCTCTTTCTCTATCTTTTCAGTTATATGTTTTGCTTTAAAAATGTTACAATTCAACCTCCATCTTCTAGCCTCTCTATAATCCTTCCCTATCTTTAAATCCATATTGACCAGCGCATGATCCGTAACTTTAATAATACCTATCTCAGTACTCATGACCCTAGAGACCAAGCTCCTAGATACAAATATATAATCTATCCTAGAAAATTCTTAAAGGCTGATGAATAATACGTATATCTTCTATCTTGCCCTTTAACTTCTCTCCAAACATCCACCAACCCTTCCTTTGTGATCACCTTATTCAAAAACGTGATGTTATTCCTCCTCTCCCCATCCGTGGGGTTTGATTTATCTATCCTTTTATCCATCACCATATTAAAGTCACCCGCCATAATAACCCTCTGGTTCTGTATAACACCCATTTCCTTAAACACCATTTGATAAAATTCCCCTTGATTCTGATTTGGTGCATAAACATTAATTAATACAAATTCTTCTCCCCCCATGATACCATTAATTAAAATATATCTCCCTCTGGCATCCTTCTTAACCTTTAAAACTCCAAAACCACAGTTTTTAGAAATAATAATTGCCACCCCTCTTGAATTAGAAGATTCCAAATGCCGTTTCATACAAACTGGACCACCTCAGCTTTAATTCGTTCTCCCCTTTCTTTGACTGATGCGCTTCTTGCAGAAAAATAATGTCCGCCTTGTCTTTCTTTAGGAGTGCTTCAATGTGCCGCCTTTTAATAACAGTTCCCAGGCCTTTAACGTTCAATGTAGAAATTCTCAATTTAGGATCCATCAAATACTAGAAAAGTACTTAATCTTTGGCCCCCTCTAATGAAGACAATAAACACATAACACCTCCTCCCACCTATCCCACATCTATACAATTCTCCCCCCTTACCATGCCAGGGCAACATGCCCCGCTCTAACCCTACCCTCCAGCTCGGGGGGGGACGACGAAACCAAACCCTTCAGGACAGCAACCTCCCAGACCCTCCCACAAATTTATCTCTCATTCACCATCTTAACCTTGTCTTCATTTGTTTTTAAGAAATCTTTTTTTTAAGAAAAGAAAAGAAAAAAAAGAAAAAAGTAAATTATTTTATATTATTATTATTATTATTATTATTATTATTATTATTATTTACCTTCAAGAGAGAAGTGAGTATTAAGAGTAATTAGAAAAGGAAAAAGGAGGAGGGGGGAAAAACAAACAAACAAACAAACAAACAAAAAGGAACAAGGCTCCCAGAGAGCGAGCGAACAGAGCGAGCGCACAGGGAGAGCAAACAGGAGTTTGGCAGCGGAGTTCGGCAGGGGAGGTCAAGGGGGAGGTCCCTAAAAAAAACCCAATAATAATAATAATAATAATAATAATAATAATAATAATAATAAATAAAAAATAAAAAAATAAAAACATATATATATATATATATATATATATTCTAGGAAGACAGAAACAGAGCACTATGGAAGGAAAGGACTCAGCAGTGGTGGTGACCTGCAAGGGGTGTGCAATGTTTGTTTTCCTGCCGGAGATCGACATGGCCTACACGTGCAACAAGTGCTAGCTGGTCACACTGTTGGAAGAAAAGGTCAGAGGACTGGAGCAGCAAGTGTCAACCCTCAGGAGCATAAGAGAAAGTGAGGAGTTCTTAGACAGAACGGTGGATCTACAGCACCAAAGCACAGTACAGGAGCCAGAAGGGCAACGGCAGGAAGAGGCGGAGTCGGAGACTGCAGAGGCAAGGGAAAATAACGTAGGGGGAACTCCCTGGAAAAGGGTGACTGTTAGGAGCAGAAGAACTACAAGACACTCTGCGCCTGTGGAAGCAGTGGAGCTATGGAACCGCTTCCATGTACTTGAGGACGAGAGCAGAGGACAGCCTGCAGAGGATGGATTATCGGGCACCCAACGTGACAGCGAGCAAGAGGCTGAGGGTCAGTCAAGTGGAGGCAATCAAACCAAGGCCTACAGCAAGAGGAAGAGAAGAGTACTCGTAGTGGGAGACTCCCTCCTGCGGGGGATCGAAGCCAAAGTATGTCGCGAAGACCCATGGACTCGCCAGGTGTGCTGTCTCCCTGGGGCATGGATTAAGGATGTGACAGAGCAGCTGCCGAGGCTCATGCAGCCCACCGACACATACCCCTTTCTTCTCTTCCACGTGGGTACAAATGATACTGCCAAGCGGAGTTACAAAGAAATCACGGCAGACTTTGAAGAGCTGGGAAGGGAACTCAAGAACTTCGGGGCCCAGATAGTTTTCTCATCCATCCTTCCAGTACTTGGAAGAGGCATAGAAAGGGAAAGAAAAATACTCCGAGTGAATGACTGGCTACGAAGGTGGAGCCGACGTGAGGGATTTGGATTCTGGGACCACGGGCTACACTTCCTGGAAGATGGACTGCTGGCAAAGGATGGGTTGCACCTCACAAGGACTGGGAAGAATGTGTTTGGCCACAGCATGAGGAACTTAATCAGGAGGGCTTTAAACTGAATCCAACAGGGGAGGGAGACATAAACTCGGGGGTACCAATGGAAGAAGGCCTCTATGCCACAATGGAGAGAACAGCTCCAGCGGTGCCCATTGATAGTCTACCACAAAATGTAGGGGGAAAGTCGGACTATAAAGCACATAATCTTCAATGTCTCTATACTAATGCCAGGAGTATGGGCAATAAACAAGACGAACTTGAACTCTTGATACATGAGGGCAAGTACGACTTGATAGGGATAACTGAAACCTGGTGGGATGACTCCCATGACTGGAATACAGCAATTGAAGGGTATAACTTGTTCAAAAGGAACAGAAGCAACAGAAAGGGAGGTGGAGTTGCACTGTATGTTAAAAATACGTATCTCTGCACAGAGATACAGGAAGAGGAGCTTGGCAGCCCCATTGAGAGCATCTGGGTTAAAATAAAGGGGGCAAAGAATAAAACGAACATGGCGGTTGGAGTCTACTACCGACCACCCAATCAAGGAGAAGACGAGGATGGAACTTTTGAAAAGCAAATTGCCATTGTTTCAAGGAGGCACGATGTGGTAGTAATGGGGGACTTCAATTTCATAGAATCATAGAATCATAGAAAAGTAGAGTTGGAAGGGGCCTACAAGGCCATCGAGTCCAACCCCCTGCTCAATGCAGGAATCCAGGTCAAAGCATCTCTGACAGATGTCTGTCCAGCCGCACCTTGAATGCCTCCAGACTGGGAGAGCCCACCACCTCCCTAGGTAGTTGATTCCATTGTCTTATTGCTCTGACAGTCAGGAAATTTTACCTGATGTTTAGGTGGAATCTAGGTTCCTGTAACTTGAGCCCATTATTCCGTGTCCTGCAAACTGGGATGAACGAGAAGAGATCTTTGCCCTCCTCTGTGTGACATCCCTTCAAATACTGGAAGAGTGCGATCATATCTCCCCTCAGTCTCCTCTTCTGAAGGCTAAACATGCCCAGTTCTTTCAGTCTCTCCTCATAGGGCCTTGTTTCCAGTCCCTTTATCATCCTTGTTGCCCTCCTCTGAACCCTCTCCAGTTTGTCTATGTCCTTGTTAAAATGAGGTGCCCAGAACTGGACACAGTACTCAAGATGAGGCCTAACCAGTGCCGAGTAAAGGGGAATTATCACTTCCCGCGATTTGGAAGCTATACTTCTATTAATACAGCCCAAAATTGCATTTGCCTTCTTTGCAGCCACGTCGCATTGCTGGCTCATATTCAGTTTATGATCTACCACAATTCCAAGATCCTTCTCACTTGTAGTATTGTTGAGCCAAGTGTCCCCCATTCTGTAACTCTGCATTTGGTTTCCTCTCCCTAGGTGCAGCACTTGGCATTTATCCCTGTTAAATTTCATTCTGTTGTTTTCGGCCCAGCGCTCCAGCCTATCGAGGTCACTTTGAATTTTGTTTCTGTCTTCCAGAGTATTAGCTGTTCCACCCAACTTTGTGTCATCTGCAAATTTGATAAGCATTCCCTGTACCTCCTGATCCAAGTCATTAATAAAAATGTTGAAGAGCACCGGGCCCAGGACCGAGCCCTGTGGTACCCCGCTCGTTACCTCTACCCAGTTTGAGAAGGAACCATTGATAAGCACTCTTTGAGTCCGATTTCCCTGATATCTGTTGGGAGACTTATTCAGCCAAACATGGCCCCTCCAAGAAATTCCTGAGCTGTGCTGCTGATAACTTCCTCCTACAGAAAGTGGAGGAAGGAACTAGAGGATCGGCTATCCTTGACCTGATTCTAACCAACAGAGACGAGTTAGTGGATAAAGTGGCAGTTTCGGGAACTCTGGGGGAAAGTGACCATGTTATACTTGAGTTCTTGATTCTAACAGAAGCAAAAGCTGAGTGTAGCCAAACACTGTACCCTGGATTTTAGGAAAGCCAATTTTAACAAACTCAGAACAATGATTAGTAAGATCCCATGGCAAGTGACTCTCACGAGAAAGGGAGCCCAGGAGGGGTGGGAGTTTTTAAAAAAGGAAATTTTAAAGGCACAATTGCAAACAATTCCCACAAGGAGAAAAGGCAGAGGGCAACAGAAGAAGCCAATGTGGCTTCACAATAAACTCAAAGATGACCTGAAAACAAAAAAGGACACGTATAGGAAGTGGAAGGAAGGACAGGCTACAGGGGAAGAGTACAGGCAGGTAGCACAGAACTGCAGGAATAGTGTCAGGAAGGCTAAAGCTGAGAATGAGCTAAGGTTAGCGAGGAATGCTAAAAGCAACAAAAAAGCTTTCTTCAGATACATGCACAGTAAAAGACAGAAGAAAGAACTGGTGGTTCAACTACGCAATGAGGATGGCAAATTGATAACAGAAGACAAAGAAAAGGCAGAAGTGTTCAATTCCTACTTCGGCTCGGTCTTCTCCCAAAAGAGGGTCTATGACCCCCCTGGCAAACCTGAAGTGCAGACTGAAGGGGCAGAATTGCAGCTTGAGATTGATAGGCAAATGGTCAAGGAGCACTTGATTACTCTGAACGAGTTTAAATCTCCAGGGCCTGATGAGCTGCATCCTAGAGTAATAAAGGAACTGGCAGAAGAACTCTCAGAACCACTGTCTATTATCTTTGAGAAATCATGGAGGACAGGTGAAGTGCCAGACGACTGGAGGAGGGCAAATGTTGTTCCCATCTTCAAAAAGGGCAAGAAGGAGGAACCTGGGAACTATAGGCCAGTCAGTCTGACATCAATCCCCGGGAAGATTTTTGAGCAGATTATAAAGAAGTCAGTCTGCAAGCACCTTGAAAACAATGCAGTGATTACTAGAAGCCAGCATGGATTTGTCAAGAACAAATCCTGTCAGACTAATCTGATCTCATTTTTTGATCGGGTAACCTCCCTTGTGGACTGTGGGAATGCTGTGGACATTATATACCTGGACTTCAGCAAAGCTTTCGACAAAGTGCCTCATGATATCCTGATTAGTAAGCTAGCTAAGAGTGGGCTAGATGGAACAACTATCAGGTGGATCCACAATTGGCTAAAGAATCGGACTCAAAGAGTGCTTATCAATGGTTCCTTCTCAAACTGGGGAGAGGTAACGAGCGGGGTACCACAGGGCTCGGTCCTGGGCCCGGTGCTCTTCAACATTTTTATTAATGACTTGGATCAGGAGGTACAGGGAATGCTTATCAAATTTGCAGATGACACAAAGTTGGGTGGAACAGCTAATACTCTGGAAGACAGAAACAAAATTCAAAGTGACCTCGATAGGCTGGAGCGCTGGGCCGAAAACAACAGAATGAAATTTAATAGGGATAAATGCCAAGTGCTGCACCTAGGGAGAGGAAACCAAATGCAGAGTTACAGAATGGGGGACACTTGGCTCAACAATACTACAAGTGAGAAGGATCTTGGAATTGTGGTAGATCACAAACTGAATATGAGCCAGCAATGCGATGTGGCTGCAAAGAAGGCAAATGCAATTTTGGGCTGTATTAATAGAAGTATAGCTTCCAAATCGCGGGAAGTGATAATTCCCCTTTACTCGGCACTGGTTAGGCCTCATCTTGAGTACTGCGTCCAGTTCTGGGCACCTCACTTTAAGAAGGACATAGACAAACTGGAGAGGGTTCAGAGGAGGGCAACAAGGATGATAAAGGGACTGGAAACAAGGCCCTATGAGGAGAGACTGAAAGAACTGGGCATGTTTAGCCTTCAGAAGAGGAGACTGAGGGGAGATATGATCGCACTCTTCCAGTATTTGAAGGGATGTCACACAGAGGAGGGCAAAGATCTCTTCTCGTTCATCCCAGTTTGCAGGACACGGAATAATGGGCTCAAGTTACAGGAACCTAGATTCCACCTAAACATCAGGAAAAATTTCCTGACTGTCAGAGCAATAAGACAATGGAATCAACTACCTAGGGAGGTCGTGGGCTCTCCCACTCTGGAGGCATTCAAGGTGCAGCTGGACAGACATCTGTCAGAGATGCTTTGACCTAGATTCCTGCATTGAGCAGGGGGTTGGACTCGATGGCCTTGTAGGCCCCTTCCAACTCTACTTTTCTATGATTCTATGATTCTATGAGAACCAAGGAAAAGAGGGGGGGAATTATACATATGCATATATATATATATACATACACATATATAAATATATATATGTATATATATATAAGGGGGGGGAAGAACCCCACCAAAAAAAAAAAAGGAAGAAAAAAACAAAAAGGAAAAAAAGAAACAGACAAACAACAACAAAGAGAAACAACAAAGACAAAACAAACAGCTCCATCTCTTCTTTCTTCCTTCTTCTCTGCCACCACCACTCCTCTCCTTTTACTCCAGAAATCTTGACTTAAATAACTCCTCCCACAGCTCCAAATGTTTCTTCTGGCCTCTTCCGATCTCCAGGCTGTCCATCCAACAATCCCATCTCTCCAAGCAGGCCCATTCCTTGGTTATATGATGTAATTTTACATCTCTTGTCATGCAACACGAAAGACAGAAATACTGGATAACCCCAATTATATTTGACTCCTTTCTTTCTCAGCACTTCAGTGCAAGGTTTCACCGTTCTCCTCCAGGCAATTGTTTGAGGACATAAATCATTATAAACTTGTAAAGTAGATCCACTGTATACTATTTGATCTGGTTTCTGTCTCAGTGCTAGCATTACAATATTCTTCTTATAAAAACTGGAGAAACATACTATAATATCTCTATTTGTCATTCCTCTCTGAAAAGCACCCACCCGGTGTGCTCTCTCCAGGTCTTAATCCGACCATTGTTCTTGGGGGGGCAACCCCCCCGAGCCATTCCAAAATAGAAGCCCTTAAACTGCTTGCAGTCTCGCCTGCCTCTCTTGGGAAACCACGAATCCGAATATTAAGACGGCGTTGTCTGTCCTGTAAATTAACCATCTGTGTCTCCACTTCATTAAATCTCATATCATACTGAGCTGTTGTTTTTTCCAAGTCATCCACTCTAGAAGTCAGCTTATTTATTTGACTCAAAGTACAATCAAGAGATTCCTGCATTGTGTCTATTCGAGCCATCAGCTGTTCATCTCTTTTATCCATTTTCTCTGAAAGTGAAGCATTTCCCTCCGTGATAAGAGCTGTCAGGTGCGTCAACGTTTGATCTATGTTTGGTAAATCTGCTGTATTTTACTTGGAGACTGTCCAGGGATTTTTGCCTTCGCTCCTGGCCCTTTGCCAGATGGATCGGCCATACTATCCCCCTTAGTCTTCCTCGCTTCAGACTGTGACGCAGCTATATTTCCCTTTTGCGGCTGACCAGATTTAAACTGTAAATTATATTCTGTTGTTGAACTAGTATTGGCTGACAATCTAGTTAGTCTGGATACACTAACATCAGACGGGTGCTTTTTCTCTCTCTTCCAGTGCGGAATTAAACTTTGTTTTTTATCCCGCGCTTTCATAAGGACTTCTGGCAGCCCGGAGAGACACAGTAACTCATTCTAATTACTACTTTCTCCACTTAGATCTTCCCCCACAAACCTCGTTAGACGAAGGAAAAGGCAGAAAACAATAAGAAAAGTTGAACACTCACATTTCTCTCTTTTTTTTTTAATGGTGATTTATGCTTTTAATCAGTTCTTTTTTGGGAGCTCTAAGGAAGGCTGCTACTCCATATCCGGCTACTCCATACATTTGACTTCATTGTAGCTATTCTTTCTAAAAGTGACAGTTGAACTCTATTCCATCTTAATAGATATTTTTTTATTTCATTCCAAGTCTTAACATAATTGGTTTGAAGCAACATACAATTCATATTTGTCAAAGTGATACCCAAATATTTTACCTTCTTTTCAATATTGAAACCTGTTTTATTAGTCAATTTTATTTGGTCTTGGATTTTCATATTTTTTGTTAACATCTTTGTCTTAAATTTATTAACCTTAAAACCCACTAATGCACCAAACTCCTTCAATTTACCGATTAAAATTTCAATTCCCTTTAGAGGATCTTCCAAAATCAACACCAAATCATCCACAAAAGCTCTCAGCTTATAAGACTCTTTTTTAATCTTTACACCTCAAATTCTTTTGTCCTGCCTTATATCTCTATTCAATATTTCCAGAACAAGAATAAACAGCAACGGTGACAATGGCAGCCTTGTCTTGTTCCTCTTTGTATTTCACATGGTTTTGTCAAATCTCCATTAATAATTATTTGTGCTGTTTGTGAAGTGTAAATTGATTTAAACCCATTTTATAAAATTTCCCCCCAAAGTCCATGTCATCCAAAACTTTAAATAAAAAATTCCATTTCAAATTGTCAAAGGCCTTCTCAGCATCTAAAAAAATCAATGCAGCTTGCTTTTCATTATGTTTTTCCAAATATTCCAAAATATCCAAGACAGTTCTAACATTATCTCTCAACTGTCTTTTAGGTAAACATCCACTTTGGTCCTCATGAATAATTTCTTGAAGATTTTTTGTGTGTGTCTTTCAGCCAATATCATTATAAACAGCTTGTAGTCATTATTCAGTAATGATATTAGTCTATAATTTCTTGTCAAAGTCAAATCTTGCCCATCTTTAGGTATTAATGCTATTTGCCTCTTTCCATGTCCCAGGCATCTTTCCCCCATGTATAATAGAGTTCATCGTATTTTGTAAAGGTTGTAAAAGTTCATTCTCAAAAGTTCATTCTGCCTGGGAGTCCATCTGGACCAGGAGCCTTTCCTGGTTTAATCTTTTTTATAGCATCCACCAGTTCTCTTGTTTATTTATTTATTATATTTATACCCTGCCTTTTTTCCTGCAAGGAACCCAAGGTGGCTTACATAATCCTCATCCTCCTCTCTCTCTCTCTCTCTCTCTCTCTTTTTAAATATGTTTTATTAAATTTTTTCCAATCTTACAACTACTAATGAATACAACAAAAAAATTATTTATTTATTTAATACATTTTTATACCGCCCAACAGCCGAAGCTCTCTGGGCGGTTTCCAACAGTTAAGATAATAAAATACAATATAAAATATAAAATTTAAAACCACAGATTAAAAACAAACAGCAGAGCTAGCAGCAGCAGTTACAATAATGGAATTAAAAACTACAACAACATTAAAATGATTAAAAATGCAACATAAACATTGTGCACACACACACACCTCTTGGGACCAAGTTATATTTCTCCCCCAAAAATATTTATATTTATATATATCAGATATTATTCGATATTCCAAAAATGTAACAAATCTTGACAAGGTTCGTTCCCCTTCCTCAACACATAATCCAAAAATTTACCCCAAATGTTCACAAAAGTGTCTTTCTCCAGTTGTCCTTTTTGACACTTAATATTACAAGTTAATTTATCATTTAGCGTGATATCCCACACCTCTTTATACCATTCAGTAATTGAAAAGACATGTTGAACCTTCCATTTCCTAGCTATTATTAATTTAGCTGCTGTTAACAAATTCACAATCAATTATTTTGTATTTTTTAAACAAACTAACTTTTTTGTTATTGCTAACAATGCTAATTTTGGGCAGACTTCCATTCCAATTATTTCTGATATTTCTGCAAACACTTTCTGCCAAAATTCCAGAACATTTTTAAAGCTCCACCACATGTGGGCATATGTACCTTTTTCATTACACCCTCTCCAACACAATGCAGAGCAATTGTTATCTATCCGATTTAATCTTACTGGAGTTAAATACCATCTCCATACCACTTTATAAAAGTTCTCTTTTATCCTAGTTGACATAACTCTTACAATACGTCTATCCCAAATATTTTTCCAACTTTGTTTCAATATTTCCTCATCAAATTCATTTTCCCATAACAATTTAAGAGAATCTCTATGCTCTTCTTCTTTTTGTAACATCGTATATAAAACCTTTGTTGTACCTCTTGTTGAAACATTACCTTCTATAGCAGGGGCCCTCAAACTTTTTACACGGGGGGCCAGTTCATTGTCCCTCGGCCTGTTGGGGGGCCGGACTCACTGGGACTCCCCTGTGCCGCTCCTTCATGCTGCCCCCCCCGCCGCCACCGCTGGTGCAGGACCCCCGCCGCAGGACCCCCGCCCCCCGCTGCAAGACCGCCCCGTGCCGCCGCCACGCAGGTCCCCCCCCCCCCCGCCATAACCCCCCCGCCGCCGCCATAACCCCCCCGCTGCTGCCATAGCCCCCCCGCCGCTGCCATAACCCCACCCGCCGGCGCCATCCTACCTGGTCCCTGCGCGCTGCTGCTGCTGCCGGTGCCTCTGTCACAGCCTCCGCTCGAGGCTGCCACCGCCGCCGCCGCTCCGTCGCGTCCATCCTGGACTCCGCCCGCGCTCAGTTTTGAAAAACAACGCGGGCGGGGTCCAGGATAGACGCGACGGGACCAGCGGGCGGCGAGGCGGATGAGGTAAAGCCCCCCCCACCGCTGCCCACCCACCCACCGTAACCCGCCGCTTCCCGCTTATGCACCCACCCACCATAACCCGCCGCTTCCCGCCCGCCCGCCGTAACCTGCCGCTTCTCGCCTTCCTGCCCACCCACCCACCATAACCCGCCGCTTCCCGCCTTCCTGCCCACCCACCCACCCACCATAACCCGCCGCTTCCCGCCCGCCCGCCGTAACCTGCCGCTTCTCGCCTTCCTGCCCACCCACCCACCATAACCCGCCGCTTCCCGCCTTCCTGCCCACCCACCCACCCACCATAACCCGCCGCTTCTCGCCTTCCTGCCCACCCACCCACCCACCCACCCACCATAACCCGCCGCTTCCCGCCCGCCCGCCGTAACCTGCCGCTTCTCGCCTTCCTGCCCACCCACCCACCATAACCCGCCGCTTCCCGCCTTCCTGCCCACCCACCCCACCCACCATAACCCGCCGCTTCTCGCCTTCCTGCCCACCCACCCACCCACCCACCCACCGTAACCCGCCGCTTCCCACCCGCCGTAACCTGCCGCTTCCCGCCTTCCCGCCCACCTACCCACCATAACCGTGGCTTCCCGCCCACCGGCCCACCGTAACCCGCCGCTTCCGCTTCCCACCCATGCATCCACCCACCATAACCCACCGCTTCCCGCCCGCCCGCCGTAACCTGCTGCTTCCCGCCTTCCTGCCCACCCACCGTAACCCGCCGCTTCACGCCCACGCACTCACTCACTGTAACCCGCCTTCCCGACCGACCGCTTCCCGCCTTCATCCCTGCCGCCGTCCTACCTGGCCACCGCCACCGCCGAGGCCGCCGCCGCTGCTGCTCCGGTGCGTCCATCCTGGACTCCGCCCGCGCTCAGTTTT
The DNA here is from genome assembly GCA_021292165.1 of Shinisaurus crocodilurus. Classification (NCBI taxonomy): domain Eukaryota; kingdom Metazoa; phylum Chordata; class Lepidosauria; order Squamata; family Shinisauridae; genus Shinisaurus; species Shinisaurus crocodilurus. Next base: position 124,810,067 of record CM037877.1, read on the forward strand.
GAAAAACAGCGCGGGCGGGGTCCAGGATGGACGCGACGGAGCAGGGTCCCGTCGCGTCACTTCCGCCGCGCCGGAAGTGATGTGACGGGACCGGCGGGCGGCGAGGCGGATAAAGTAAAGCCTGCGCCCCGCTACTGGCTAAGCCTTCCCCCCCACACAGGAGATGCAGGGCGGCAGGCAGGCAGGCCGGCGGCCCGACAGGCGGCCCAACAGGCGGCCCATGCCCCCCCGCCGGCTCAGCCCCCCCGCCGGCTCAGCCCCCCCCTCTTCCCTTACAACTCTTGATCGGCCGCCGGGCCGGATGAAAAGACCCGGCGGGCCGGATGCGGCCCGCGGGCCGTAGTTTGAAGACCCCTGTTCTATAGCTTCTCTAGTCAAAACTGTCTTTTCAAAATTGGTTAATTCTCTTTCGCTGTCCATTCTTGTCCTCCACTTCTTTAACCATAGTTCCAGTTGCATTGAATTTAACCATGAAATTCTCCCTCTTCCTACTATTTCTATTATATGTTCTCTAGTCTTCAATTTTTCCACCCAATCCATTAATTTAATCACCTTTTTTCTCCTTAGTATAGCTTCCATATGTCTTACATTTTCTGGAAATTCCTCCATGACCACTAAGAGGGTTAACGGGGATACTTCTGGTATAAAAAAATTCCTCATGCTATTCCAACTCTCTAACATACTCCTCAAAAAGGGATTTTCTAGTCCTTTTATAATATTATTTATATTTTTCTTAAATAATATATTTTATTATTTATTATTTATTATTAATATTTATTTATCGCCCATCTGGCCGGCAACCGGCCACCCTGGGCGATGTACACAGAATAAAATACATAAATACAATAACATACCTTAAAACAATATAAACATTTTAAAATCTTAACCCACCCCATATTCCCGCCTGAACAACCAGGTTTTTAATGAGCGACGGAAGCTCATCAGAGAGGGGGCATGGCGGAGGTCACTCGGGAGAGAGTTCCACAGTACTGGGGGCCGCCACAGAAAAGGCCCTCTTCCTTGTCCCCACCAGTCTAGCTGCTCTGGCTGAAGGGACAAGGAGAAGGCCATCCGTGGCAGATCTTGTTGAGCGGCCCACTTGGTGTTGCTGGAGACGCTCCTTGAGATAAACTGGACCAGAGCCGTATAGGGTTTTAAAGGTCAAAACCAACACCTTGAATTCGGCTCGGCAAGCAACTGGTAGCCAGTGCAAATCCTTCAGCACTGGCGTGATGTGATCCCGCCGGCGGCTGCCTTTAACCAGGCGAGCCGCCGCGTTCTGTACCAGCTGCAGCTTCCGAACCGTCTTCAAGGGTAACCCCACGTAGAGCGCATTACAGTAGTCTAGGCGAGAGGAGACCAAGGCATGAACCACTGATGGGAGCAGGTGATTAGGAAGGTAGGGGCACAGCTGCCGTATCAGATGGAGTTGATACAGCGCTGCCCGGCTCACAGCTGCCACCTGAGCCTCCATGGACAGCTGGGAGTCTAGAATGACCCCCAAGCTGTGGACCTGGTCCTTCAGGGGTAGATGTACCCCATTCAGCACCAGGTCAACATCCCCTAACCTCCCCTTGTCCCCCACCAGCAGTACCTCGGTCTTGTCGGGGTTCAGTTTCAGCATGTTCCTTCCCATCCAGCCAGCCACTGCCTCCAGGCACTTGGACAGGGTCTCAACGGCCAACCTCGGTGAGGACTTGAAACAGAGGTAGAGCTGCGTGTCATCCGCATACTGATGACACCGCACCCCAAACCTCCTGATGATAGCTCCCAGCGGCTTGAGGTAGATGTTGAATAACATCGGGGAGAGGATGGAACCCTGCGGCACCCCACAAGTGAGCAGCCGAGGGTCCGAAGCCTCCTCCCCGAGAACTACCCTCTGGTACCTTCCAGAGAGGAAGGACCGGAACCACTGCAATACAGTGCCTCTCAAGCCCAACCCCTCCAGGCGGTCCAGGAGGATACCGTGGTCAACGGTATCAAAAGCCGCCGAGAGATCGAGGAGGACTAGAAAGGAGCATTCGCCCCTATCCAAAGCCCTCCTCATATCATCCACCAAGGCGACCAAGGCCGTCTCCGTCCCATGTCCAGACCTGAAGCCCGACTGGCACGGATCTAAATAATCGGCTTCATCCAAGTGTGCCTTCAACTGAGCACCCACCACCCGCTCGATCACCTTGTCCAGAAATGGTAAATTGGAGACTGGGCGAAAGTTGTTTAAATCCTGGGGATCCAAGGAGGGCTTCTTTAGAAGCAGTCTTATTACTGCCTCCTTGAGGGCTGATGGCATCACTGCCTCCTCGAGGGAGGCATTCACCACCGCCTTGATCCCCTCACCCAGTCTCTCCCTGCAGCTCATTATGAGCCAGGACGGGCAAGGATCAAGCAAGCAGGTGGTCGGCCTCACAGATGAAAGCACCTTGTCCACTTCATCAGAAGGAAGAAGCCGAAACCGATCCCACAAAACCGGTCTGCCCTTGGCCTCCTCCCGCTCACTCCCTGTATCCACGACGCACGATATCCCACTCCTAATCCGATCGATTTTATCTGCGAAGTGCTTCGCTAAAGCCTCACAGGAGGCTCTAGACTGTTCCAATGGGTCCGGAGCGACTGGACCGACCAGACTCCGGACCACTTGGAACAGCCTCCTGGGGCAGCACTCCGCAGACGCAATGGAGGCAGCATAGAAATTCTTTTTTGCTGCCTTCACCGCCACCCGGTAGGCTGAAGATGCAGCTCTAACCAGTGTTCGATTGTCTTCGGAGCGGGAATTCACCATCATGTTTCCTAATTCTTGTGATTCTAATTCCAACCACATTTTGTCTTTCCCTGCTATAATGTCCAAAATATGTCTTACTTGGTTGGCTAAATAATACCACTTTATATTAGGAAGACCTAAACCACCTATTTTTTGAGCTTTATACCAACTGAATTTATTAATCCTTGATCTTTTCCTTCCATTACAATATTCATTAATAATTAATTGCCAATCTTTAATTTCTTTTTCTGTAATCTTTACTGGTAACATCCTAAACAAAAAGTTTATCTTAGGCAATATCTTCATTTTTACCAACGCTATTCTACCAAACCATGAAAGTCCAATTTTTTTATACTCCTCTATTTTAAATTTTAACCTCCGTCTTTAACTTTCTAAAATTTTGTTCTCCTACTTTATCAATATCTTGTGTAATTTCTATTCCTAAATATTTAATTACTTCTGTAATTTTAATGTTATATTTTTTCTTTAACATTTCATTCTCCTCTTTTTTACTATAATTAAACAATAAAATCTTGGATTTACCCCAATTCATCTGAAGCCCCGTTATTTCTCTAAATTCTTTCAAGTGGTTCTCCAACCTATCCATTGTTTCAATAGGATTTTTAATTGTTAATAAAGTATCATCTGCAAAAAGGTTTATTTTAGTTTGATCTCCAACCCCCATCCCTATAATATTTCTATCTTCTCTTACTACATTTGCTAGTATTTCCATCACTAATGCAAACAAAATAGGGGAAAGGGAACATCCTTGTCTAGTTCCTCAGTCTAAGGAAATTTGTTCTGTAATACCATCATTTACCACTACATTTGTAATATTATGGGCATATAGTTGATTAATTACTCCTTTAAATCTTGTTCCAAACCCCATACTTTTTATTATCATTTTTAACGTAGGCCATTCCACACAATCAAAAGCCTTGAAAATATCTAATGCTAATACTCCCGCTTTAACTATACTATACTTTACTATATATTATATTTAATACTCTTCTAGTTAAATCAGCCATTTGCCGACCTGCAATAAATCCGCATTGGTCCACCGCTACATATTTACTCATAAACCTGTTCATTCGTCTCGCTAATATTGCAGTAAATAATTTTGCATCTTGATTTATTAATGAAATGGGTCTATACAAATCTGGTTCTGTTAAATCCTTTCCTGGTTTTGGAATTAATATAGTCATAGATTGTTTCCATGAAGGGGGAATTTCTCCCCCTTCCATTATATTATAATATAATACCTTCAGCCTTGGAATTAACATATGTTTAAAAACCTTATAATATTCAACCCCTAATCCATCTATTCCTGGGGGTCTTACCCTCTTTTAATTTATTTATAGCAAAATCTATCTCCAAATCTGAGAATAGTTGCTCCATCGTCTCTCTATCTTCTTGTAGTCTCATTTTCATATGTTTTTCAATATATTCTTTAATCCTATCTTCATCACCTATTCCTGCTTTATATAATTCTGAATAAAATTCATGATTTTTTTTAAATTTTTCCTTCATCAAATTATGTTCTTTCCCTTTTTTATCCTTTATTATTCCAACTATATTTCCCCCCCATTTTTTATGTGTGGATCTAGCTAACATTTTAGAATTCTTGTTACTATTTTCAAAGTAAGCTCTTTTCATATAAATCAAATTTCTCTGTGTCCTTTCAATATCTTTGTTTTCTAACTCTTTCCTCTTAGCTTGTAGTTCTGCATAAATCTGCTTTCCCCTTTCCTTTAAAAATTTAGCTTCTAACTCCCTTATCTCCTCTTCAAGCTTTTTATTAAATGCCTCCTGTTGTTTCCTTAATATACATCCTTCTCTTATACTAATACCCCTCATAACATTGTGTCCCATACTACTGCGTCGCTACAAACTTCTGTGCCATTAATCTCCCAAATCTCTCTTAATTCCTTCTCTATCTTGTCTCTTATATGTTTGTACTGGAAAATATTATCGCTCAGCCTCCATCTTTTAGCTTCTTTATAATCCTTATTTATCTTAACATCCATATTATGTATTGCATGATCCGACACTTTTATAATACCAATTTCCGTGTTCGTTACTCTTGAAATCAGATTTTTAGAAACAAATATATAGTCAATCCTAGAAAAATTCTTTGTGACAGGTGAATAGTATGTATAACTTCTTTCATCTCCTTTTACACCCCTCCAAACATCTACCATTCCCTCTTTGTTGATTACAGTATTTAATGCCGTTATATTATTTTTCCTCTCTTCTACCGTGGGATTAGATCTATCTTTTTGTCCATCACCATGTTGAAATCACCAGCTATAATAACTAACTCATTTTGTTTTTTACCCATTTCCTTTAATACTTCTTGGTAAAATTCTGCTTGATTTATATTTGGGGCATATACATTAACTAATATATATTCTTCCCCTCCTAATGCCCCATATACCATTATATATCTCCCCCTAGTATCCTTTTTGACTTCACTCACAATAAAACCACATTTTTTTGAAATAATAATTGCCACACCTCTTGACGGTGGAACCATATGCTTTCTCATATATCATAGACCATCGTAGTTTAAGGTCGTTTACTCCCTCTTTTGATTGATGTGTTTCTTGTAGAAATATTATGTCCGCCTTATCTTTATTTAGAAGTGCTTCGATTCGTCTTCTTTTCAGAATAGATCCCAGACCTTTGACATTCAATGTTGAAACTCTTAACTTTGGGTCCATCTTATTATATTGTTGCTCAAGAAACCTTGGTCCCTGTGCTTAAACATATATAACACCTCCACCCCCCACCCACACATTTAATTCCATTCCCCCCCTCTTATCCCAGGGATAATCACCCTGCACGCAGCTTCTAGAGCCTTTAAAGGGGGTTGGGGAGGTTGAGACTTCTGCCTACGAACTCCAACCATTTTCTTCATTCTAGTCTCAGTTAAAAAGGAAAAAAAAAACCCATCTCCCCTTTTCTTCATTTGAGCAGGTAAAAAAATAAACTAAACTAATATTAAATTAAAAGGAAAAAAATAAAATAAAATAAAATAAAAAAGAGAAAGAATTAATAAAAAGACAAAAGAGAAGATTTATTTGTCCTTTCCTCCAACTGCACCAAGGGTTTCATATATGTCTGTGTTTCTGACTGGCCCAGGCACTCCTTGTCCAACTGCTCCATCTTCTCCCTGTAAGCCCAATTCTTGCAGCAACTGCATACCTTGCTCCAAAGATGTTATCTTGTAGAATTTTTTTTCAATAAAAAATCTTTTAAAAACTGGGTAACCCCAAGTGTAGGAAATCCCATTTTTCTTCAAAGTTGCTGTTCAGGGTTTCACACTCCGCCGCCAATTTATTGTTTGAGCACACAAATCGTTGAAAACATGGACTGGTGTTGAAAAAAAAAACATCAGTTGTCCCGGGATTTGCCTGATTGCACCCATGAGAAACTCCTTCTTATTGTAATATGTAAATTTTATAACAATGTCTCTGGGACTCATTCCTCCTCTTTTGAAAGTGACTCTATGGATCCTTTCAATATCCTCTTGCTCCCATTTGATGTCAGGAGCAAGGATCTTCAACCATTCAAGCACTCTGTCTCTCAGACTTTTAGAAGTTTCACCACTCTGTTCTGGAAACCCGTGAAGGCATATGTTAGATCTGTGTTCCCGATCTTGCAGGTCAATCAATTTCAGTTCAATCTGATCAAACCTAATATTGTGTTCTTGCATTTCAAACTTATTTGCAATTATCCCTTTTTCCATCTCAGACATTTTCAAATTCACAGATTTTAATTCAGTTTTTATTTCAGCAATTGATTTTTGTAACTCCACAGCCACATCCGCTACAATTTGTTTATTATTTTCTTTCATCTGGGTTTTCAGCTTGTTTGTTATCTCTTCGTTATTTTCTTTTAAAAACTTCTGGAGCTGCGCCATCATTTCACTTGACATGATTTCTTTAGGAGGTTTTTTTGGTATCACTACAGCAACAGCAGATCCCACCTCCTGCTGAGATGGAATTTCCGGGATTGTACGAGCACTTCCTGCTCTAAGTGATTCAGCACTACAGCTAGTCTTATCTGGTTTGATCTCTGTTTTATCTTTAGAATTAATTAATTCTTCCGACTGTACCCTGTCCAACCGTGAAACTCTGAAGTCACTAGGATGGGTTTTCTTTCGCTCCCAGACAGATGGTAATTGTTTAGATTTATGGTCTCTGGACATTTGGCAACCAGCCCAGAAATACCGAAGGGAGATTTCAAAACAGTTTCTCCTTTAAGTTTTTAAGAAAAAACAACCCTTTGCCTTATTCAAGCTTGAATAAAGAATGTTACTCACAGGATCCTTATTATTTCAAGGGAGATTTATGCTTTCATATCTTTTCAGACCGGAGCGCTCTCAATATCCATCCTACTCCATTTGGCTAGAAGCCCCGCCCCCTCCTCTCTCTTTTATCCTCACAACAACCCTGTGAGGTAGGTTGGGCTGAGAGTCAGTGACTGGTCCAAAGTCACCCAGTGAGTTTCATGGCCAAGTGGGGACTAGAACCCGGATCTCCTGAGTTCCAGTCCAACACTCTAACCACTATGCCACACTGGCTCTCTTGTTATGGGACCATTCAAAATTTGTCTCTGTTCCTCTGTAATCTTAGATAACTTTTGTTTTTCAATATATTCATCTATTCTTTCTGATGGAACATCATAGCCTTGATATAAATTTGATTGAGTAATACTGATAAAATACTTTTTGTATTGCCTTATTTTGCAAGTGTATGCGGGGAGTCGAGTCGAGACACATAAAATATGGTTTCAAATCAGGGCCACATTTATTAATCAAAGATTAGATAACTAGAACTGGCCAACAGCCAGTGGAGCATATAAGGGCGAATCAACAGTAGAGTGCCACATGTGCACACAACTGCAAAAAACCCCAGTAATATATAATAGTAGCTTTATATTGTGTGTCAAAACATAGACTTCAAGGTTCACACTAATGATGATATAAACATGTACAAAGATTACAGAGTAGTATAAACCGAGTACAAAGATACAAATAATATGCTGGATAACAAAAGCACACTAGCTATAATGTTGTAACAGACTAATATAATATTGTGGAGAATAATAAAATAGCTGTTGCTGGCTATTACAGTCATTACAAGAATCCGGTTGTATCTTTGTACTTGTATTTGTATCTTTGTACTCAGCTTATACTACTCTGTAATCTTTGTACATGTTTATATCATGAAACGAAATGGGAGCCCACTGAATAATTACAGAGACAGAAGCCTTGTAAAAGAGATGTCTGTAAAATGCTCACGGCACTAGGCCTGAACTGTACTAATGTCCGACAGGAGTTCCTTTAATGTACACTGCATCTCCACAAAAGAGAGCAGAGAAAACAAAAAGCTCGCTCGACCCAACTATCAAGCCTGCAAAGGGGCCACAGACGCAATCCTGTGCATATGGCAATGGAGACCCCAAATGAAGTCATAGAGGCACGGGATTGCAAATAAAACCGCCACAAGAACTGCCAGCACAGCTCGGCATGATAAAAATTGCTCTTGCAAGCCCAGAACATTGACTTGGTTGGCTATGCAGGAAACAGTGAGATTAAGTAAAGTGAACAATGGCACAGTCATTATAAAAAACTATAAATGAAACAAGGACAGGATTCAAGTCACCGCATTCTAAGTAATAAATGAGATCATTTGAAAATTAATAGGGCGGACATGACGCCCCTTTATAATTAACACACCGGTGCACCTCTGACCGGATAAACTGAGTCAGACCATTGGGCTGTCCAGCCCACTACCACCGGCACTGAGTGGCAATGGCCCCCCGGGGTCCCAGGCAGGAGCCCCCCAATAAGATGCCAGGGACCTATCCCAGGACCCCTGGCATGCAAGCCAGTGTTTAACCATAGAGCCACAGCCAACTGCTTGGGGGCACGCCGCTTTCTTTTTTCCTGCCATCATGCTCCTTTTTAGGAGGCAACTCAATTCCTAAATAATAAAACGAGAAAGGTTAAGAAAAGGGTGATAACCAGAACATCAGCCCACTCCACTCAGCATTACTGACTGGCAGCAGCAATCCATGATCCCAGGTAGGATTCCCTTGCAACCCTCCTGGAGATGCTGAGGACTGAACAAGGGGCCCTACGCCTGCAAAGCAGGTGCTCCACCCACTGAGCAATGGCAAGTATTTTGAGAGCAGATAAATATAATTCACTTGTTTTAGTACTTAAGCACTCAAAGTGCTTCACAATTTAGGGATGTTCACGTACCTTGGGGGGGGAGCCCCGCCCTGCCTCACCTCTCCGCGGCGGGCCCCACCCGCCACTCGATTCTCAGCGGCACAGAGTGATTCTCCACGCTGCTCAAGCCACCTGCGCCGGGACCCTGCACTGCGTATTTTCTGTAGAAACCCTGGTTTCTACAGAAAATACGCAGCGCGGGGTCCCAGCACGCCAGCGCAGGGTCCCATCACATCACTTCTGGCCAGCCGGAAGTGACACGACGGGACCAGCGCGGACGGCTCACCGTGGAGAGGCAAGCGGACACTGGGATCCAATAAGACCCGCTCGCCTCAGGCGGGTGTAAGCGGGGCCGATTTCGGCCCACTACGCCTGCTCGAGGTGAGCGGTTACATCCCTACTTCATATACATTGTCGCACACTGACCCTGTGAGGTAGACCAGCATACAAACCTCCTATTATAGAAGGAAGGTATATTATGTATGATTGTACTGGTATCCCACCTGCTTTCCTGCAAGGAACCCGAGGCGACTTACACAATTCTCCTTATATGTCATCCTCACAACGACCCTGTAAGGTAGGGTAGGCCGGGAGTCAGGGACTGGCTTGTATCAGTACATTGAGTAAGCAAAGCGCTTCACCTGCATTATCACACAACAACCCTGTTAGGTTGACCAGCGTGTTAAACCCCATATGTCAGAATGAAGGTCTAATGTATGTACTGTATTTGTATCCTGCCTGTTTTCCTACAAGGGACCCGAGGCGGCTCACATAGCCCTCCCTAATTGTTATCCTCACAACAACCCCGTAAGGTATAAAACAAAGAGGGGGGGAAGTAAACCAACCTTTAGGTGTAGAACAAGGCCGAAGCCACTGCAAGCGAAGCAAATTTACCACCAGAACAAATAAGGGTCTGCAATATAACTTGAACAATTAAGAAAGAGGCAAGGCCTTAAGAAAAGTCTTCTTTCAATATTTAAATTACCTGCTCCAGTGCAAAAGAAGGAGGCCTCACGAACCCAACAGGGAAGGCACCTAGGTTTGTTGTTGTTGTTGGGAGATGCTCTATTTCACAACAGGGTGAAATAATCAGGCCCAGATACAGCACAAATGCCACTCCGAGAAGGCAGGGTGCAAGGCCCAAGCTGGACACAAGGCCCCAGTAATATCTTCTATATTCCGGGGGGGGGGGGTCATAACTCACCGTAAACAGTAATAGCTCTGTTGTGGAGGAAATCTCTCATAATTCATGAATAGATAAGATCCATAAATCTTGAGAAATGAGGACTGGCGGGATTTCCTTTCAGGATTCCAGATACGGCTGCGAGCTTGTTGTAATTTCCTTCAATCCAGATTGTTCCTGCTGGTTATGTCGAGACCTTCATCCAGCAGGAGAAAAAACATAGAAAGACGACCCTTGGGGTTTTTTAGGCTTATCTCTTGTTCATCCCTTTTACTCCAGGGAGATTATGCCGGCTAATTGCTGGCTTACAACCACGTTGTTTCTTCACTCTCCGTGAAGACCTCAGTCCACCACTGGAAGTCTGTTTTCTTATCAATTTTCAAAAGGTTTAGAACACTGAACAATTAGGACAGAACATATAGCTACACCCACCCATAACATAATTTGGCAAGGCTAAGGTCTGAAAGCCTTGCCTAGCCATATTAGCCAATGAGAAGGCTGCTGCAAAAGAACATACCCATCTAACTACAAGGAGACAACACAATACAAACAGAGAACCTGTGGGTTTTTTTTATGAAGTTTGCATGGATTTGGGTTTGAGTGTACTGAAAAATTCTGTACACTCCTTCTATCTTATAATGGATAAACTTATCATTGAGATGGGCAGATGGGAAGCAGTATATGCCACACTCAATGGAAGCTGTTGGATATTTCTCATGGATATGTCTGTATATCCAGTGACGAAGTGGCCTCTAGAGCAAGGGCATGAATAGACACCTATCCATCAGATCCTGAACATGCATTCACAGATGAATTTCTATTCTTACATATTTGTGCAGGCAGGAAATATGTGGAAGAAATGATCATTGCACACAGGACGGACAAGTTGGTGACAAGTTTTCCAAGTGTCAACATTGCTTTTAGAATGTATCTTACCATTTTTGAAAATAGTTGTGATGAAAATAGTTGTAAATAGTATTCACTATTTTTCTAAGCTGAAACATATAAAGAAGTGTCTTAAGTCATTTCTGTCCCATGGCTGACATATCTTCACTTGCACTCAGGACAGTTTGGCGCCCCAGGCGAAAAAATATTTAGCGCCCCCCCCTCCAAAGGAGAAAAAAAAAACAAAACCTGCGCCGCCACCACCAACCTACCTTCCCCCCCGCCCTGGCTGCGGCGGCGGCGGCGGCTGCTGCTGCTTCCTCCTCCTCCTCCTCCTGACGCGACGGGACCCCCGCGCTGTTTTTTGCCGGGGGAAACCATGGCAACAGGGCTGTTTAAGCCCTTCTGCCCTGGTTCCTCCCGCCAAAACAACGCGGGTGGGGCTCTGGAAGTGACGCGACGAAGGTAGGTGACGGGGGGGTTGGGGGGGGGCGATGGCGGTGGGAGGCGCAGCGGCAGCGAGCGAGCGGGCGGGCGGGTGGAAGCGCAGCGGCAGCGAGCGGGTGGGCGGGGGGAGGCGCAGCGGCGAGCGGGCGAGCGGGCAGGTGGGTCGGTGGGCGGGGGGAAGCGCAGCGGCAGCGAGCGGGTGGGCAGGGGGAGGCGCAGCGGCGAGCGGGCGAGCGAGCGGGCGGGTGGGTCGGTGGGCGGGGGGAAGCACAGCGGCGAGCGAGGGGAGGCGTGGCGGCGGCAGGCAGGAGGGTGGGGAGGCGGAGGCCTGGTGGGGGCGGCGCAGCGGCAGCGAAGAGGAGCGCAGCGTTTCCGCGCCCTCTTCAGCCGCGCGCCCTCCTTCAGCCGCGCGCCCTAGGCAACCGCCTAGTTGGCCTAGCGGTAGCGCCGGCCCTGCTTGCACTACTCTCAACTGAGAAAGAGCTTTTGAAATTTGAAGATGTAATCTGTGATTTTGCTAACAAAAAGAGCTGCAAAACTAATGTTTAATTTACATTTACTTATTACTTAAGACATATGCCTGTATGAATATATTGCTAAATCAAACAATAATTTCTTTTAATTGTATTGATTCTTTTTGTAGGCCCCCAATGTGTTTGTAGGCCTTGGGGGGGGGGGTAGGCCCTAGGCACTGTGCCTGTTGTGCCTAATGGATAATCCAGCCCTGCCTGCAACTGTGCAGAAGAGGGAATTTTAGCAGGTGCAGTTTGTCATGTCAGGTACATCTGTTGAAATCCACTCTTCTAAACAACTATTAAATATGCAGGAGCCTTGTCTCCTCTTTTGCATTTGGCCACTCTAGTGAGAGAGAAAGGAAGGTAATTTGGATATACAGGGCAATCCTATGTACGGTAAGCCTATTCAGAAGTGAATCCCGCTAAATTCAACGAGACTTACTCCCATGTAAATAAGCATAGAATTGTTGCTTATTTACATGGTTCTCAGCATATAGTGTAGTTCATTGTGTCTGTGGTACACATATTCATAGGTATCATGCACTGTGGACATTATTCTTTCCAAATATCTTTTATGCCTCTTATTAAATCCTTAGAAGGCAGTTTTCTGCTTGTAGTGTTTAAGGGCACAATGCCCCAGCATGGCTAGCTGGGGCATGCTGGGAATTGTAGGACTTTTTCTGTCTAAATATGCATAGGATTGCACCCTAAGTGAAGAAAACTCTGAAAGGGAATTTTTTCTAAGTACATTGCATTCAAAATACATCAACCTGGTAAAATGTCTTTGTCACTGATTGTATTTTGCCTTTTACATTTAAAAGAAATGGTATCAGATGTAAATTCAAAGAAAGCATGGGAAAGTCTTTTAATGTTTAATGAATACAAATACTTGGAGGCTGTGCCTCATTATAATCACAAGTAAAAGCTCTAATATGAGGATTGGAGCATTTTCTATAGTTAGGTTATTATGAATACATTTAAATCATTATTTTTTTATAAATGCTGCTTTTGTTGCTGGTTTATTTTAAATTGCTTTTAAAATTAATATATAATTTCATGAACTTGTTATATTCCTATAGAATTACATGCAGTCCTCAGCCTAATTTCATGTGGCCCTCAGACTAATTTTAAAAGCCCTCTACATGCAAGCAGTATAGACCTCTGGCAAGAGTGATCTGTCCCTTCTCTACCAACCTGCTGGGTTACGATGGAAAAAAGAGGGAGAAAAAGGAGTGGCAAAAAGAGAAAAGGGGTGACTCTGGCCCTGCCCACTGCTGGCTTTGTCTCACCCACCACCACCATGTGCCACCCCTCAATAGATTACCCATGAGGTCCTCCTCCGAGGTAGGCTCGGAGGATGGCAACAAGGGAGAGGGCCTTCTCGGTGGTAGCACCCCAGTTGTGAAATGCTCTCCCCATTGGGGTCCACTTGGTGCCAAATTGTCATCTTTTTGCTGCCAGGTTAAGACTTCATAATGCCTCCCAGGCATTTGATGGCACATGTTTGGGCTTTTAATGTCAGTTGTTTTATTGGGTCCCAGTATTTTTTTGTTAACTGTTTTAGCTGTTTTAAATTGTTTGTTTTTATTATTTTTATATGTTAAAGATTTTATATTATGTTTTTATTATGTTGTGTATTGGGTTGTAATTTTTGTGAACTGCCAAGAGTGCTTTGCTGTTGAGCAGTATAGAAGTGGAATGAATGGATAAATAAATGAATGCAGATGCATTAATGCACTGCTGCCTTCATTGTTCCTTTTTATGAGAGACTGGCATGTGGATAGAGACTGTCAAACAGTTTCAGACAAGCTAAGCTTAGACTTAGACTTAGATAGCTTGTATGTAACTGTTGACTATTTTTTTTCCTATTATGTCTGCAGCATGGTGATGCAGTCCATGACCTGCTCCTGGATGTCATTACCTGGGTCGGCATTCTCCTGTCCCTTGTCTGCCTCCTGATATGCATCTTTACTTTCTGCTTCTTCCGTGGGCTCCAGAGTGACAGAAATACTATCCATAAAAACTTGTGCATCAGCCTGTTTGTGGCAGAACTTCTCTTCCTCATTGGAATCAACAGGGCAGACCAGCCGGTAACTATCCAGTGAGAAATAATGAAGTCTGTTCCTTGCTCCCCACATGCCTTGGTTTAAAGAAAAATTACCATTTTTGCCACCACTCCACCGAATTTCAGTGGCAAATCACTGCTTTTCCCCATTGCACTAGTTGCATTGTGCAAGTGTTGCTTTATGCTACTGCAGTGTCATTAGCACCAGCACTAGGACACCATTGCACATGAGCCATTGATATTAATGGATCAAATATGAATTACACTCATGGTATTCAGTTCAAAACATGCATATAAAGAAAAAACATAAATGTTATCTAAAGAGAAAAAAAATCAATATAAGGATAAACATAAGAAGCAATGGAATATATTCCAACTATATGTCTGGTACTTAATTGGAATTTCTTCTCTTTTCTGACTTTCCCCCTATCTTATAATGAAATATTAAAGCAACACTTATATCCTGTGTTTGTATTTGATCCCCTATGTCCTTTAGCTCTTCTGTTACTACTACTTCTTCCTCCCCCAGCAGTGCCTCAAAAAAGCACTTTGCTTCTTCAAATGCCTTTATTACAATCTTCCACTGCTTAAAAGTATAATTTAACTGAAAGGGGGGAGGGGCTCTATTTATATCTTATACCTTGTTGCTTAGTCATAAAATTCAGTTCCTTTCTCTTTTATAAGTTACTTAAATAACTAACATGAAATTTGCCTTTTTCACCACACCACACTGGATTAATGTCTTGTTCAGGTTAAAATAATTACTTTTATGCTTTGTCTTTTTACTCTCCCAGATAGCCTGTGCTGTGTTTGCTGCCCTCTTGCACTTCTTCTTCCTCTCTGCTTTCACCTGGATGTTTCTGGAGGGAGTACAGCTTTACATAATGCTGGTGGAGGTCTTCGAGAGTGAACATTCACGTAGAAAATACTTCTACTTGGTTGGCTATGGCGTGCCAGCTCTGATTGTAGCTGTTTCGGCAGCAGTAGACTACAGAAGTTATGGCACAGGAAAAGTGTGAGTTTCTTTTTGTGTCCTATTTGTGGTTTTAGGAGAATCTTAGAAACCAGTATTAGTGAACCTGGACAATGCTGGAAATAAATAGCTAACAGGAACCCGTCACAGTAATGGAAAGTTTCTCTGTACTACTTACTAAAGTGTTTATGAGCATATGTAGAAGAATGGGGCCCACTATCTAGAATCCTTGAAATCCTCTAAAGAAATACTCTGCTTGTACAAGGCAGAAGTTAATGAAGAAACTATCTGCTCAGATACAATGCTGCCTTTGGGCTTAAACAAACTAACCAAAAGTATTGCTCTTACACTTGACCATTTGCCTATCAATCTCAAGCTGCAATCCTGCCCCTTCAGTCTGCACTTCAGGTTTGCCAGGGGGGACATAAACTCTCTTTTGGGAGAAGACCGAGCCGAAGTAGGAATTGAACACTTCTGCCTTTTCTTTGTCTTCTGTTATCAATTTGCCAACCTCATTGCGTAGTTGAACCACCATTTCTTTCCTCTGTCTTTTACTATGCATGTATCTGAAGCCAGCATGGATACTAGAAGCCAGCATGGATTTGTCAAGAACAAATCCTGTCAGACTAATCTGATCTCATTTTTTGATTGGGTAACCTCCCTTGTGGACTGTGGGAATGCTGTGGACATTATATATCTGGACTTCAGCAAAGCTTTCGACAAAGTGCCTCATGATATCCTGATTAGTAAGCTAGCTAAGAGTGGGCTAGATGGAACAACTATCAGGTGGATCCACAATTGGCTACAGAATCGGACTCAAAGAGTGCTTATCAATGGTTCCTTCTCAAACTGGGGAGAGGTAACGAGCGGGGTACCACAGGGCTCGGTCCTGGGCCCGGTGCTCTTCAACATTTTTATTAATGACTTGGATCAGGAGCTACAGGGAATGCTTATCAAATTTGCAGATGACACAAAGTTGGGTGGAACAGCTAATACTCTGGAAGACAGAAACAAAATTCAAAGTGACCTCGATAGGCTGGGGCGCTGGGCCGAAAACAACAGAATGAAATTTAATAGGGATAAATGCCAAGTGCTGCACCTAGGGAGAGGAAACCAAATGCAGAGTTACAGAATGGGGGACACTTGGCTCAACAATACTACAAGTGAGAAGGATCTTGGAATTGTGGTAGATCACAAACTGAATATGAGCCAGCAATGCGATGTGGCTGCAAAGAAGACAAATGCAATTTTGGGCTGTATTAATAGAAGTATAGCTTCCAAATCGCGGGAAGTGATAATTCCCCTTTACTCGGCACTGGTTAGGCCTCATCTTGAGAACTGCGTCCAGTTCTGGGCACCACACTTTAAGAAGGACATAGACAAACTGGAGAGGGTTCAGAGGAGGGCAACAAGGATGATAAAAGGACTGGAAACAAGGCCCTATGAGGAGAGACTGAAAGAACTGGGCATGTTTAGCCTTCAGAAGAGGAGACTGAGGGGAGATATGATCGCACTCTTCCAGTATTTGAAGGGATGTCTCACAGAGGAGGGCAAGGATCTCTTCTCGATCATCCCAGTTTGCAGGACACGGAATAATGGGCTCAAGTTACAGGAACCTAGATTCCACCTAAACATCAGGAAAAATTTCCTGACTGTCAGAGCAATAAGACAATGGAATCAACTACCTAGGGAGGTCGTGGGCTCTCCCACTCTGGAGGCATTCAAGGTGCAGCTGGACAGACATCTGTCGGAGATGCTTTGACCTGGATTCCTGCATTGAGCAGGGGGTTGGACTCGATGGCCTTGTAGGCCCCTTCCAATTCTACTTTTCTATGATTCTATGAAGAAAGCTTTCTTGTTGTGTTTAGCATCCCTCGCTAACCTTAGCTCATTCTCAGCTGTAGCCTTCCTGACACTATTCCTGCAGTTCTGTGCTACCTGCCTGTACGCTTCCCTTGTAGCCTGTCCTTCTTTCCAGTCCACTTCCTATACGTGTCCTTTTTTGTTTTCAGGTCATCTTTGAGTTTATTGTGACGCCACATTGGCTTCTTCTGTTGCCCTCTGCCTTTTTTCCTTGTGGGAATTGTTTGCAATTCTGCCTTTAGAATTTCCTTTTTAAAAAACTTTTTGGGATTCAGGAAATGTCAATCCAAACGGGGTAAGGCCAACACAATCAATGGCTGTCACAGATTGGTTAGTTTCCAAATTTGGGTGAGGTTATTGCATTTTTCAGAAGCAACAGCAGGTTTGTCTCAGGAATTTGGTTCCAGGTTAGGGCTACTTGTAGATTCACATTTTGTGTGATTAGAGGCAAAGTCAGGTGAAAATGTGGGATTTTGAAATGGTGACTATATTTGCATTTTTCTACTGCTACCTCTAATTACATTCACTTTTTGCTTTCTGATTCCTTTGTTCGTTGGTAGATGTGGGTCATGAAAAAGAAGATTCATAGATTTCATAGATCATAGAGTTGGAAGGAGCCTACAAGGCTATCGAGTCCAACCCCCTGCTCAATGTAGGAAACTAGAGGAGGGCTCTCCCATCTAAGTAATAACTAGGCCTGACCCTGCTTAGCTTTCCACACTCAGACAAGCTGAGCCTTAGGCTGGGTTTGTCCCCGGAGGTTTTGGGCAATTATGGCCTAAAGAAGGCTCACTCTCTGTTACACAGAAGTTAATAGACCTAGACTTACAACATTTGAGAACTGAGGCTGATAAGTCTCGTTTTCCATTATATTAAGTAACTGTTCAAATTTTTGAATGGCTAGAGCCCCATACTTCTGCATGTTAACTGTTTTCAAATATAGGAGAGCATTAATTCTCACTCACTTTAATGTGCTGCTGTCTGCTTTGCTGATTCAATAAGATTCTACTCAATGAATGACTTCATCCTTGTGGAATCTGAGAAATAGAGTCTGCTAACCATGTTCTCTTAGACTGCAATTTGTACAGGTTGCCCAAAGAGAGGCTTATTCTCTAAGCCTTTTAACTTTACCCAGAAGACTCTGAAACTCTGGTATTTTTCTGTTTTTAGGGGATCATAGAATCATAGAAAAGTAGAGTTGGAAGGGGCCTACAAGGCCATCGAGTCCAACCCCCTGCTCAATGCAGGAATCCAGGTCAAAGCATCTCTGACAGATGTCTGTCCAGCCGCACCTTGAATGCCTCCAGACTGGGAGAGCCCACCACCTCCCTAGGTAGTTGATTCCATTGTCTTATTGCTCTGACAGTCAGGAAATTTTTCCTGATGTTTAGGTGGAATCTAGGTTCCTGTAACTTGAGCCCATTATTCCGTGTCCTGCAAACTGGGATGAACGAGAAGAGATCTTTGCCCTCCTCTGTGTGACATCCCTTCAAATACTGGAAGAGTGCGATCATATCTCCCCTCAGTCTCCTCTTCTGAAGGCTAAACATGCCCAGTTCTTTCAGTCTCTCCTCATAGGGCCTTGTTTCCAGTCCCTTTATCATCCTTGTTGCCCTCCTCTGAACCCTCTCCAGTTTGTCTATGTCCTTCTTAAAGTGAGGTGCCCAGAACTGGACGCAGTACTCAAGATGAGGCCTAACCAGTGCCGAGTAAAGGGGAATTATCACTTCCCGCGATTTGGAAGCTATACTTCTATTAATACAGCCCAAAATTGCATTTGCCTTCTTTGCAGCCACGTCGCATTGCTGGCTCATATTCAGTTTGTGATCTACCACAATTCCAAGATCCTTCTCACTTGTAGTATTGTTGAGCCAAGTGTCCCCCATTCTGTAACTCTGCATTTGGTTTCCTCTCCCTAGGTGCAGCACTTGGCATTTATCCCTATTAAATTTCATTCTGTTGTTTTCGGCCCAGCGCTCCAGCCTATCGAGGTCACTTTGAATTTTGTTTCTGTCTTCCAGAGTATTAGCTGTTCCACCCAACTTTGTGTCATCTGCAAATTTGATAAGCATTCCCTGTACCTCCTGATCCAAGTCATTAATAAAAATGTTGAAGAGCACCGGGCCCAGGACCGAGCCCTGTGGTACCCCGCTCGTTACCTCTCCCCAGTTTGAGAAGGAACCATTGATAAGCACTCTTTGAGTCCGATTCTGTAGCCAATTGTGGATCCACCTGATAGTTGTTCCATCTAGCCCACTCTTAGCTAGCTTACTAATCAGGATATCATGAGGCACTTTGTCGAAAGCTTTGCTGAAGTCCAGATATATAATGTCCACAGCATTCCCACAGTCCACAAGGGAGGTTACCCGATCAAAAAATGAGATCAGATTAGTCTGACAGGATTTGTTCTTGACAAATCCATGCTGGCTTCTAGTAATCACTGCATTGTTTTCAAGGTGCTTGCAGACTGACTTCTTTATAATCTGCTCAAAAATCTTCCCGGGGATTGATGTCAGACTGACTGGCCTATAGTTCCCAGGTTCCTCCTTCTTGCCCTTTTTGAAGATGGGAACAACATTTGCCCTCCTCCAGTCGTCTGGCACTTCACCTGTCCTCCATGATTTCTCAAAGATAATAGACAGTGGTTCTGAGAGTTCTTCTGCCAGTTCCTTTATTACTCTAGGATGCAGCTCATCAGGCCCTGGAGATTTAAACTCGTTCAGAGTAATCAGGTGCTCCTTGACCATTTGCCTATCAATCTCAAGCTGCAATTCTGCCCCTTCAGTCCGCACTTCAGGTTTGCCAGGGGGGTCATAGACCCTCTTTTGGGAGAAGACCGAGCCGAAGTAGGAATTGAACACTTCTGCCTTTTCTTTGTCTTCTGTTATCAATTTGCCATCCTCATCATCATCATCAGGCGATCACTCGTGACCGAGTAAGATTGTCTTCCGGGATAAAAGGAGGAGATTCTAAAGAAGATTGTGTAGACTCTAGCGATGGGTCCGTAAGTGACTGTGGAGGCCAATTCTAGATCCACACAGCTTCCCACAGTGAGGACACAGGTTACCAGATAGAAGATGGTCCTGTAAAGGATTCATTTGACGTGCTTTTCGCTTAGCACGTTCTCCCTTTCACCTTGCAGTAGTTGAACCACCAGTTCTTTCTTCTGTCTTTTACTGTGCATGTATCTGAAGAAAGCTTTTTGTTGCTTTTAGCATTCCTCGCTAACCTTAGCTCATTCTCAGCTTTAGCCTTCCTGACACTATTCCTGCAGTTCTGTGCTACCTGCCTGTACTCTTCCCCTGTAGCCTGTCCTTCCTTCCACTTCCTATACGTGTCCTTTTTTGTTTTCAGGTCATCTTTGAGTTTATTGTGAAGCCACATTGGCTTCTTCTGTTGCCCTCTGCCTTTTTTCCTTGTGGGAATTGTTTGCAATTGTGCCTTTAAAATTTCCTTTTTTAAAAACTCCCACCCCTCCTGGGCTCCCTTTCTCGTGAGAGTCACTTGCCATGGGATCTTACTAATCATTGTTCTGAGTTTGTTAAAATTGGCTTTCCTAAAATCCAGGGTACGTGTTTGGCTACACTCAGCTTTTGCTTCCGTTAGAATCAAGAACTCAAGTATAACATGGTCACTTTCCCCCAGAGTTCCCGAAACTGCCACTTTATCCACTAACTCGTGTCTGTTGGTTAGAATCAGGTCAAGGATAGCCGATCCTCTAGTTCCTTCCTCCACTTTCTGTAGGAGGAAGTTATCAGCAGCATAGCTCAGGAATTTCTTGGAGTGGGCATGTTTGGCTGAATAAGTCTCCCAACAGATATCAGGGAAATTGAAGTCTCCCATTACTACCACATCGTGCCTCCTTGAAACACTGGCAATTTGCTTTTCAAAAGTTCCATCCTCGTCTTCTCCTTGATTGGGTGGTCGGTAGTAGACTCCAACCGCCATGTTCGCTTTATTCTTTGCCCCCTTTATTTTAACCCAGATGCTCTCAATGGGGTTGCCAAGCTCCTCTTCCTGTATCTCTGTGCAGAGTCTTTCCACATTACTGAGAGGGCAGTTAAAAAAAAAAAGTCTCAGTACAAATGAGGAAGAACTCTCTTTTGGCTACTCTGTGATTTTATTTGTGCTCTTATTGTGTATTTACATCTTATATTTTCTATTATCAGTTTTGTTGTATTAGCTTTTATTGGTCTATGATCATAATAAAAAAAAGAATTGAATAATTCAAACACTGAGATCTGACAAACCGAAGTACAGAGGACAGGATAACCAACAGGCCAGGCCAGTGGAAAAACAACCCTCAATGAGTGCTTAATCTCTCTGGGAGGGGGATGAAGATTAAGTACTGGGCTTGGGTTCAGTTACTTTTGATCTTAGTGAAGTATTTCCCAACTTTCTGATAAATCTGGCATAGTGTTTTTCTGTATTAAAACTGGAGGAGCACTACTCTTGCACATAAAAGGTTTATTTTTGGAGTGTGAAAGAGTAAGAATTCCCCCCTCAGAAGAGCCTATCCTGTGTTTCTGAATGATTCACTGTTCTGAGTATGCCTCCTAATTGGCAGGAAGACAGCCAAGAGCAGCAATATGCATTGATTCAATGGGTGCGGTCCTCTGAAGGTGCATTCTGCTGCATCTCTGTATCAAGTGTGATTGAGTAATCTATCTCACACAAGGCAGCTAATTACCTACCTCAGTGGAGGCTGACTGAAGTAAAGCAAGGTTAGTAAAAACAACAACAACAAAGGCAGCTGTGTTGTCCGTAAGAAAAATTCCAAAATCCATGTGTGTAATACCTTCATAAGGCCAACTCAAAGATCACAAAAATGTGCAAGCTTTCAAGACCTCCAGATCTCTCCAAGGTCAGTGGAGTGAGTCACAAGAGATGCAATGGGTAACCTCTTTGAGCTCATAGGAGCCTTTAATTCTTTAATTTATTTCTTATTTCTTATGGCACATTTGCAATTCTCTTGTAGCACACAATCTGCCCCAGTGTTTTACCAATTTTATTTGAGTAGCCGGTTCTTAAACTTTTGTGAGTACACAAAACTACCAACAGAAAAAGATCATATGGGTGGATTTATATACACCTGTCTTGTAACTATTCATGTCCATTTTGTCATTGCATGAAGTAGGAATGGAAATGTAATTTCCCCAAATCATTAACCACTAAGAGATGTTAAATTAAATGATTAATAATTTAGGTTGGGTCATGAATCACCTAGAAATATTCATGACAAAAAAAACCCCCTCCTAATTAAGCCTCAGACCTTTTAGACCTGATTTATTTATCTGTTCACTCAATTCTTCAGCTCTTATATGGGGGGAAGTCACCTACTATGCACACTGTCAGGCTTGTTGGACAGCAAACAATACCTTGAACAGCCATTAAATCTAGCTGTTTTAGGGCTTTTGATGAAGGTTTTCTATGATACTGAGGCCTTAGCAAGTAAAACCTATGCTATTTTCTTCTGCTTCCTCCAGAGGTAATTATCTTACTCCATCAATAGCACTGTCAGAAACCAGGCATAGAATCATAGAATCATATGCAGCCCCTGAATGCTGTCTTTTTTGCATTTTCATTACAGTTGTTGGCTTCGACTTGACACTTACTTCATCTGGAGCTTTATAGGACCTGCAACCTTGATAATTATGGTAAGAATTAACTATCCAGTTTTTCTATATGAGAAGCATAATTTTCTATTCATCTTTACATGCCTTTATAGCATATGTAGCATAATTTGGAGGGGCCAGAGTTAAAATTCAGTGTGTATGTGTGTGTGGGGCAGGGCCGGATTAAGAGCATTATGGGCCTGGTGCTGAGGATTTTGGTGAGGCTTTTTATGGAAATAAATAAAATGAAGACGCAATTTTATATTAAAACAAATTAAATATTTTAATTACCATTAAAGTGCCAAAACAGAAACATATTGAAAATATTTCTTTTTTTGTAAACAATAAGCTTGTTAACTCAATAAAACCGTTATAAATAGAACATTCACAACAACCATTTTTAAATAAACATAAACCATATAAACAATTTAAATATAAGTGTATGATGTTTGGCTCATAAAAATTTGTTCCTTAAAGTATTATTATTATTATTATTATTATTATTATTATTATTATTAAAGCATCATAATCAATACAGCCTGCGTTATGATTATGGTGCAGAGAGTAACTCTTGAAATAAATAGCAACCACTAGTTTTAAACACACAAACAGGTTATTCACTGAACTCTAACCTGCATTTAAACTAAATGAATCAAGCTGGTAGATTAAAATAAAATTACACATTAACTTTTCTTGCTTTTTTACTTGCAAATTCCTCAATTGTAGAATCAAGATTAAGCTTGTTCAGCAAACCATTTTCAATGCACAACAGAGAGAGCGCATTTAAACGCTCCTGACCCATGGAAGACCTTAGTTCATTTTTCACATGTTTTAATGCTGAAAATGAATGCTCACCACTGCAGTTGCTGACCATTAAACACAAATACATGTGGAGGGTCACAAATGTATTTGGAAATGCACCGACTAGAGATTGTGCAATCATAAACTTGTACATTTGTGTTTCTTGACTCCCATGAATGTCTTGATTTGCAGTGGAAGATTGGTACATTTTGAAAATAGATGAAAACTGTACAATTTCCAGGGATGTTGAAGAGTCCTTGGTCCCGAGTCCCGAGTCGAGTCCCGAGTCTTTGGACCCGAGTCTAGAGTCGAGTCTAGAGTCCGAGGTCCAAAATTGTGACTCGAGTCGAGTCCCGAGTCCCGAGTCCCTCCCAAAGCGGCGGCCCATGGAGGGAGCAGGAGGGTCTCTGCGAGAGGAAGAAGAGCTGCCCTTCCTCCCGCGGAGACCCTCCTGCTCCCTCCGTGGGCCGCTGCCGCTGCCGCTCTCACCTCCACCTCCGCCGCCCTCACCTCGCCACCGCCGCCGCCCTTGCCTCTGCCACCGCCGCCGCCGCCCTCGCCTCCACCTCCACCGCCCTCACCTCCACCTCCGCCGCCGCCGCTGCCCTCGCCGCCGCCCTCGCTTCTGTTGCCGCCGCCGCCGCCACCGCCGCCCTCACCTCCTCCTCCTCCTCCACCTCCGCCGCCGCCGCCGCCCTCGCCGCCGCCCTCGCTTCTGCTGCCGCCGCCACCGCCACCGCCGCCACCGCCGCCACCGCCGCCACCGCCGCCACCGCCGCCACCGCCGCCCTCACCTCCTCCTCCGCCTCCTCCGCCGCCACCGCCGCCGCCGTAGCACACAGCACGCCGTAGTACACAGCACGCCGCCGTCCTCGTCGCCATCGCCGTAGCACACAGCACGCCGCCAGCGCCGTCGCTCTGTTTTTGGCAGGGTTGCTGTGGTTCAAAAACAGAGCGCCGTCGCTAGCGGCGTGACGCGGCATGCCGCATCACGCTGCCAGCGGCGTCGCTCTGTTTTTGGCGGGGTTGCTGTGGTTCAAAAACAGAGCGACGGCGCTGGCGGCGTGACGTGACATGCCGCGTCACGCCGCTAGCGACGGCGCTCTGTTTTTGAAACACAGCAACCCCTCCAAAAACAGAGCGACGCCGCTGGCGGCGTGACGCGGCGTGACGCTGCGTGCTGTGTGCTACGGCGATGGCGACGAGGACGGCGGCGGCGGAGGCGGAGGAGGAGGAGGAGGAGGAGGTGAGGGCGGCGGCGGCGGCGGCGGAGGAGGAGGAGGAGGAGGTGGTGAGGGCGGCGGAGGCGAGAGCGGAGGCGAGGGCGGAGGCGGAGGAGTCCTTGGGCTCGAGTCCCGAGTCGAGTCCCGAGTCCCACATAAATTATTGGGACTCGAGTGGGACTCGAGTCAGAGGGGGGACTCAGTCGGACTCATGAGTCGAGTCCCCGAGTCCGAGTCCCCATCCCTGACAATTTCGTCTGCAAACAGGGGTTCAAGATCTTCAGGATATTTTGACACTAGTGTAGTGGCTCTGAAACGTAGACTATCAGCTGCTAGAGTGCATATTTCTGATACAGCCCTCTCAGCCCTGCCGTTAACCGGGCCGGGGTTAGGGCTAGGTCAGTGAAAAGGGGGAGGGGGTGTCAGGCAAGTGAGCAGGCCTCCTGGGGCCCTCCAGATGTTTTGCACTGCTGCAAACCCATAAGCCCCGACTATTGGTCATGTTAGCTAGGGCTTATGGGAGTTGTAGTCCAAAACATCTGGAGGGTAGCAGGTGGCCTCCCGCGGAGCAATCTTTTGATCAGGGAGTGTTTGAGGGTTCAGGCGAAGAAACAGGCCGTGCAGTGGCAGCAGCAGCAGCGGGGCCCACCCCGGGAAACGCCGGCCCGGCTGCCTGGCCCACCTGCATGGGGGGCGCCGGCGCGCAACAGCAAGTCCCGCTCTCGAGCCCGGGGCAAGGTGCTGCAGACAAGGCCGGCCACCTCCCTCCCTCCCGCCCTCGCTCGCCGGCCCTTGGCTTCGGGCCCGCTGCACAGGCCAGACCGCGTCACGGCGCTTCCCCCGCAGGGCCCCCCGCGCTTCGGGCCCTCGGCAGGGCTTCCGTGTGGAGCGGGCCGGCGGCGCGCTGCGAGACACACCGACCGGGCCTCCCCCGTCCCCGCGCAACAGCGCCGCCCCTTGCCCCCGGAGACGCCCCTCGGAAGGCACCGCCTGCCCGGAGGGATCCCACGCAGCCAAAACATACTGCGGAACGTGGCCCCGGAGAGCGCTCAAAAGGCCGAATCGAGCAGGCGGCCAGAGAGGGCAGAGGCGGCGGCGGGCGGGTGGGCGCTGTGCCTCTGCCCGGGACGCGCTGCCCAATTGCCACGGGGCGACGGAGGCGGCTGGCCAACGCGTTAGTCGCCCGCTTGCCCCGGCCCCCGCAGGCGGCAGCGCGTCTGGCCGCGCAGTGCAGGGGGCGGAGCCAGGCAGGCAGGCGGGCGGGCGGGGCGGAGCTGGACTGGCCCCGCCCTGTTGACGGCGGGGTGCGGCGGGGCGGCGGGGCGGGGCGAGCGGCCCGCAAGCCTCCGGGGAGCAGGCTGGACAGAGGCGCATCCCTATTGTGGGCCTATTTTGTGGTAGGGGCCTTGAGCTGCAGCTCCAATAGCCCCTATCTTAATCCGGCCCTGGTGTGGGGGGGTCCTCCATGAAAACTGTTAAATCTAAGTGTTAAATCCCTGAAATATTAAATACTAGGAAGATTTTAGCCTCCTGTTCATAGCATGTGTGCATGTGTAGTTTGCACTGTGAAATTAACATATTATTCCACAAATGTTTTTCTATGCAACAAAATAATTGAGATTGGAATCCATCTCTGTTTATTATATTTAAGAAGAAAATTCATATGATCCTCTGCAGTAAATCCGCATTTCCAAATAACTTGAGCAAAATGCCAAAGAAAAGGAGAGGGGGCATACATACGTTGACTTGTTTTCTTGGCCTAACTTTTTTAATATCTGATATTTCAGAACAAAGAAGGTCTGTGATTTTAAATCAGAATATTTACTCCTATTGTTTTGAATTGCTTAGTCAGCAAGTCATAACAATATTTCCATGGTGTGGGTCTCATTTTGAGGATGCACATCTCTAAACTGTTTCTGCATAAGGGGGAAATGTTTTGAAGAAGGAGGAGCAGAAATGGAAGAGAATTTAAGACTTAAAATGGCAAATCATAGTTAACATATTTAGCTTTGCAGCAACAAGGTAAAATCCTGATGCCTGGCTGTAAGACACCAAGATCAATATTTTTATAGCCTTAACTCCGTTAGCCACATTTTGAAAACTCTACGTACCAAACAGCATTATTCAGCATCAAAACGATTTCCCCCCCTAAAAACCAGGGCCGGTGCTACCATTAGGCCAACTAGGCAGCTGCCTAGGGTGCAGGGCTAAAGGGGGCGCCAGAGGGGGGAAAAATACAGTGCTCTCAAGTGGGAAGGGGGGGCGCTAAATCTCTGATCTTGCCTAGGGCACCAAACTGCCTTGCACCGACCCTGCTAAAAGCTCATCCTGAATGCTTTTCATTTGAAGTGAGGCAGGGAGGAGAGACTGCGCACAGGCAACCATTTCTGGATTCTCAGTGCTCAGTGTAGCCATATTGTTCAAAGAGATTTATTACAGCCTGACTGCTCAAAATTTTATTATTATTATTTATTTATTATTTGCATTTATTTATTATCGCCCATCTGGCCGGCAAACCAGCCACCCTGGGCGATGTACATAAGATAAAAACAGTATAAATTTTTAAAATCTTAGCCCACCCCATATTCCCACCTGAATAGCCAAGTTTTTAGTGAGCGGCGGAAGCTCAGCAGAGAGGGGGCATGGCAGAGGTCACTTGGGAGAGAGTTCCACAGTACGGGGGCCGCCACAGAAAAGAGAGACAGCCTTTTGAGTGAGATCAGATTAAAAAAAACATGCTTGTTTCTGTGTGCCTAATGGGAGTACAGAGTCTCCACTCCTCATCCATTCTCCCATAGAGTCTACAAGTGGAGACCAACAACAAAATGTTGTAGAGCTTTTGAACTAGTTTGCACGTGACTGCTAGGGATGGGCGACCTGCCCGGCACTCAACTCGTGGTGTGCGAGCCAAGCCAAGCGTGAGCACCAGCTGAGGTGCTCGCCGGACTTCCGGGTCCTCAGCGCTACATTGTTTACATAGAAAATGGCCTAATTTGTGTGAATTAGGCCATTTTCTACATAAACAATGTAGCATCGGAACCTGGAAGTCGCTTTTCCTGGCTCGGCTCGCGGGAACGTGAGTCGAGCTGGGGAAAAGGTAGAGCGAGCAGAGCTTGGGTGGTCAAGCCCGGTGAGTTTGCTGGACTTTCACCCCCCAATTGAGCTCCACGCACATCCCTACGTACCCATAGATAATTTAAGAGGGAGGAACACAACCCAGACTTGTAACCCATGGTTTGTTCTTGGGTTACAAGTTTGGGTTGTTCCTCCCCCAACAACCCATAATTCTGCATTTGGATATCATGCTAAACAACCCATGGATGGTTGTTTAGTTTAGCAAGAGCGGGTGGACGGGAGCCAGAATGCTCGCTTGCTCCTGCTTGTTCACAACTATCTATAGATTATTTAATCATAGTTGTGACGTGCAACCCAGGCCTATGTCTTTAAATGAGTGCATTAACCAACCTTCCCCCACTGTATGTCTTCAGCCCCTGGAATTGAGTGATTTACTGCTTTAGAACATGGAACTTTAATTTAGGTAGAGAAAGGGCAGGTGGCATCGAGAGCACACAATGCAGGCCACATGCTGAAGCTAAGCAGGTATGAGCCGGGTCAGTGTTTGGTGACTGCCTGGGCTGCACACACCTGTTCTCCAGCATTGAGCAGGGGGTTGGACTCAATGGCCTTATAGGACCTTTCCAACTCTACTATTCTATGATTCTAAGTCCATAATTCTATTTTATTGTATGAAATAAATAAAATTATAATTAAGATGAACTGTCTGGTTATCTATATTTCTGTAAAGCAGCAGAATAATATGCTGCCTTTACTGGAGTTGTCACAACATACTTAGTTCAGTGCCTGTTAAATGCTTTTATGAAGTGGTGCCCCAAAAGGAAGAAATGATGCAGGTCCCTGCAACATTGCTTCCCCCTGGTAGGATGGAGTGGAATATCTTTAAAGCAGCCTTCTCCAATCTGGTGCCCTCCAGATGCTTTGGACTACAACTCCCAGCATTCTTGGTTGCCGGCCAGATGGGCGATTAATAAATGTAAATAAATAAATAAATAAAATAAATTCTTGATCATTGGGCATACTAGCTGGGGCTGATGGAAGCTGAAGTTCAAAACATCTTGAGGGTGCCAAGTTGGTGAAGTCTGCTTTAAAAGAATTCCTGGCTGCTGGAGAAGATGCTGGGCAAGTTCTGCTATTCTTTCATGGTTGTTCTGGGTTCTTCCAGTGAATCAAGATACCTGAGCATTGAAATCCAGTAAATTTTTACTGTTGGCCTAATCACAAAAGGAGACAACACTACATACTAGAGTCAAAATACTGAATTCTCCTTCCATCTGAATGAATAACTCCCCTCAATAGACATTGATATACCTAGTACAAAAAATTTCTGCATCCCCTAACATATCACTTCCTGAGAGGTCTTTGAGTTCATTTTATATAGTCTTAAATGAAAAATAGTTGATGTCCTGGTTCTTTCAGGAGCCCCTTCTTTTGAGTTTGCCTCTTCTTTGGAATTGTAGAAGTTAAGCATTGGACTAAGCTGAAGGTGTGTGAGGGGACTGAAACCCTTCCCTCGATGAAGAGCACCCCCTCATAAGTGCTTTTTCATGTCCCTTTGTGAAAGGGAGAAAGTGTTTGCAAGAGGGAGGGTGTAGGGGTGAAAGGGCTGCATCTCTTTTGCCATGGCAACTGGAACAGTGCTCCTTCACCCTGATCCAGTTGCATGTAGTTGACTGAAGATGGAGTCAGTCAAGATGGAAATGCATTATAATGCAGATATCATTCATGCACACTCTGTCACAGGTAGTCACATGTACCCAGGGCTTTTTTTCTGGTGGCACTCACCGGAACTGAGTTCCAGCACCTTTTCTTCTATTAATTGCATTACAATTTAATCGCCATCTACTCCCGAGGAAATGTAATCCAAGAGTTCCGGTACCCTTTTCTCCAGAAAAAAAGCACTGCATGTACCTATAAACAACTGAAGTTGGATTGGGATGGAAGTCTTGCTGTACAGTGCTGGTGGACACACACGTGCAGTGTAGCAAGACAGAGGATGCTTCCAGATGGAAGGGTCCTAATGCTAAGAAGTAGAAGGCACTGTACAGCTGTTCAATCTTTTCTTACTTAATGCATTTTCCACAGTTAGAAAAAAGATGGAAGAATCTGTGGAAAAACATGGGAGGGTTATGAGTGGAAGATAATGGGCAAGTTCACACGTCACACTAAGCTACCCTGAAGTTAAGCCACCATGGGTTGGTTGTTCGCTCAATAACACATGTTGCTCCCGAAAGATGATTGGGTGCTCTGTGGTTTGCCATGGGTTGTTTACCCTTAGCCTTCCTGCCAGCTCCCAGCACATATCCCAGGCACCTTTACAGCAGAAATCCTTATTTATTTATTTATTTTATTACTATACCGCCCAATAGCCGAAGCTCTCTGGGCGGTTTACAAAAATCAATTAAAAGTAAAATAAAGTACAATATAAAATATATACAATAAAAACATGATAAAAATTTAAAACCATTTTTTTTAAAAGTCATAACTAAAAACAAGTCAATACAACACGACCTCTAAAAGAACCACCTCACCGTGTACTATTTAGTTGTTAAAAGCCTCGATGTAGAGGGCAGTCTTAACCTGGTGCTGAAAAGATAGTAGGGTTGGCACCAGATGTTGAATGTAGTGTCTGGGTAAATTGTGGTTGGGAGAGGCACTCCATCAAGTATTGTGGTCCCAAGCTGTGTAGGGCTTTATAAGTTAAAACCAGCACCTTGAATACAGGCCTGTGGCTCACGTTGGCTCAGCTTGTCTGAGTGTGGAAAGCTAAGCAGGGTCAGGCCTGGTTATTACTTGGATGGGAGACCCCTCCTCTAGTTTCCTGCATTGAGCAGGGGGTTGGACTTGATGGCCTTGTAGGCCCCTTCCAACTCTATGATCTATGAGTCTATGAATCGGGCTCAGAAGCATATAGGCAGCCAGTGCAAGTGGGCCAGAACAGGTATATATGTTCTGACCTTTGGGTCCCAGTGATTAGTCTGGCTGCCACGTTTTACATAAGTGGCAGCTTCTGAACAGTCTTCAAGGGCAGCCCCACGGAGAGTTCATTGCAGTAGTCTAACTCTGAGTTTACCAGGGCAGTGGATTACTGAATCCAGGCTGTCCTTGACCAGATAGGGGTATAGCTGGGCCAGCAGCCAAAGCTGGTAGAAGGCACTCCGTGCCATTGAGGCAACCTGAGCCTCAAGTGACAAAGATGTCTCAAGGAGAACCCCCAAGCTACGAACCTGCTCCTGGCTTCAAGGGGAGTGCAACCCCATCCAGAACAGGTTGAACACCCTCCATCCAGTCAGAAGAACTAGTCTAGGGATGGGTGAATTGCTTGAGGGGGTGGAAGTGGGGCGAACTTGCCCCACTCGCCCCCCCGGAACCCCACCAAACTTACCTTTCCCTGGCTCGGTACAACTCCCTGGAGAGGAGCCGGGGAAAGGTACATCCGGGTCCTCGGCACTTCTCGTCCAGGTCCCTGTTGCTGCGCTTTTCCCGTAAAATCCAAGATAAACTATCTTAAAACGGCCGTGAATAGCCTATTCACGGCCATTTTAAGCTAGCTTACCTTGGCCGGGGACCGGGAACTGACGGGGACCCAGAACTGATGCGACAGGGACCCGGAAGTCCGCTGAGCGCCTCGCTGAGCGCCGCGGAATAGAGTGCGCAGCCGGGGTGCTTGGCGGACTTAAGGAGAGTCAGGTCCCAGTGAGTTCACACACCCCTACGACAGCATCTCAGACTTCTCTGGATTGAGCTTCAATTTGTTAGCCATCATCCAGTCCATTGTCGCAGCCAGGCACCAGTTTAGCACATCCACAGCCTCACCTGCTGAAGATGAAATGGAGAAACAGAGCTGCGTGTCATAAGCATATTGATGGCAACACATTCTAAAACTCTGGACGACCCCACTCAACCGTTTCATATATATGTTAAATAGCATGGGGGATAAGATTGACCCCCTGTGGAACTCCATACTGAAGAGTCCATGGGGCCGAGCAATATTCCCCAAACACCACCTTCTGGAGCTGACCATCCAAGTAGGAGCGGAACCACTGCAATGCAGTCCCCCTCACTCCCAACTCAGAGAGCCGCCCCAGAAAGATACCATGGTCAATGGTATCGAAAGTCGCTTCTGGGTCCAGGGGGAGTTTCGTCAGGAGTGGCCTCACCACTGCTTCTTTCAAGTGGCCCGGAACCACTCCCTCTCTCAAGGAGGCATTGATCACCTCCCTGGCCCAGCCACCTGTTCCCTCCCTGCTAGTTTTTATAAGCCAAGAGGGGCAAGGATCCAGCACAGATGTGGTTGCACAAACCTGTCAAAGCACCTTGTCAACATCCTTGAGCCGTACCAACTGAAACTCATCCAAGAAAATTTGACCAGAATTCTGGTCTGGGAGCCTCATCTAATTCAACTGCCATAACATTGGAGTCCAAGTCCCGGCGGATGCAAGAGATTTTTTCCTGGAAGTGCCTAGCAAAAATATTACAGTGGGCCTCAGAGGAGTCCAGAATGTCCTTGGGGCCAGTATATAATAGGCCCCAGATGACCCTAAAAAGCTCCACTGGGTGGCAAACAGAAGATTGAATATAGGCAGTGAGATGTTTCTTTGCTGCCCTCACTGCCTCTAAATATACCCGATTGTAGGCACAAACCAGGGCTTGATTGCATCCACTAGGAGTTTTCCTCCATCTGCATTCAAGCCGTCTCCTGTTTTGTTTCATCGCTTTCAGCTCCGGGGTGTACCACAGAGCCGTACAAGCTGTACTACAGAGAAGGTGCTCAGGAGCTATGGTCTCAACTGCCCGGGTCATCTCTGTATTCCAGAGATCAACCAGGGATTCGACAGGACCACCAGCCATATCAGCCGGAAACCCCCCAAGAGCCCTCTGGAAGCCATCTGGATCCATTAGCCTCCAGGGGCAGACCATCTTAATAGGTACCCCACCCTTGCAGAGGGGAAAATCTCAGCAGGCAGTAATCTGACTATGACAAAAGGACCAATTTGAAGGCCCCCACCTTCAGAGCATTATCCCTATGCCAGGCTAAAAAAAACAGATCCAGAGTGTGCGTTAGGCTGAGGACATGTTGGGACATTCCCATAGTCGTCATGGAGTCCATGAAATCCTGTGCTGCCCCAGATAGGGTGCCCTCGGCATGGACCTTAATGTCTCCCAGGACCAAGAGCCTGGGGGACCTCAACATTGCAACTGAGACCACCTCCGTCAGCTCAGATAAGGAGTCTGTTGAGCAGCAGGGTGGGTGGTACACCAACAGAATCCCTAATCTGTCCCACTGACCCAACACAAGGTGCAAGCACTCCAGAGCAGTAGTCAGACGGACAGGGAGCCTGGAGAGAGAGAGAGAGAATTCCTATAGACCCTTCCCCTTCCTCAGGTCTACCCTGATGCTGCACCAAGTACCCCGGTGGGCATAACTGGGAGAGACTAACTCCTCCCTGTTCACCCACCCAGGTCTCGGTAATGCATACCAGATTGGCCGCTTCATCCACTATTAGGTCATGGATGAGGGAGGTCTTATTTTGGACCAATTTGGCATTTAAAAGCAGCATCTGGAGACCCAAGGACAGGCTGATAGGGCATCCACCAAACCTGTGGGTGTGAGGAGGGCTGGAACATGGCACAGCCATTAACTGCCTGGGCTGTGTTCCACTTTCCTGGCTAGCCCTCCTCCCAACACCGCATCTCCCTCTATCCGTCACCACACTGATTGATTGGAGCCCCCACAGATTCCCCCACTAGGCCCCATGTCTGCCCTCTATGGCACATCCTCAGGGAATCCCCCCCCCCGGAAACTAAATACAGTAATACCTTGGATTGCAAGTAACTTGGTCTGAGAGCGTTTTGCAAGACAAGCAAAAAAAAAAATTAAAATTTTTGACTTGATAAACGAGCAAGGTCTTGCAAGACAACGTAGGGATGTAACTGCTCACCTCGAGCGGGCGTAGCGGGCCGAAATCGGCCCTGCTCACGCCCGCCAGAGACTCACTTTGATATAAGAGTGTTTTGGATTACAAGCACGGTTCCGGAACGAATTATGCTTGCAATCCAAGGTATTACTGTAGAAGATATTAGGGAGGTGGCCCTTGCCCTTGTAGCTCCCCCAAAGTGGCTCCCCCAAAGGGGCAACCCCCTTGGTGTCATCCCCTTCGGGGACGTCACCACCGGGGTGTCACCACCCCGCTCCTTAGGCCAGCAGATGAAGACCTCCCCAAGGGAGAACAGCTGGCTCAGGTCTGCAATCAGTCCACAGGGGCAGCGCCTTCCGAGTTGCTTGTAGTCTTCCGGGGAAGCAGGGTCCCAGTCCAGCAAGGAACAGCCAGGGAGGGGGGAAAGCTGGCGGGAATATGGTAAGTTACCAGCTTACTTTCCTCCCTGGAAAAATGTCCCAGTTGCTGGCTGGGTGCACAGGAACAATCTTCTTGTTCCCTATGTCAGCACACTGGGGTTGCCAGCTTGCGAGGGATACTTCCCCAGTCCCGCATCAGATCGCCAAATGCATCTAATTTCTTGAGCCTTATGAACGCAGTAACACATTCACAAATTTTTAAAAACCATTAAAAAAAATATTAGGGGTTTTGCACAAGTACTACTCAGGAGTGCAAGATTGGCTGTCCACTTTTTAGCCCAGCATACTGATATCCCTCTCTTGTCAATGTCCTTGTCAATTTCATCCTTCCTGGTGCTTGCCATGCTAGCAAACTCCTTTTTTCTTAAAGGCTGTTTCACACACTACCAAAGTAATTACATCCGCCCCAAAAGCTCCTTCTCCTGCAGTCACCAGTCACTTTTGGCTGCCCCGCACCACCTTCGCGCTTTCCTCCACTGGTCTCTGTTATTATTTGTCAGATAAACAGATGAATTACAGGGCAGTGATGGGGGACCAGTAAAAAATACACAGATTTCAAGGCAGAGCAGTGAATGGGATTGGTAATATGTAAATTTCATGGCAGGGCAGTAAAGTGGAGGGGGAAATTATGCAAATTTCATAGCAGTGGATTTCAAATGTGCATACTTCTGCATGACTGCGGGGTGGGGACAGGAGCAAAGGGCACTGACAAGGGATGAGGGAGGATGGCGGCAGAACTAGCGAGATCAGGAGGAGTGCAGAGGGTTCCCCAGCTCTTGCTGGGTGGCTTTTTCGCGTTTCCAACAACTCACAATGAAGTCACCCTGCTGGGTTCAGATGTCCCAACAAATGACCCTGAACAACCCAACAACAAGCCATGGGTTCTCAGGGTAGCTTATTCATGGAAAACAACCCATGAAGAAGAAAACGCTCTGACAAGCTACACTGAAACAACCCATGGTGACAACCCACCATAGCTTATTGAGTCATGCAAACTAGGTCAATGCTGACTGCCTCCCCCCCCCCATAAAATTCTATGAATGAGATAGGCCGATGGCGCCATAAAAGCTTGGTCTGGAAGCACCCACTGTGTGTTGCCCCATTGCCTCATAAATGAGGTGTCATTCTGATTCTTCCCCCATTCAGAGTAAAAGCAATGTGAGGGTCATGTTTGCCCTCTATGAAGCAGCCAGGTGTCCAAATCTGATTTGCTGTGTGAATTGAGGCATCATTGCAATCAGTACATGGGTTCCAATTGGGTAGTATCACTCTGTCCTAAACCTGGTGGCACAGCAGCAGTCCATTAGATGTACTCTCACATACGCATGCAGAAGGTTTCCTGGTGTTTTTTTTTCAGGGTTCACTTTTAATCTTAGAAATGTCTGAGTGTGAAAATTCAGTGCAATATTAATAAACACCTTGCAGGCTAAGAACAAATTCACTTACGTAGTCTGAGGGGCCAAACCAAAGAGCCAAAACATGAAGAAGTTTGGTATTTTGGCTCTGACGTATAAGTATTAACAGCTTGCAGGAAAGAGTGCCACTATATCTTTTCAATAGCAAGAGCTTTCTGAAAGACACCATGTACTCCCAACCACATTTTTAAAGATGGATTTGAGTCATCTTTCAAGCTACATAATACTTGTCATGATGCTGATATTGAATGTCTACACTCAACAGTTCTTAATGTGGTTTTCAAATTTAGAAAGCCTTTCCTTGGGGTTTGGGGGCCATTTTCTCTTCTGAGAAAAGTACACCTGGGGTATAGAATGCAGTTCTGATTGGAATGCTGGAGCAGGCACTGCTTTTCTTCCTTAAGAAATATTCTTGTGAGGGACAGAGGAGAGGCTGAATCTGTGTTTATTCCTTGTGAGAAGGGATCAACATTTTTTAGGGAATCAAGGTATTCTATCCCTGACCTTAAGGACACATACAAAAACAATGCTTGACTAAGAATTTGCCTGTTGTTTTCATAAGGCTTTGAGCAGAGTAATAAAAGACAAGGTTATGACAGTGCTGTCTCTTGTGTGGCTCCTTGAGAACTCACTTTCAGGAACTAAAGCATCATTCATGTCGAGCTGTTGAGGGCTTCTGTGTCTTTACACAGTGTAACAGGATTTGCTTTGTCCATTCACCGTAGTATGGATCCTTTACAATTGCTTCCTGTACACCCTGTTATTCTGCCTTTTAAAATGGCCACACGTAGATTCCTGCACAGTAGTGTCACTGCTGAGCCTGAAGGTTAAGAATTAAACAAGACACCGCAAATCCGGAAAAATGTGTCACCTGTTTTTCTGTAAAATGGCTTCTTAAGCCAGTGTTCTCCAACCTTGGGTCCCCTGATGTTTTTGGCCTACAACTCCCAGCATGCCCCAGCCAGCGTAGCATGCTGGGAGTTGTAGGCCAAAAACATCTGGGGACCCAAGGTTGGAGAACACTGTGTTAAGCAGTCTGTCTAACACCATGGCTTTGCATTGTTCTAAGGATTTTATTTTATTTAAAAGATTTAGAAGCCACCTTTTATGGTAAACCTTCCCAAGGCAGTGTACAACAAAATGTAAAACCAGAAAACATAATAAAACCATAAAAACAATAGCAGAAATAGCAGTTTCAACCAGACAGTGCCATATACACAACAGCTTCAGTAGAATTCTAAGTCAATTACAGCCTAGCTAAGGTAAGCAGGTAAGTCTTTAGGGCCCACTTGAAGACCCATGTTCCCCTTTTCTGCAAGCCATCTGGCAGTACAATCTCTTTGGACTGACCTTACAATTACAAACTAAGAAGATCTAATTCCTGATCCCACCTCATCTGCTATGAAAAATGCAAAGAACAGACTCAACATCAGTTCTCAATGAGGTCATATGTTAAGAGCTGGGCAGTATCACTTTAGAGTGGAGTTGGGGGCTCACATTATGGAACACTCTTCCATACACACTAAAACCATACTAGTATAAAGAATACTAGTATGTCGGAGAGACAGCTAGTCCAGAATGTTTTCTCCGACATCTAGTGTTCTATCTGTAGGGATATATATATATATATATATATATATATATATATTTGGGTGGTGTGGAGGAGCATTCAATCATATGAATCTCCACCTGCATTGTGAACTGGTACAGCCCACACACAGTTTTATCATCTCAGAAAACTAGGCCTTAAATTCATCCCTGTCTTTTTCTCATAACTTGTCATGTGACTCTCTGCTGTGTTTTGTTTTGTGTGTTTTTTTAATTTCAGCTTAATGTAATCTTCCTTGGGATTGCTCTTTATAAAATGTTTCATCATACTGCCATATTGAAACCTGAATCTGGGTGTCTCGACAATATCAAGTAAGTGAACCACCCTCCCTTAACTGTTCCAAACTGGGTTACTTTTTGAACAATTATCTTATGACAAAGATAGCAGGAAAATTTTGTTTTGGATCTAGGTTAGGTTAGGGAACTAAGGACAAATAACTTGATCTGGCTGCTTCTATGTTTTGTGATTCAACATTTTACACGAATGGTTTACTTTTTGAGTAAGGAGCCATTCAGACATAGAAGCAGCCACATGAGGCCTTCTTTTCCATGAGGGGCAGCCACAAAGGCAGAGCCGATTGTGTAGGTTCGCCAAAGTGATTCCACGGGAAAGACCCATACAACGTCCTACACTGCCCGCGCAGCTGCATCCTTCCCATGCAACCTTCTGTTGAAACATCATTTGCTGTTTCTGTATCTGAAAGGCATCTAAGAATGTGTAGAAGGTGGGGTGAGACCTTTTTTAAATGCCCAATCCCCACAGACAGATGTTAAAAAACAATAAAACCCTGAATATTTAACATATTTATCCTTCTACAACAAAAAACACACAAATATATATATATATATATATATATATAATTGATACTGAATGTTTAAGTCAATAATGGGCAGAAATGGATCTATTTCTTTCATTGTGCTTAGGGTCTGAAGCTTTCCACCATAGTGAGTCAGGTGGAAATGTTTTATAACTTGTATTTTGAATGTTTTAGTACGATACTGATTTTTTTCACTGTGTGGGGGGACATCTTTTCTTGCCTGTGGGATCTCATCTTCTCTAGAATTCGACAGTATTTAGGTTGGATTGATGGCATTGTCCCCAATAGTTAGCTGTCTCTGTTCTCAGGGCTAAACATGCAGAATGGAAACCAGATAATGAAGTTTAGTCTGGCTCAGTTCAAACAGTTGTCCAAACCATGGTTTGGAAGACTGGACACGAGCTATGAGCTCATACACTCACTCCTCCCTCTCATCCACCTTTCCAGTTTTCTGTTTAGTGCTAACCATAGTTAGGTAAGCTGTTTGGTTAGTGCTTGCCCTCCTTTGCTAAAACTCTGTTGTTGTTGTTGTTGTTGTTGTTGTTGTTATTATTATTATTATTATTATTATTATTATTATCTGCCATAGCATCAGATAAGATTTTATAATTAAATGTTAATGATCCCTATATGTGATTGTTTACCAATCTAAGAGCTGGAACCTTTTTCTTGTGCCTCTTCTGTTTCCTCCTCATTCAAAACTATAACCTCTACTTCATCTGAATCTTATGTTTGTTTGTTTATTAATCAATTGATTGAAAATAATTAAAATCCACCCTTTAGAGCAGAGGGGCACAACCATTTCAGCCCAAAGGCCAAATCCAGTGTTAGCGGGGGGGGGGGGGGGGCGCACACACATATAGATATACACACATGGATGAGGGGAGGTTTTAATCTTGCCGCCATCCCAGCAATCCTGCCCAAGGTTGCTGGGGTGAGGTTAAGGGTGAGGCTGCTTCGGGGTTGCTGGGGGAAGAAGGAGGCCCAGTGAGCCCAATGAGCATTGCTACTGAATCATCAGTTCTATGGGATCACTGAGGGAAGGAGGAGGTTTTAGCCTCCTCCCCCTCCCAGTGACCCAAACAGGCATGGATCCTGTACAACAGGAACTGGGGGTGGGGGCATGCAGCCCATGGACCATGAAATGTGAACTCCTGTTTTAGGGTATACCCGCCCAAGGCAACCTAAAACACAATTTCAAACTATAAAACATAATAAAACAGTAAGAATAAAAGATCAAAATTAACAATTAAAATCAGATAGAACCATAGATAGACTGGTACCCAATCAAATCCTAACTCAATTATCTGCCAAGATAAACAGGTCTGCCAAGATGACAGAGACTGGCAGACATTGGGTTAAATCCAATGTTGCATGAGCAGACTTCCCCTTGATCTCCTCTCCCCTGCAGCCCCCCACAAGCCATCCAAATCTGTTCTGGATGGTCCCCCAACCTTAGGGGGCTATGCAGGGGGCTGCAGTGGAGAGAGGGAAACAGTTCTGTCAGTGGTTTTCATTCCGTTGGCAAACAGGGTTGTATACAACCCACTAATTGGAATAGAGTTCTACGAGTGATGGGGGGCACTATTAAGAAGGCCCTATCCATTATGATCACCAGTCTAACTGCTCTTACACACAAGTAGAGCCTCTGATGCTGATTTCAGAGTGTGAGCAGGATGGTATGGGTGAAGGAGAACCTAAGAGTAACCTAGGCCCATACCATTTAGATCTTTAAAGGCCAAGACCAGCACTTAAAATTTGGCCCAGAAATGCACTGGCAACCTGTGCAGCTAGTACAATATAGGTGTCACATGATCTGACTGCCTAGCACCTACCAGTACCTTGCTTGCATGTACTGCCTAGTACCTACCAGCCACATTTTGTACCAGTGAAAGTTTCTGAATCAACTTTAAAGGCAGCCCTTCATAAAGTGCATTATAGTAATCTAGCCTGGATGCCACTAGAGCATGGGTAACTGAATCAAGGTCTGTCCTCTCTAGTTAGGTTTGGATTTTACCAGAAACTGGTAAAAAGCATTCCTGGCCAGTTCCACCACCTGAGCTTCCTCAGTTAGCACTAAGTCCAGAACCCCCAATCTGTATACTTGATCCTTCAGGGCAGTGCAACCCCATCTAGGACCAGTTGTAAGCCAACGTCCAGAGTAGTCTCTATCCTGTTTGAATTAAGTTTCCACATATTTACTCTTTTTTTTTTCTTAATTAATTATTTTTATTTATTTTTCAAAACAAATTATAACAAAATATATATATAACAAAATACAAGATTATCACACAAATATAACATAATCAACATACAATAAATCGTGAAGTGCTCCCCCCCCCACCCTCCAAGGGACCAATTAATATACTTCTATCCTCTTGATCAAATAAATTCTAAATTCCAAAAAATATAAGATATCCTGACAAGGCATGTTACCCTTCCCCTTTATTAATACATAATCTAGTAATTGATTCCATATCTCCATAAAATTATTCTTCTTTTAGCAATCCTTTTTTGCATTTGATACTACTAGTTAGTTTATCATTTAGGGCTATGTCCCAAACTTCCTTATACCAGTCTGTTATTAGGAAAATATGTTGTACTTTCCAATTTCTCGCTATCGTTAGCCTGGCCACAGTTAACAAGTTTACAATTAACTCCTTCGTATTTTGATCACAAATAAGCTTCTCAGTTATTGATAACAATGCTAATTTTGGACAGACCTCTAAATTAGTACCAATAATTTTCGATATTTCTGTAAAAACCTCTCGCCAAAACACCAATACATTTTTACAACTCCACCACATATGAGCATATGTCCCTTTTTCCTGACATCCTCTCCAACATAATGCAGAACAATTATTATCTATTCTATTTAATCTTACTGGAGTTAAATACCATCTCCAAATTAGTTTATAAAAATTTTCCTTTATCCTAATTGACATCATTTTCACAATCTGTCTATCCCATATATTGTTCCACCCCACCTTCGAGGTCACCTCTTCAAATTCATTATCCCATACTGCCTTAAGCTGATCCTCTTGTTCTTTTGCTTTTTGAATCAATCTATATAAATCCCTTGTTATACCTCTTGTTGATGCATTACCTGGTAGGCCATCTCTAGACATGACCATCTTTTCAAAATTAGTTAAATCTCTCTCGTACTCAGTTTTCCTTTTCTATTTCTTCGACCACTGTTCTAACTGTAATAAATTTAACCACGATAATCTTCTTCTCCCAGCAATTTCCATTATTTGATCTCTAGTCCCCATCTTTTCCATCCAATCGGACAATCTAATAACCCTTTCTTCTCTTAGTTTACCCTCCAGCTCTGATCTTAAGTTTTCAGGAAAATCCTTAAGAGCTACCACCGGAGTTAATGGAGATATCCCTGGTATAAATATGCTCTTCAAAGTACCCCAAATCATTAACAAATTTCTTAGAAAAGGGTTGTCTATATTTTTTTATCAATTTATTATTATTTTTTTGAAAGAAAATATTCCCCAAAGTACTACGTAATTCACATGTTTCTAACTCCAACCACATTATTTCTTTAGGGCGTGCTAAAATATCCACTATATGTCTTAATTGATTCGCTATATAATACCATTTTAAATTCGGCAAACCCAAACCCCCTACTTTTTGTGCTTTATACCATCTTGTTTTAGTAATCCTAGATTTTTTCCCTCCATTACAATATGTATTAATAATTGATTGCCAATCTTTAAGATTGCCAATTATCTGATATTGCACTTGGTATCATCCGAAATAAAAAATTTATCTTTGGCAAAATCTTCATTTTAATCAAAGCAATTCTCCCAAACCAGGAAAGTCCAATTTTTTTATACTCCTCTATTTTATTCTTTACCTCATTCTTTAATTTCCTATAATTCTGGTCTCCCAATTTATCTATATCTTTTGGAATTACAATTCCTAAATATTTAATTACATTATTAATCTTATAATTACTTTTTTTTTTACACATTTCAATCTCTTCTCTTTTACTATAGTTAAACAACAAAAATTTAGATTTATCCCAATTAATCTGTAGCCCCGTTACTTCCCCGAACTCCTTTAAATGATTCTCCACTCTATCCATATTTTCCATAGGGTTTTCGATTGTCAAAAGAGTATCATCTGCAAAAAGATTTATTTTTATCTTCTCCCTAATCCCTATCCCACC
Organism: Shinisaurus crocodilurus; assembly: GCA_021292165.1. Classification (NCBI taxonomy): domain Eukaryota; kingdom Metazoa; phylum Chordata; class Lepidosauria; order Squamata; family Shinisauridae; genus Shinisaurus; species Shinisaurus crocodilurus. The sequence goes on from CM037877.1 coordinate 124,852,096, forward strand.
TATATTTCTATCTTCTCTAAATACATTTGCTAAAATCTCCATTACCAATGCAAACAAAATAGGCGAAAGAGGACATCCCTGTCTAGTTCCTCGACCTAGGTAAATTTGCTCTGTTAAACCATCATTTACTACAACTGATGAAACATTTTTTGAATACAATGGATTGACTACTCCTCTAAATCTTTCTCCAAACCCCATAATTTTAATTAAACTTTTTAATGCTGGCCATTCCACGCAATCAAAGGCTTTGAAAATATCTAACGCTATTACCTCTGCTCTCAATTTATTTTTCTTTATTAAATATATTATATTTAAAACTCTTCTTGTTAAATCTGCCATTTGTCTTCCTTGCATAAAACCACATTGGTCTATCCCAACATATTTAGTAATAAACTTGTTCATCCTTCTTGCTAATATTGCTGTCATCAATTTTGCATCTTGATTTATTAAGGAAATGGGTCTATAGGAACCTGGCTCCGTTAAGTCCTTCTCTGGCTTTGGGATTAGAATAATCTTAGATTGCTTCCATGAAGAGGGGATCTCTCCCCCCTCCAAAAAAATATCATTAAATAACCTTTTTAGTCTTGGAACCTACATTTTCTTAAAAACCTTGTAGTATTCAGCCCCTAAATCATCTAGTCCAGGGGTCTTACCCTCTTTCAGTTTATTTATTGCATATTCTATTTCCAATTCTGAAAAAGGTTGTTCCATAATTTCTCTATCTTCATCCACTAGTCTAATTTTAAAATGCTTTCCTATATACTCATTAATCCTCTCTTCCATACAATCTCCAGCCTTATACAATTCTGAATAAAATTCATAAAATATTTTTAATTTATCCTGCATTAATTATGTCCTTTCCCTTTTTTATCTTTAATTGCCCCAACTATACTTTTTTCTTTCTTTTTTTGTGTGGATCTTGCTAACATTTTCGAATTCTTATTACTATTTTCAAAAAACTCTCTTTTCAAATAAATAAAGTTTCTCTGAACTTTTTCCAAATCTTTCTTTTCCAGCTCTTTCCTTTTAGCTTGTAATTCAGCAAAGACCTTGTTCTCCGTTTCCTTCAAAAACTTCATTTCCAAATCCCTAATCTCCCCTTCTAACTTTTTAGTAAACTGTTCTTGTTTTTTCCTTAGTATCACACCCTCCCTGATACTTATCCCTCTCATCACTGCCTTCATTGTGTCCCAAACAACCGCTTCAGTACAAACTCCCGAATCATTAAGCAACCAAATCTCTCGCATTTCCTTTTCTATCTTTGCTATAATATATTTATGCTGTAAAATCTTACAATTCAATCTCCAAGTCCTTGCTTCTCTATAATCCTTCTTTATTTTAATATCCATATTAACTATAGCATGATCCGAAACTTTTATAAGCCTAGACTACTGTAATGCGCTCTACGTGGGGTTACCCTTGAAGACGGTTCGGAAGCTACAGCTGGTACAGAACGCGGCGGCTCGCCTGGTTAAAGGCAGCCGCCGGCGGGATCACATCACGCCAGTGCTCAAGGAGCTACACTGGCTACCAGTTGCTTGCCGAGCTGAATTCAAGGTGTTGGCTTTGACCTTTAAAACCCTATACGGCTCCGGTCCAGTCTATCTCAAGGAGCGTCTCCAGCAACACCAAGTGGGCCGCTCAACAAGATCTGCCACAGACGGCCTTCTCCTTGTCCCTTCAGCCAGAGCAGCTAGACTGGTCGGGACGAGGAAGAGGGCCTTCTCTGTGGCAGCCCCCATACTATGGAACTCTCTCCCGAGTGACCTCCGCCATGACCCCTCTCTGCCGAGCTTCCGCCGCTCATTAAAAACTTGGTTATTCAGGCGGGAATATGGGATGGGCTAAGATTTTAAAATTTTATACTGTTTTGATGTATTTTGATGGAGAGGAATGTTTTGATGTGTTTTGTTCTGTTTTATTTTCTGTACATCGCCCAGGGTGGCCAGTTTGCCGGCCAGATGGGCGATGGATAAATGCAAATAATAAATAAATAAATAAATTATAACATCTATTTCTGAACTCCTCACTCTTGACATCAGGGACTTGGAAACAAAAATATAATCTATCCTAGAAAAGTTCTTCGTGGCTGGTGAATAATACGTATACCCTCTTTCCAATCCCTTTACCCCTCTCCAAACATCAACCAGTCCTTCCTTATTAATTATTTTATTTAATACCGTTATATTATTTCTCTTCTCTTGTCCTGTCGGATTTGATTTATCAATATTTTTGTCCATCACCATATTAAAATCCCCAGCCATAATTACCAAACCCTTTTGTGGCTCCCCCATTTCCTTAATCACTTTTTGATAAAATTCTTCTTGATTTTCATTTGGGGCATACATATTAACCAATATATATTCTTCACCTCCCAATAATCCAAATATTATAATAAATCTTCCCTTAACATCCTTCTTTACCTTAGTCACCTTAAAACCACATTTCTTTGAAATAATAATTGCCACCCCTCATGACTTGGATGAAACATAAGCTCTCTCATATGTCATAGACCATCGCAGTTTTAATTCATTTACCCCCTCCTTTGATTGGTGAGTTTGTTGTAAACATATAATATCCGCCTTATCCTTGTTGAGGAGTGCTTCAATCCGTCTTCGTTTCAACATGGAACTCAGGCCTTTAACATTTAAAGTAGAAATTCTCAAATTTGAAACCATCTCAAGTCTTTGTCCATCTTAAATTGCTGGTCCCTATTCGTGAAATAAAACACAACAGCACACACCCTACCCCTACCCCACACCCTATTACCCCATTCCCTACATATATAAGCATTCCCCCCCTTACCAGCCTTGAAGAAAATCTTCATGACCCCGGCCTGCCACTGCCAACAAAAGGGGGGGAGTCAAACCCACCCACCAAGCAACTGACCCGTAGATCCCTCCCAATTAATCTTTTATCCTTATTCATCCAGGTTAATACCCTTATAAAACAAAAAAAAAAAAAACCCCTTAAAGTAAAACAATAACATTATTAATCATTATATATACTTATTAAAATGAAAACAAAAAGCAAAATATAAAGGAAAAAACCGAGAAAGAAAAAAGAGAGAGAAAATAGAGACTAGTATTAAAAAATATATTAAAAGCACACAAAAAAAACTTTTTTTTCTTTTTCTTTTTTTTTCTTTCTTTTCTTTTCTTCTTTTAAAGGAGAAAAAAACAAAAAAAACAAAAAAAACCCGAAATATCACAACTCCATTAAGAGAAACTCCTCTTTCAGTTCCTTCCAGTTATTTGCACGAACATCTTCTCTTCTGCTCTTCTCCTCACCACCACATAAACTTTTTCCTTCCATATTTCTCTTACTTAGCTGCTCCTCGAACAGCTGCACCTCCGCATCGCTCGAGGTTCCTGCCGTCAATCCCAGTTCTTCCAAAAGATCCATTCCTTGTATACAGGATGTTATCTTGTATCTCTTGTTTTTGATAATAAAAAAACACATCACAGGATAGCCCCAGTTATATCTAATTCCATTCTTGGACAAGACAGCAGTACAGGGCTTCACACTGCGTCTCCAATCAAATCACAAATCATTAAAGATTTGGACTGGAGTACGTTGATATTGCAATTGTTCTGGACGTTTCTTCAAAATTTGGGTAAACAATTCTTTTTTATAAAAACTGGCAAAACACACAACAATGTCACTGGGGGTAAGCCCCCCCCCCTTCTTGAAACTCTATGGACCCTTTCCAAGTCTTGCTCAGTCCATTCCAGTTCTGGGGCAATCTCACAAAACCATTTCAAAATTATTCCTCTCAATTTTTTCCCATCCTCCACACTAACATGTGGGAAAAGGCGTATACGAATACAGTCATGCCTTGGATTGAGAGCATAATTTGTTCCGGAAACATGCTTGTAATCCAAAACACTCTTATATCAAAACAAAATCCCCCCCAAAAAAAATTGTACAGAGATTTTTAATTTAAGCCATACTACAGTACTTGTATTGCAAGACGTCGCTTGTATATCAAGTCAATTTTTTAAAAATAAATATTTAAAAATTTGCTTGTCTTGCAAAACGCTCTCAAACCAAGTTACTTGCAATCCAAAGTATTACTGTATTAGACCGCTCTGTCTTGGATATTAATCATTTGTAACTCCAGTGCATCAAATCTTAAATCTTGTTTCTGACTTTTACTTTGAAATTCCTGCTGTACATCCTCCACTTTGTCATCCAAGATCTTGACTTCCTGTTTCAATTGCTTAAAATCCTCTTCAACTTTCTGGAATCCTGCCTTCAAACCCTGCTGAACCTGTAGAACTTCTCATAGATTTCATAGATCATAGAGTTGGAAGGAGCCTACAAGGCTATCGAGTCCAACCCCCTGCTCAATGCAGGAAACTAGAGGAGGGGTCTCCCATCCAAGTAATAATCAGGCCTGACCCTGCTTAGCTTTCCACGCTCAGACAAGCTGAGCCAGCGTAAGCCACAGGCCTGTTCTCTTTTAAGTTGAGATATTTCCGCACTAATTTTGTCTGCAAAACGAGAAAGAATTGCCTCCATTTCTGTGGTCTGCACTTCTGAGGGATTTTTTTTCAGAGAAGACGGAGTTGCTTTCTCTTTAGCATCCGCCATCTTAGCACCCGATCTGGCGTCTTTTCTCTCAGCCATAATTAATTTATCTCTACTACCGCAGAGACGAGACCCTGTTTTTTTTAATTCCGTTCCTTTTCTAGCCCCTCTTCCCTCCTCCAGTTCACCTCTCTTGACTCTTTGAAGCCTAGAGAGGCTGTGGTCAGAAGGGTGAGCTCTTTCAGGACGATTCCAAAGAGGAACGCTTGGTTGTTGTTTTTTGCCTTTTTCCCATCCAGTCCGCATTTAAGACCTTAATCAGAAGAATTACACTCTCTCTCCTTATTAAAATTGTCTTTTTGCAAGCCTCCAGCTTTCTGTTTGTTCTAGTCTGGGAAGCAACAAGTTTAGTGCTGCGAGGCTTATCACCTCCCACGCTCTGCAAATCGCTTTCAGCGCCGTAAATCCATCTACAACTCTCACCGGAGGTCAGCAGAATACATTCCAAATGATAAGTAAAAAAACTCTTACCAAAGTTAAATCATTTGCTGGATGAAATCATTACTTATAGTTCAAACACCTTGGGAGGATTCCAACAAACGTCTAGTCCGCCATGGTGGCTGGCTCCGCCCCCCTATATTTACTCTCATCCATCCAAAACCTGCCTCCTGAAACTGGTTCAAGAGTTCCACAGCCTCCCTGGGATGAGTAGATAGAATTGAAAAGTATAGCTGAGTATCATCCACATATTGGTGGTTTCACAAAATATACCATTGTAGCACCCCAGAAACCAATGACCACGGGTTAGAGCAATAGTCCCCCATCACCGCCTTCTGACATCAGTCCACCAGGAAGGACTGAAACCACCAATAATACCATGCCTCCCAAGTCCAACCTGGGTAGATGGTTCAGAAGGATATATAGTCTATGGTATCGAAAGCCACCAAGAGCTCCAGGAAAACCAACAGAGTTGCACACCCACCATACATTCCCCAGTGTAAGTCATCCACCAGGGTGACCAAGGTTATCCCAAAACTGGATCTGAAACTGGATTGGAATGGAACTAAATAATCAGCATCATCCAACACTACCTGGAGTTGGGAAGCCACCACACACTCCAACATCTTGTCCAAGAATGGAAGATTAGATGCTGGGCAGTAATTATCTCAAGCCATTGAATCTAAATTTGATTTCTATAATAATGGTCTCGCAATGCCTCCTTTAAGGCAACAGGGACCATATCATCCCTCAGAGAAGTGTTAACCACTTGCAAGGTCCATAACTCCAACCCAGCCCTGGCAGTTCTCAGTAGCCAGGATGGGCAAGGATCAAGGGGACATGTAATAGGCCTCAGACCTCTAAGGTGTTTGTCCACATTCTCAGCTGTAGAAGCTGAGAAGCTTCCATAACAGCATAATGAGACTTTTACTCTAGTCGTATCAGATTATGTCAACTAGCTGGACAGCCATCTGTCAGGGATGCTTTGTCTTGGGTTCCTGCATTGAGCAGGGGGTTGAACTTGATGGCCTTATAGGCCCCTTCCAGCTCAACTATTCAATGATTCCATGATTCTAAGTTAAAAAGGATGTGAGCAACTTTATTTGCAAAATGTAGAATAAATTGGTCACAGGAGGCCTTTGAGGATTCCAGCTCTTGCACAGCAGACCCTACACCAAGAAGGCTGTTCACCACCCAAAAAAGATCCACTGGATGATATTGAGCAGATGCAACGGTGGTGGTGAAGTAAGATTTTGCTGCCATCAACACCACAGAGTAAGACTGAAGTTGGATTCTTACCATCTTCAGTTGTATTCATTACAAACCTTCCACCATTTGTGTTTCATCGCCCTCAGCTCTTCAGACTACCAAGGAGGCAGCATAGCTCTACAACTGGATCAAGGACATTTGGGAGTGATTGTATTGATAGAGACTGGGTCATCCCCTCATTCCAAGTAGAGACCAGGGCCTCGGCAGGACCACTGGCTAAACCTGCACGAAAATCTCCATGAGAACTCTGAACCTTCCATATCTATCAGCCTCCAGGGGACATTTGGTCCTCCACCCCTGCAGAGGTTACAGATAGCCTGACAATCAAATTTGATCAGATAATAATCCAGCCATGCCAATGGAGCCACAATTGGCTCCTCTACACACAGATCACACATGTTGGGCCAGATATAATTGGAGCTAGGCCCATGGTTGACATTGCAGCCATGACTGTTAGAGCAATACGACAACAGAACCAACGACCTAGGGAGGTGGTGGGCTCTCCCACACTGAAGGCATTCAAGATGCAGCTGGACAGTCATTTGTCAGGGATGCTTTAACTTGGATTCCTGCATTGAGCAGGGGGTTGGACTTAATAGCATTATAGGCCCCTTCCAACTCTAATTCTGTGAAATCCTGAGCCACACCCAACAGGTTAGCTTTGGTATAAACGTTAAAGTCCCTCGAGATCACAAGCCTTGGAGTCCTTAAAACCATACTCAAGACCACTTCTGTCCGCTCAGCCAGGGGGACTGTTAGGCTGTGGGAAGGACGGTACAGCAAAAGAATGCAAATGCTGTTTTGGGTTCCCAACACCAGGTCCAGACACTCACAAGTGTTGCGCAGGAAGTGATGTCACCGATCCTGCAGCAGCCTGTTTAAAAAATTTTCGATCTAGTTCGATTCTCCTTCTCCCTGTTCACAGACCTGACACTCGATACAAAATTGAGCTGCGAATCAGAAAGATCTTTTGCTCGAGGCTGGAGAGAGAGGTCCCTTCTAAATCTGAATATCACAAACCCTAGCAAGCCCCCCATGTGCTTCAGCAAGAAGTTCTCACACAAAGAAATGTAGTAACAGTGATTGAAATGCAAAAAGCTAATGAAAAGCCTAAGTCAGCAGGTGCTGAATGCTGTTCTAACTATGACTGAAAGGGAAGCCTGCAGTGCTCAGTATTATGTCCAATTGATTTTAAGGTAACTTTTTTTCTAGTTCTAACTATGACTGAAAGGGAAGCCTGCAGTGCTCAGTATTATGTCCAATTGATTTTAAGGTAACCTTTTTTTTCTAACTCTAGTCTGAGAGGGAGAAGCCTCCACCAGAGAGAGACTCCAGCCAGACTTTTTTTGCATATGTATAGAGAGAGACTGCTGTTTTTTGAATCTCAAATGCAATGCATAGAGGCACTTTGCATAGAGGCACTTTGCATATGCAAGCTGTTTTTTGAATCTCAAAGAAATAACCTGTATTACAGGTTATTTACACCTCTGGCTCCCAGAGAGCTCGAAGATCTTTTGTGATGGGAATGATCTTCATTTTAGTTCACAATGGATCGTTAATTATGCTGTGTGATCAGTGAACAGAGGTTACTCGAAGAAGAAAAAAAATCGTGATTTTTTTAGCACATCCCCCCCACCCCCAAAGTCAATCCTGGTGCTGTAGAAGATAATGAGGAGGACATCTGGGAGAGGTGAACACCTCCCCCTTCATCCAACCAGGTTTCATAGATTTCATAGATCATAGAGTTGGAAGGAGCCTACAAGGCTATCAAGTCCAACCTCCTGCTCAATGCAGGAAACTAGAGGAGGGGTCTCCCATCCAAGTAACAACCAGGCTTGACCCTGCTTAGCTTTCCACACTCAGACAAGCTGAGCCAGCATAAGCCACATGCCTGTTTGGTGACGCAAGTCAGGTCCACATGCTCTTCCACAGTTAGGTCAGAGATAATAACCCCTTCCCATTAGCCGACCTGACATTAATTAACCGCACATAATTGAAAGGACTGCAGGTAAGCCTCCAAGGTTACTGAAGCTAGAGGCTGAAGCATAAAGGGGAATAGCATGAAGTTTTGTCATCCCTTTAAAAACAGTATTGTCATCTCTCCATCACTATAACACTCTCTACTCTACACTACTCTGATACTGGCACCACCTTCTTCTGCCCCCCACCCCCAAAATTCCCTCTAGACCTCCTAGGTACATACTAAGCTTTCACGCTACACTGAAGGTCCTACTTCTGAGTATTGTTTTTGGTATTTGACAGACAACTAGAAAGGAAACCCCCATGTACAGGCAGTCCCTGAGTTAAGAACATCCGACTTACAGACAACCCATACTTAAGAATGGACTTCTGGTTTCCCCAGAACTACGTCGTTTACGTAGAGTACATAGCATAGTATATTACGCAATTTGCGTAAATGCCGATTTTAACGTATAGAATGCTATGCTGTTCTGACTTACATATAGAGATGGTACCACGAATATCGGGGGGCTGGAATGAGGCTGAAATCGGCCCCACTCGCAGCCCCCTGATAATCGCAGGCTTACCTTCCTGCCTGCTCAGTCCGCCGCGCTGCGTGGGCTCCCGCTGCATGGCCTGCATCATTTCCGACTGGCAGGAAGTGGCACGACGGGACCCTGCGCCGATGCGGCGGAACCCCGCGCTGCGGTTTTCGCGTAGAAACCAGGGCAACAGGGCTTAAATGGCCATTTTAAGCCCTGTTGCCCTAGTTTCTACGCCAAAACTGCGGTGCGGGGTTCCGCCGCATCAGCACAGGGTCCCGTCGCGTCACTTCCAGCCAGCCGGAAATGACGCGACAGGACCCTGCGCTGCTGGCACGGCTTCCTGAGTGGTGCGGAGAGCGGGCGGAGAATCGCTCCACACCGCATCAAATCCGGGCTACGGGGGGGCTGCTCACCGAGGAGAGGGGAGGCGAGATGAGCCCCCCCCGAGGTAAACCCCCCATCTCTACTTACATACAAATTCGACGTAAAGACATTCTTAAGAACGGAACTCATTTGTAACCTGGGGACTGCCTGTATATGCCCTTTCCTCCCCCTTTATTTAACCTACTTCTTAAAAAAAAAAATTCTCATCTATTTTTTGAAGAAAAGAGAAAACTGAGTTTTCTAATCCATCTAGTACCAATTTGGGTTTATTCTACATAATACAATACCATATCCGTTGAAGTTTAATTCTGGAATTTAACAAGACTATCCAGGGTTACTTTAAAAAAAAATCATCTGAGATTTCCGTTGCTAATACTTTTTAATATATATATATATATATATATATTGATCCAACTTCAGTAAAAGTTCCAGAAAATAACTAAAGCAGCAGATGAATTTACTTCCTAAGGATCTGACAAATTCTAAAAACACTTAAGGTGCAATCCCAGGGCTGGATTAAGAGCATTATGGGCCTGGTGCTGAGGATTTTGGTGAGCCTTTTTATGGAAATAAATAAAATGAAGACACAATTTTATATTAAAACAAATTAAATATTTTAATTACCATTAAAGTGCCAAAACTCCGGGTACCGCCCCAAAGTTAGGGCCGCACTCTCCATCTCTCTCTTCCTGCTGTCCCGAAAGAAAAGTGCCACGCACCTGCTTCCGGTCCTCCTGTCCACTGCTTTGCCACCCAGTCGTGGAAACGGCAGTGAGGGTGAAGGGGGGGCAATCCATCAATGCCAATATGGAGGGGCTGTGTGCGGCTCAGTGGTGGCGCCCCTGGTTTGCATGCAGAAGGCCCCCAGTTCAATCCCCCCTCCCCGGCAGCATCTCCAGGGGGGGGAGCTAGGAAAGGGTCCAGCCTGAAACCGGGGGGGGGGGGCAGCAGCTGCCGCCAGTCTGTGTTGACAGTGATGGGCCAAAGGGACCAAGCAGAATGTATTATAAATAAATAAGACTCTCCCCCCCCTTTTGCTGCAACAGGCTAACAAGGCTGCCGCCCTTCTGGAAATGAGCCACTTTGTCCAGTTTGTACCCAGAGGGGTTAAACGGTGCAGGGGGTGGGGCGGGGAGAGCAGGGTCTTTGGGTCCATTTTCCATGTTCTGCTACGGCTGGTATCGGGTAGTTGAATTCATGTTAGAAATAGGAAACCAAAGAGGGACAGAGGTTTATGTTTTGTTTTGTAGGTGAATTCATCTGGAATTATGCAGAAGTGTGGTTCTGTATAGGTGGCCGTGCGAGATCCCGTACATGTTTACCAGGCAGTAAGCCCCATGGAGTTCAATGGGCTTACTTCCAGGCAGTCATGCATAGACCTCCCCTTGCAGAGTCCGTGGGCACTGCGCTGTCCTCCCTCTCTTCCACACGAGCCTGGGGACGGCAGTTGCAGACGCGCAGGGCTGCCTTGCCTTCTCTCGCAAAGAAGAGATGCCCCGGCTAAGGCCGGCCCGCCGCACGCGCTGCTGCTTCCGCCTCCCGGGCAGATCCGCTGGACGCTTCCCCGTTCGGGAACACGCGCCGCGCGCGCACCCCAGGACCGCAGCAGAGGCCCGCACGCCACAACGCAGGGGCGCGGCATCGCGTCATTTCCGACACAGGCGTGCTTTGTGTGCTTGTATATCTGAGGCGGAGGGGTCGGGGGGCCTATGAAACGGGTGGAGGGAAAGGCACTCTGCATATGCTCAGAGGGGCCGCCCCTTGTCACGCAGCTGCTCCGCCCTTCCCGCTGCACAAACGCGAGTTTCCAACGTAGTTCGGGCCACCTTGACGCTTTGGGCACGGGGTGGGGGCTACTCCCTGGACCCACCACCACCGCCGCACCTCGGGCTGCAAGGCGCACGGCTCTCCCGGCCCCACTCTTGACGGATCCCGGGAGAGCCCTTCACACACACCGGGGGCCGGCAGGGCAGCGGACCGGCGGGCGCGGCGCTCACCGCGGAACTGCTCCAGCGGGACGGAGCACACGGCATCCGGCGCCTCGTGGCACCTCTGCTCGCCTCCGGCAACGCCCCGCAGGTGAGCGAGGTGACGTCCTCATTTCCCCGGCGCCGCGCGTCCCTATATTGTGGGCCTATTTTTTGGTAGGGGCCTGGAGCTGCAGCTCCAATAGCCCCTATTTTAATCCGGCCCTGTGCAATCCTCTGCAAATTTAGACAGAAAGAAGGCCTACAACTCCGTGCATGTCCCAGCCAGCATTTTCCAGCCAGCACCTCAACAGAGCTTCCTTTTCCAGAGCACACAAGTATCCTCAGCAGGAAAGTGACAGTATTTGGCTGGCAGAAATTAACATGGAATCTAAGTCATAAATAGGATTGCTTTCCCACTGGGGGATGCTGGGATGTGTAGGAAGAAAGAGACAGCCTGCCAAATTTCAAACAAGTATGTTCAAGGCTGAGGGCAGTGCGGGCTGGTGGCTCCAATGTCAGTGGGATGGAGTATCTGCTCTGGGTTTTAGTCTGAACTTTAAGGAGCTATCCATGGTGCTGAACCCTATCCCCACCCTATCCCCAAACTAGGTTCAGACTAAACAGACTTTAAAGTTCAGACCACAACCTGGAGTGGATACATGGCCCCACTGACACTGGTGGAGACACCAGCCTCCTCTGGGGGGGGGGTTCATAGAATCATAGAATCATAGAAAAGTAGAGTTGGAAGGGGCCTACAAGGCCATCGAGTCCAACCCCCTGCTCAATGCAGGAATCCAGGTCAAAGCATCCCTGACAGATGGCGGTCCAGCTGCACCTTGAATGCCTCCAGATTGGGAGAGCCCACCAATTCCCTAGGTAGTTGGCTCCATCGTCTTATTGCTCTGACAGTCAGGAAATTTTTCCTGATGTTTAGGTGGAATCTGGATTCCTGTAACTGTTGGTGTTTGAGAGTATGCAGAGTGTGGGAGATATATAATCCTGTCTGTGTGCTAGCAGACGCCCGAAATTCCACACACAGATCCTCCAGATCCCACCTCCCCCCGCGCAGCGTGCAGCGTGTTGTGCCAGTTTGACCAGCCCAGTCAGCCTTGTTGTCAGACTGCTTCCAGCTTCCCTGTTGCAGATTAATCCATGGAGTCAGGAAACACTCTGCAACACCACAGGTCCAATTCTATCTTGTTTATTCACTTAGCAAGCAAAGTTCTACAGAGTATACATTTCCTAGCTACAGTCCATGTGCAGAGTATAAATGCACAGCAAGCATGACATCCAGTGGAGTAAGTTGAGCTTCACTCTACGTCAGCAAAGACGTTACATTGTTGCAGTAACAAAGTCCAGCAAGAAGACAAAGAAAAAGAGAGAAAGCAGTCCAGCTTCTCTCTAAGATGGCTTCAGACAGAAAACAAGTTAGCACGTCATCAGAACATACAAACCATGTGACCAGCTCATATTGTCCTTACAGTCTAGTTTCCCATGCGAAAACACGAGATCCCAGAAAGACACAACAAACCTGTTTACAAAAGATCTGCCACCATGTTGCACAGTATTTGAGTGTTACCCACCCTTTCTGCACACAGTCCTTTACATGAGAGTAACGAACATCAATGTGCTTGGTTCTTGGCCTACATTTTTCAGTTTGTACCATGCTTATGCAAGCCTGGTTGTCTTCAAAAATTGTAACAGCCCTGTCTACTGGTAATTGCAGATCAGTAAACAATTGTTTGAACCATTCAATCTCATTGCATGCTTGAGATAAACTGATGAATTCAGATTCTGCACTAGATACAGCCACACAAGATTGTTTTCGTGTATACCAGTCAATTAGACTTTCACTATACATGATCACAGTTCCACTTGTGGACTTTCTATCTGTTGCAGCTCCCCAATCAGCATCAGTGTACACACAAAAACCTCCCTCTGTGTGTGATGACAATTTCAGTTTGCAATCCATGGAACCTTTTAAATATCTTAACACACGTTTCACAGCTAGCCAATCATACATAGAAAGATTTTGCGTTTTCCTGCTAAGTATGTTCACAGCATTGCTGATGTCTGGCCTAGTCACATTTGCCAAATACAGCAGGCTTCCAATAACACTCTGATATTTTCCAATATCCTCAAATTCAGTGTTATCTGTGTGTTTTTGATATTCAAGAGTCATTGGAGTGGTAACTGGGTTACAATTCTCCAATCCATGAATCTCCAGCAATTTCTGAATTTTCCCACTTTGTTCAACCAAGAAAGAACCTTCCTCATCCTGGGATAATTGCATTCCAAGATAGTGTTTCACCAAACCTAGATCTTTCAGTTCAAAGTGTGCTTGCAATTCTCTTGCAATTTTGTCTTTTTGACTTACTGATTCTGTTATCAGTAATATATCATCAACAAAGACTAACAAATACACCCAATGTCCCATTTCTGTGTGACATGTGTACAGACAGTGATCAGCCTTGCTTTGTTTGAATCCCAAACTAATCAAAACTCTGTCTAGTTTTTTGTTTCCAGCATCTTGCTGCTTGCTTCAGCCCATATATGGATTTGTGCAAACGACATACAAGACTGGGATTTTCTACGAAACCTTTTGGTTGCACCATGTAGATTTCCTCTTGTAAATCACCATATAGGAGAGCAGTTTTTACATCAAAATGAAATGCCATCATTTTTCTTTGTGCTGCCAATTTCAACAACAATCTTACAGTTGCATACCTTGTTGTTGGTGCAAACATGGAATCAAAATCTATTCCATGCTTTTGTGCAAACCCTCTTGCCATGAGTCTTGCCCTGTACCTTTCCACCTGCCCCTGGTGATTTGTCTTCACCTTGTACACCCATTTACAGGTGATGGCCTTTCGCCCCACAGGTAAAGATACCAGACTCCATGTTTTGTTAACATGCATGGCATTGATTTCATCCTGCATGGCTTCAAACCAATCATTTCTTTCTGCTGGTTCCATGCCCTGGATTTCCTCAAAACTTTGAGGTTCTAAAGCTATTTTGAGAGCTTTATGTACAACAGTTTTCCCACTTTTGAATTCATCCTGATATCTAACAGGTGTTTTACGTTCTCGGGTTGAACGCCTTAGAGATTGTTCACCTCCCTCCTGTTCCCCAGATATCTGCCCAGTGGCCTGTTCTGTTTCAGAAACATCCAGCTGTGTTTCAGCCATTGAATGCATTGGCAATTCCACCAGCTGTTTCTTTTCATGTGTTTGCTCGTGAAAAATCACATCTCTGCTTAAAATTACCTTTCTGTGTTGTGGTGACCACAGCCTGTATCCTTTTGTTTGTCCATCATACCCCAGCAGAAAACATTCAAAGCTTTTAGCCTGTATATGAACCAAACATTTGCATCCAAAAACTTGCACGTGTGCTATCTTTGGTTTCCTCCCATGAAACGTTTCATATGGAGTTTTCCCAGTTGTGGTGTTAGGTAATCTATTCAGCAAATAGTTAGCATTTGAAAGTGCATCCCCCCAGAAATAGTTTCCCAACTTTGAGTCAGTTAATTCAGCCCTCAACATTTCTTGGAGTGTTCTGTTCCGCCTTTCAGCTACGCCATTTTGAAACGGTGAGTTTGGGACGGTGATTTTGTGCCCAATGCCCTCACTTTCCAAGAATTTCTTAAATTTTGTACTCATGTACTCTCCCCCACCATCTGTGACCAATTCACCTATGGGGTATTATTTGAACCTGTTACCAGCCCATTTCACAAATGATTCAAATCTCTCTCGAACCTGAGATTTATGCTGCAGAAGATAAACAAATCCAAATCTGCTAAAATCATCAACAATAGTCATATAGTACCTATTTCCCCCATAGCTTTCCTCAAATGGCCCAGCAACATCAGAGTGTACCAGATCAAATATTCTTGTGCTCACTCTATCACTGTGTTTCTGAATGTTAGTCCTGTGTGACTTTGCCTGACTGCATACTTCACATTCCACATAATTAGAACAAGGTTTCATTTTCATGCCCTCACACAGACCCGGCATCTTCTCGATGCTCCTGTAATTAGCATGCGCAAAACGTTCATGGAATAAATGTACACAATTATCATGAGGTTTACAATTTGCATACTTCACAATCTCATCATATGTTACAATTGGATTTATAACATACAGAGAATTCTGCAAATCACCTTTTGCACAGACTGTCCCTTCACGTGAAATCACACATGTGCTGTCTGAAAAACACATTTCATAGCCATTTTGAGCTAATTGGGAAATACTTATCAGATTTGTGTCCAGTTCCGGAACAAGCAATGCCCTTTGTTGACCCAAAGTAGTAAATTCAATTGTTCCTGTTGCTGAAACGTTTATACGTTTCCCGTCAGCTAATTCCACATGCTGACCTGGACATCCATCTTCTTCCAGAGATTGAAATACATTCCTGGAGTTAGTCATGTGTTGAGAAGCTCCAGAATTTAAGACCCAAACATCATTAGAAACCCCCACCCTTGCAATCAAACTTTTGCCCGTTTTAACTGCCTCCTCAGGTGTGCTTGTTGTTTCCTGTTTGTTTCTTTTCTTTTTCTTTCTACAATCACGTCTCAGATGAGTTGTAGATCTGCAAGTGAAGCATTTTTTCACTTTTAAAGCAGCGGCTTGGGTTACTCCCTGCTTGTTGTTTGCAGCTTGGCTGTTTGCCTCATCAGCCGGGCATTCTGCAAACTTTTGGCCAGAGTTGTTTTGCTTTGCTTGCTGCTTTTCCATTCTGCTATCTCCACAAGCCATTTCTCCAGCTTGAAGCAGAAAAAGCTGCACTTTGTAAATTCCACAAAGATTAAGCTTGATCACCCATTGCTACTGGATCCTGTGTTACTACAGACCAGAGTCCCGCATGGGTTAAATAATGCTGCATCTGAAAACTCCACAGCACATAGTTCGATCCAGACAATTTCTCCACAATTTGTGGATTCAGGGATTGTGCAGCTGCCATTTCTGTGACCGGGGGATTCTCTTCCTCCTCCTCCCCAGAAATTTCAGCCTCGCTCTCTCCCTCCAAGCTCTCAGCCTGAGAACTTCCCTGTAAGCTGTCTGCGTCGGCTAACAGTTTTCTCCCCCTTTCTTCCCTCTTCCCTCAACCTTTCTTCTGGTTGAAGGACCAGGAGATAGTTTTTCTTCCTTGATGTCTTCTTCCTCTGCCATTAATCACTGCAATCACCGGAGTCAAAGCTGTTGCCAAACAGGTCCCGGTTCTGGTACCGACCCGTTCTAGTTCTGGTTCTGGTTCTGATTCTGGACTGGTTCCGATCTCTGGGCCCATAACCCTGTTGGTGTTTGAGAGTATGCAGAGTGTGGGGGATTTGATATCCTGTCTGTGTGCTAGCAGACGCCCGAAATTCCACACACAGATCCTCCAGATCCCACCTCCCCCCGCGCAGCGTGCAGCGTGTTGTGCCAGTTTGACCAGCCCAGTCTGCCCTGCTGTCAGACTGCTTCCAGCTTCCAGCATTGCAGATTAATCCATGGAGTCAGGAAACACTCTGCAACACCACAGGTCCAATTCTATCTGTTTATTCACTTAGCAAGCAAAGTTCTACAGAGTATACATTTCCTAGCTACAGTCCATGTGCAGAGTATAAATGCACAGCAAGCATTACATCCAGTGGAGTAAGTTGAGCTTCACTCTACGTCAGCAAAGACGTTACATTGTTGCAGTAACAAAGTCCAGCAAGAACAACAACAAGAAGAGAGAAAGCAGTCCAGCTTCTCTCTAAGATGGCTTCAGACAGAAAACAAGTTAGCACGTCATCAGAACATACAAACCATGTGACCAGCTCATATTGTCCTCACAGTCTAGTTTCCCATGCGAAAACACGAGATCCCAGAAAGACACAACAAACCTGTTTACAGCCATTCTGTCTCTTCCATGTGTATAAACAATGTGCTGCAGCTGGTAAAGTGATACATATCACAACAGTAACTTGAGCCCATTATTCCGTGTCCTGCAAATGGGATGATCGAGAAGAGATCCTGGCCCTCCTCTGTGTGACAACCCTTCAAGTACTGGAAGAGTGCGATCATATCTCCCCTCAGTCTCCTCTTCTGAAGGCTAAACATGCCCAGTTCTTTCAGTCTCTCCTCACAGGGCCTTGTTTCCAGTCCCTTTATCATCCTTGTCACCCTCCTCTGAACCCTCTCCAGTTTGTCTATATCCTCCTTAAAGTGTGGTTTCCAGAACTGGACGCAGTACTCAAGATGAGGCCTAACTAGTGCCGAGTAAAGCACTAGCTGTTGCCCGCAGCTTCGCTCACGTGAATTTTAGGATTTGGTACAATTGTTTTTAAAAGAAACATGAGGTTTTTGTCCAAACTGTATGAAATATAATTTACAGGTTGATGTCTTAACGTAATAAGCAATGTTTATTACAGACGTTAGTCAGGTTGTATTGGCAACAAAACAAAGATAGTTGTTCCATTCATATGCAACCATGAATTTTTTCGTGTTGGAATTACAAACAGACAATGAGACAGACCAAAAATTAAAAAATATTATTTGGCATCTGCAGCCTACAAAAAAAACCCCTCTTTCAGTACTTCTTTGTAAACTACATTACATTAGTGGTTCTCCCTTCAGGTGCTAGGATGACCAGAGAGTTAGGTGAGCTCACTCTGGAACAGGCCTGGCCACCTAAAACTGCCCATGTGAGAAGCAGTCTTCCTTTAGGTCAATCCCCGCTACCTGCAAAGTCTGCCCCTGCAACTTGTTGATGGTCACGGCAAAACAAACCTTTAGGAGGAACTGAAGTCTTTTGAATTCAAACGGATATTCTGATGGAATAAGAGGTATTCGTGGTATGAACACCGACTCCCCCTGGCCAGAACTGGAAAACAAATTAGAATTTAGGAAAATGGAGCTTGAGGCAGAAAAGGAAGAAAGAGAGAGAGAGATGAAATTGAGAAAGCTTGAAGCAGAGAGAGAAAGAGATAGGGAGTTAATAAATTCTATTCGGGGGCAGTGAGAAAGGTACACAATGTCTACCCAGCATAAACACCACAATAAACAATAATAGTATTTTAAAAGAGTGTTTCCCCCACAGACAAATTATCCGAGTCAGTCAGGACTTGTTCTTTTATATATATAAATAAATTGTAAACAGACTAATAATAACATATTTTTAAGGTTCCGGATGGCCCCGCACACAGCAGTCAGTCAGTCATTAAAAAATTCTCCCCACTTTTTTACCCCCTTAGGGATGGAATTTCCAAAAATCCTTCCGTAGTGGGTGCCTACGTGATAAAAACAATGTTCCTTCCAAATTTCATGTTCCTATGTTAAACGGTTTGAGCTGGGCGTTGATGAGTCGATGAGTCAGTCAGTCAGTCAGGACTTCTTCTTTTATATATATAAATGTATGTTTCAAGGGGGCATTCAAGAGAGCAAAAGACTGCCAGGAGCACTTCACAGACCAAATTACTTAGATGCTAAAGGTAATCATTATTGTTTAAAGAATAAAGTATGGCTGACTTAAAAATACTATCTATTTAACATAACAGGGCTCCCGTTAAAAGGCAAATAATTCAAAGCATTCTGAAAAAAGAAAATCACGACATTACTTACCTGGAAGAGACATAATTTTTTAAAATTGGAATAATTAACTTTATTTTCAGTAGCAGATAGCTTTTCGTGGCCAAAGGAACCTCCAAATCGAAGGGTTCACGAGATTCTACTGGCCAGATGTTTGTTTGTTTTTTCAGACACACTATATGGCCTAAAAGGGTAGGTTCATATTTATTAAGGGGTCGGTGGAAGGGGAGAAAATAACTGGATCTATATATAGGACAAATAGAATTCTTTAAATTAACCTTTTCTATTTTAGAGGGCTTTAAGAAGGGTAGGGTGATATTGTGCAGGGATTTTAACTTAATTAGGACCTAAAAATGGATAAAAGCAATAATCCTTGGGGGCACCTGTCATGGGACCAGCTATGACCTGGGCCATAAGCAGAAAGGAAACCAGACCAAAAACTTGCCCACTCTGATTTGTCTCTCCCTTGCTGGAACTTTTCCCCTGCCACCAGCTGGAAATCTTCGACTAGTATCCTATTATGCCTGTGCATTTCCAAGAGCAACCACTCGTGCAATGGGGCTTTCATGTTTCTGAAAATAACCTGAAACGAGTGGAAATGCTAGTTTCCCACAGAAGGGAGCTCTGCTGACCTGTCCTGACCCAGAAACAAGCATTTCTGCTTGTTTCCAGGGTTACAAAACAGGGATGTTGAAGAGTCCTTGGTCTCGAGTCACGAGTTGAGTCACGAGTATTTGGACCCGAGTCTCGAGTCCGAGTCCTTGGTCCAAAATGGTGACACAAGTCACGAGTCACTCCCAAAGATGACTCCACGAGTCCCTATTAAAATCAATGGGGTTTTTTCCCAACAAAATAAGGCTACTTCAGATGTGTGGCTTAAATAATTTCTAGGCACAAGTGTGCCTTTTTATTTCAAAACTCTGCCACTGATTTTGACAAGAACAGACCAGGCAGACAAACCCAAAATAACCAGGCAGGCAGAGGAGGCAGGGAACCCCAGTGCAGGCAGGCAGAGGCGTTTGTCTTGGACAATTCAAACTGTGGAACTGGTTAAGAAGAGACCAGGCAGGCAGAGGGCGCAGGGAACCCCAAACAGGCAGGCAGAGGCAGCCAAACCCAAAATGTCTGAAATTTTAGGAAAATGTTTTTTAAAAATAAAATCTTCGCCGGCGATCGCACTTCTCTCCACTCCTTCTGGCACCGCCCAGGAATGTTGAAGAGTCCTTGGTCTCGAGTCCCGAGTCGAGTCTCAAGTTCCATTAAAAATATTGGGACTCGAGTCAGAGGGGGGACTCAGTCTGACTCACGAGTCGAGTCCTAGAGTCCGAGTCCCCATCCCTGTTACAAAAGTCATATTGCATAAGCAATCACTCCTGTAAGTGCAGCAGAATCAGCAGAGCAGCCTCATTGGATACAGTCTTTTATTTTACCTCCACCAAATCAAACTTTTGACTCCACCAAACAGCCTCATTACCCTCTGGGTAATTACCCTACTTTTAGGCATAGGAGTCCAAAGGGGGGGGCAAGGGAGGCAGTCCCCCCCCCCCGGAAGAACCATAATGTCCAGATTCCCAGCTTTTATTTAAAGTGAAAGTAAGTCTGTAGTCCCTGTAGAACCCAAGATATGAAGCCGTATGTACAGCCACTATTCTGCCCATCCGTTTTGTGAGAAACTAGCCTGCTCCTGCCTTTCAGTGTTTTTAGCTAATTAATGAAGTCATAGCAATGGTCAACACACCCATTGTCTGGAGGAGAAACTTCCTGGTTAATTTTTAAGCTGGGGTTGGGTGGGGGTCTTCCCTGTTGGGAACTGATTGCTGCCTCATTAAAAAAACAACAACAACCCCCAAACCCTGCAAAACTATTTAGAAATCTGGGAGTTTAGTGTAGCAGTAGTATATCTTCCCAGAAACTAAAGTTAGAGCAAAGCAGGAGTTCATGATCTTTCTAACTCAGGTCTTGTAACCCAGTGTTGTTATTACCATTTTTTTTGGGGGGGGGGACTACAGAAGTGTATTTTCAGGGAAATGCAGGTGAGTCTGTGAAGATGATTGTAGCAGCAGTGCGATTTATTAGGGGCTAGAGGGAGTTGTCGTGATGTATGGATGTGTGTCTCTTAAACAGCTTTAAGAGAACCTGTTCTTGCATGAGACCTGGGTGGGGCCTCTCCAGTGCGGGCTCCAGGTTTTTGACGGTCCTTGAACAAGGCACCTCACCCATCCCTTAGTAAGTCTACCTTTTCAGCAACATGGTCACTAGCTTCTATTGTTCTTCATCCTTTTTCTCATCATTGCTGCCACTTGCTTGCCTGACAGGTAGAGAGCCAGTGAGAAAGTAGGCAACTACTGCTCCCCTTTCTGACCACCATAGTTGACTGGGCCAGGGTGAGAGGCAAGTGAACAAGCAGGTTGCAATAATGAAGAGCAGGAGCAGCCCCTGAGGGCTCTTGTCAGTGGGTCCCTGACTATTGTTAGGGGCCTCTCCCCTTCTGGGAGGTTTTTGCGCTGAGACAGTGTGCCATGCAGCCCCTCAGAAGTTAGTGTTGTATTGTACTGTAGTAATATAGTGTAATAATAAAGAACCCTGTTGTGAAGGTACACAAGTTTACTGTGTGTTGTCTGGAGAGCAGAGCCTAGGGGTGAATGTGACGACACGGCCCTTTTCACTTTTGGACCAGGCGCATAAACCCTTCTCAGGCTAAGCATCAACACTTAAAAAGCTGAGTGGAGGGTCAAATGAAACCTTTCCCCTACTAATGAGGGAAAAGATTAATACTGGTTATGAAGGATCTATTTTTAAATTTATGATACTGAGGGTGTGTGTAGATTTGAAAGTAATGCAGGTTAATAATGCCAAGCTGACACGTAGGATTTGGGTAGCAAACAAAATAAAAATAAGTTTATTTTAATTCTCAAAATCTTCGTTCCAGAAAATAACTTTAAACCTGCTTACACCAAACACTTCATAATTAACCTAAGTCCCTATAACTCTAAATACCTCCACTCCTCATACAAGCACTGACTTATCTTAAAACTCCTGACAAGAAACGAATAATCTAACCTACTCCCCAACTCTCAACTCTCCCCACACTCCAAACACTCTCCCATAACACACTAACTCAACTCGACTAACTCTGACATCACTCAAACACTCCTTATATACTCCTCCCCCCACCCTTTCTAAGACATCACAAACCACACCCACTCAGTTCAACATTCTATACTCACTAAATATACTAAAGGAGACATACGCCAGGGAACTGAATTGTGGGGTTACGCCACAGTGAACTGCAAGCTAAGCAGGTCACACACATCCCACTAACTACGCCCTTTACATCTTTAATGGCCAAGCACCATTACAGGGATGACGGGAGAGGGAGCCAGAAAAGGAACTGAGGGTTTCAGCTGTTGGTGGAAAGACATTGTCTGGAATCTGGATACTAGGTCTATCCATTGAGAAACAACAACAAGATAGACCTAGTATACATAATTCTCAGAGGCCAGCTTTACCTGTCTTAGAAGAATCATAGAACAGTAGAGTTGGAAGGGGCCTATAAGACCATCGAGTCCAACCCCCTGCTCAATGCAGGAATCCAAGTCAAAGCATCCCTGGCAGCTGCACCTTGAATGCCTCCAGAGTGGGAGAGCCCACCACCTCCCTAGGTAGTTGGTTCAGGGTCGGTGCTACCATTAGGCCAGCTAGGCAGCTGCCTAGGGCGCAGGGCTAAAGGGGGCGCCAGAAACGCCTAAAAAAAAAATACAGCGCTCTCAAGTGGGAAGGGGGGGCGCTAAATATCTGACCTTGCCTAGGGCACCAAACTGCCTTGCATCGGTCCTGAGTTGGTTTCATTGTCTTATTGCTCTGACAGTCAGGAAATTTTTCCTGATGTTTAGGTGGAATCTGGGTTCCTGTAATTTGAGCCCATTATTCCATGTCCTGCAAATGGGATGATCGAGAAGAGATCCTGGCCCTCCTCTTTGTGACAACCCTTCAATACTGGAAGAGTGCGATCATATCTCCTCTCAGTCTCCTCTTCTGAAGGCTAAACATGCTCAGTTCTTTCAGTCTCTCCTCATAGGGCCTTGCTTCTAGTCCCTTTATCATCCTTGTTGCCCTCCTCTGAACCCTCTCCGGTTTGTCTACTACATCCTCCTTAAAGTGTGGTGCCCAGAACTGGACACAGTACTCAAGATGAGGCCTAATCAGTGCTGAGTAAAGGGGAATTATCACTTCGCGCGATTCGATTTGGAAGCTATACTTCTATTAATGCAGCCCAAAATAGCATTTGCCTTCTTTGCAGCCACATCGCATTGCTGGCTCATATTCAGTTTGTGATCTACCACAATTCCAAGATCCTTCTCACTTGTAGTATTTTTGAGCCAAGTGTCCCCCATTCTGTAACTCTGCATTTGGTTTCCTTTCCCTAGGTGCAGCACTTGGCATTTATCCCTATTAAATTTCATTCTGTTGTTTTCAGCCCAGCACTCCAGCCTATCGAGATCTCTTTGAATTTTATTTCTTTCTTCCAGTGTATTCGCTGTTCCACCCAACTCTGTGTCATCTGCAAATTTGATAAGCATTCCCTGCACCTCCTCATCCAAGTCATTAATACAAATGTTGAAGACTTGGTGTCCAGACTTTGTTGCTTCTCAGTCACCAGGTCTACCAGAAATGGTACACCTGTTCTCTGATGCTATCAGGGAACTATCAGAAAAATGTGCAACTATACATAAATTTTGCAGTTTGCGGGGGGGATGCAATTTTGAAGGACATTGCTGCAGTTCAAAAGTCAAGCCATGTAAAAAATGCATTGTTAACTGATGCAAAAAGTGGCTGATAACAATATGAAAACTAAAGTAAGTCGTCCAGGCACCTCTAGAACCCTAAACCCGGATCAAGCATACCCGTTTCTCCTTCCGCTGCCAAAGACACTCCCCACATACTCGGCCACTATTCTCTACAAAGTGGTCACCAATATTTCCAAGATAAAGGAAATCTTCTAGGACAAGTCCTGTGAAGTAGTTGGTGTTCTGATAAGGGCAGTGATGTCATAAAATATCCAATATGACATTCTTAGGACTCTGCGTTTGTGCATCAGGGTGGGGGGTGAGGTGGGGTCTCTTGTTCCTAGGTGTGTGTGTTTTTATATACCTCTCGCTCCAAATTATGTTTTGTTAGAGTTCATGATGCTTCTTGTGTGAAGCTTGACTACAACCCTTTTCTGCATTAGTGCAGGCAAATTCCAAGGATCTTCTGCTACTCTGTGTAGGCTTCCAAATGTCATGGAGTGAGATGCTAAGCAACAAACCACACACACACAAGGAAAATGTAGAGGTGTGTTGAAGTGGTGTGCACTATGCATGTGAATTACAATTACACACTGCTGTGTAATTACACACTGCTTTGCCACTTGCCCCTGGAAAAATGCCTGCAGACGCCCATGCTTTTAGACAGTTCAGGATTTGGCTTTTAGGCATTTGCTGGATAACCAAACAAGACAAGAGACCACATGATTTAAACAAAAATAAATTAAAATTTAATTGAAAAAGTATTCGTATTAGAAAAAAGGTTTTAATGTCTGAATATTTACAACACACAAACACAAAACAAAACAAAACAAAACAAAAGGAGCAGAAGGGTAGTATAACAGCCAGATAGCCTAACTAGACTAGTTCCCTAATTTCTCCAAGTCTTGCCCAGCAGTATTTTACCGTCAGAGTTCTCAGCTATCCCAAGGAGCTTTCTTTTTCCTTTTGTCTTTCCCAATTTTCAACCTTCCTCAGTCTAATCTTTCCGTCTCTATTTCAGCCTTCCTCTATCTCTACCAAACTGCCCATTTTGCCTCCACTCCTTAGATGTTAGCTAGCCTCTCTTGTAACTTTGAACAATTGGTAAGGGCTCACCTTTGCCCTAAATGCCTTCTGCTGAACTCAGCATACATTTTTTGAGAACCTCTGTACTTTTCAAACTGAAACCTATCTTTCTCTCTTAGACCAGATATACCCAGGAACTAAGCAAGGTTCCTGATCTGTAGATGAACCTCCTGTCCTTTCGCTTGCTGTGTAGACTCACTGGCAGTGGCAACTGCCTGAAGTTTTGACCTTTTGGTTCCAGAAAATATATAGAGGAAAAATTAACCCTATAACCAGTTGGAGCCAACTGGTTATATGAACAGACATATAAAACCAAAATTTACTGCTAAACCAGGGGTGGGCAACTTTGGGTGGTCTGGGGGCCAAGTTCCACCTTCAGACCCCTCTGCAAGCCACACTCTTGCTATGGTGTAAAAAAAAATTGCTGCCAAAATTTGATGGCAAACAAACAGGGGCTTACTAAGGACAAATTTAGCTTGTTTTCAAGCTAACTTTGCCCTTAGTAAGCCTCCATAGTGGTTTGGCACTGAATTTCTGCAGCAAACTGCCTGATTTTTTTCTTTTTCTTGCCCATTTCTGGGGGCTCCAGGGTCAGCAGGGGCCTCACTGGGCCACGTGTTGCCCACCCCTTTGCTAAACTGAGGCCCATTTCACACATTGCATAGAAGCAACCTAGGTTTATCCCCAAATATGAATTCACTAGCAAGCTACAGCCAATTGCAGCTAGCTGAGGTGTGTATCTGTTTTCAAATATCTCTTTGCAACATTCAAACTTTTCAGTATGCACTTTGAAAATTTTCACTGTGAACTTCAAAAATTTCATCTAAAAAAAATATAGCATGTGGAGAAATCCAAAGAGGAAATGATCTCTTAAGCTCAGTTCCATAATTACTTTCTTTCTTGAATCACTTACTTCAGCATGAAGATCACAGAATTATGAGCAATGCACTTGAAAGGGGTCCAGGGGTCTTCTGGTCCACCTTCTGCTAAAACTGAATTATCTTAACCTCTACTTATATTTGAAAAAATTCAAGGAAGGAGCATCATCACCTTGGTAGACAACTGGTTCTATTGGTGAAGGTTCTCACTTCTGGAGTTTCTCCCCCACCCCCTAATATTCAGCTTTCCCCTCCCCCTCCCGCAACATATTTTAAGCAATCAAGAAGCAAACCCTGAGCTAAAAATTCAAGAGACCTTTTATTTTATTTTTATTTTTTTTATTTTAGATAGAGTTTATGCAGACCAATTCAGACATATAATTCAGAAATTTTTATTAAGAAATAAGGTCTGTTGTATTCAATGGGGCATATTCCCAAATAAATATGCTTATGATTGCAGCCTTCTTCTCAGAGTCTCCAGGGGGAAGTCTCAGATTGAGGGTCAAACTATAAGTTCCTTTAAAGCCATAGCTAACACTGACATCCTTTTTTTCCTAACTCAGAAATAAGTACCGGGGACCCAATATGGATTGGGACTGAATTTGGGGGTGGGGTGCTTTAAACCCTGTGGTCCCAATCTGGATTGGAGGGTTCTTGTGTCTGCAATATGCATTGTCAAAAAATGATTTATTGAAACAAATGAATCCTTTTCTTGACAATGCAGATCAAAGGCATCTCCCACCCATTTGAATTGTGACCACAAAGGTGGTCCTCTACCCCACCCCATTCTAGGTCCTGATCCTTGTAAATGTTTTACAAATGTATACTGTAAAAACCTAATGTTATACGGGAAATTATTTAATTTCTGAAGGTCTATTAACTAAGTTCTGATCGTGTATAATGGCAAATTGCTATGATACAATAAAGTTGTTGTTGTATTGGGGGGCATGCTTAGTTTTGAGCAAGAAAACCCCCCTATCTGCCAGCTACATCTTTAATGGATCATGCCGTTGACTATGAGGCAACAGAATAATGGGGCAGGCTATTTTCTGCTTTGCCTGATTTGACGTTCTGCCATTCACCCATGCCTGTCGAGCTCCATCCTAAGGCACTAGGCACAGCCATGTTCTTCCCCCAATCAGGCACCACTAGACTATGCCAGTATTATACCAGGCCCATCCCTCATCTTCCACCTTCTGTCTCCTCCGCCTCAATGTCCTTGCTTTGTTTTATGCCACCTCATTATTCACCAAATAGCATTATCTTAACTTTTATATGATTGTTCTGACTTGCTTAGCTCCTGTTTTATGATGGCTATGTTCATGCTGAACACTCATATTTCTGCTGTCAGATGTGCTCCATTTTTAAAAAACAAACAAACCCTGATCAATTTGTAGTGTGTCCTGAAATATATTGAATACTCACTATAAAACCATTAATCATGATTGGTTTGAAGCATCATATATTTAGCATTCCCTCATGAAGTCCTGCTTAGGTGGTTTGTAAATGTAGGATAGTCCAAAGTCCTTGCCAGATCTGTACAATAACAACATATGGTTGAACTGTATTAGAAAACAAAAATATTGCGTGCGCCCCCCCCCAAAAAGCATCAGGTTTTTTTAAACCAACAACAGAGTACTGAAAACTGCAGCTGAAACAATTGGGATCGCACCAGAGGCTGCATTTATGCAGAGAGAGGCCCTCATTCCGGCCAGATGGCTCACTTGTGTTGCCTTAATTTAGCTGATTTAATGGTTCAATGTGAATAACAAGCACTCAGATCTCGCTGTGGACATGTTTGACCCACCGGCCAGTTACGGTCCTCACTGTTTCACAGTGATTTCGGGAAAACAAGCAATCCAAGCAGTTGCTTGATGTAACAGTATTTTGAGAGAGAGACTCATGCCACCTTGTGTGATCCAGAGGTACAACACCTTTTGAACTGGGTAGTACTGCACCTTGGGAAGTGAGCATATATATTTATTATTTTATTTATTTAAGAAATTTATCCCCAAACTACTCAATTAAAAAATCTCTAGACACCTATAAATACTAAAATTTTACAATAATAATTAAGATATAATCAATAATACAGAAAATAAAAAATAATAATGTGCCCTGTGCTGGCCCTGATTTACAAATAGCAGATGGTCTTCTGGAGTCTAGTGTGGCAATATAAAAGTTCCATATCGTTGATGTGTTTCTGGGAAGAGAGATAATAATACAAAGATGTTTCATGGAGAGAACTAGTGCACAAGCAGACTCCGAGCAGGCTTCATGAGCAGGCTTCGAGCAGGACCTGCCAGGCCCAGCCCTTGAGCACTTGCCACTGCCTCCACTGCCACCAGCACGCCTTCCCCTGCCCACCTCAGGGCCCAAAATTCATAGCTGGGGCAGGCAAAGGGGAGGCAGTGGGAAGGAACTTGCCTACCATCTCCCATGGGAAAATGATGATATTCACATCTATTTCTGATGGGGAAGGCTTCCACTGCTACTGCCTCTGCCGTTGCCACCTCCCATTCCCCTGCCTGGGTGGGGGGCAAAGGGAGCAATGGTAGAGGCAGCTCCTATTTCAAGCATCCACGGGTGTTTGTATACACAAAGGAGCAAGGATAAATAGGATAAATAGAAGGATATTCTTGCAGCCCTAAAGACAGCCATTTGAAAATGCCCTCAGTTGTGTGTAGGGAAATAGAAGCATTCAGGACTACATCATCTATCCTTGGTTAACAGCTGGAGGCCAATGGACAAAACAATTTTGCTTGCCTAGGTCAAGTCATTTCATTACCCTTGTTCCTTGTTCTTCATTAGTAGAATAATTACCCAGTCCTCCCATGACTGAAGTGCTAGACATTGTGTCTCACCAACTGTATCTTTTCTTCTTTCTTTCTTTCTTTCTTTCTTTAAACCATTCCTATCCCACCCTTCATCCTAATACATTCCAGGGTAGCATACAATAGTAAAAGGACAATACAATAAAAACAATGCAGCCATGTGTCCCACCTTCATACAACAATAAAACTAAGAGGCAACAACACCATAAAAATTACCAAACAGAACCAAGGCAGTTAAACCAATTTAAAATGCCTTGGCAAATACAAATATTTTGGCCAGCTGTTGAAAAGATCTTAGTGTTGGCACCAGCCAAACTTTCTTACGGAGGCAGTTGC
Source organism: Shinisaurus crocodilurus (assembly GCA_021292165.1). Taxonomy (NCBI): domain Eukaryota; kingdom Metazoa; phylum Chordata; class Lepidosauria; order Squamata; family Shinisauridae; genus Shinisaurus; species Shinisaurus crocodilurus. The sequence goes on from CM037877.1 coordinate 124,880,725, forward strand.
AGAGTTTGGGTGCCACCTTTGTACATACATAAGGTACATACATGAGGCCCAAAGAAGGGCCTCATCTGAAGATGTTAATGCATAGGCAGGATGGAGTGGGAAGAGGCACTCCTTAAGGTATTTGGTTCAAAGTTGTTTAAGGATTTAAAGGTAAGCACCAAAACCTTAAATTTGACTTGAAATCAAATAGGCAGCCAATGTAATCATTTAAGAATTGGTATATATTGCTCCACCTAGCTAAACCAGTCAGAATTTTAGCTGCCAACCTCTGAACTAATTGAAGCTTCCAAGTCATCTTCAAGGGCAGCCCCGCATATAACACATTATAGTAATCCAGCTGGGAGTTTACCAGAGCCTATATCACTGCAGCTAAGCTATTCCTGTGCAAAAATATTGAGATATTGCCCTTTACAGGACTCACAAGCGATTTAAACCCAACCGCAACCTTAATATAACACGTAACCGTACTTAAACCAAAGAATAGATTTTATTTACTACAAGGTTAATGGAGCGGAACTAATAGACTTCCAGGAATGTTGCACTCTAAACAAAACCAGGTCGTGACCTGAATCACTAGAAAGCTTTAATACAGAGGCGTAGCGTATTGCAATAAGAGAGAGTCACTTCATACCAGAGACTCTGGACTTACGGACTTTGCGTAGCGGTCTGCATCGCCGACTCCGAGCCTGCCGTTATCAGGGAAGAGAGCTGCTTGGCCCTAGCCGATCTAGGGTTGGAAGCGATCAGCGTGTCCCGTGTTCCCAACAACTTAGTCCCTCTGGCAGGGGGGTTTTCTACCCCGCACGCCCCCTCCCCGCCTCTTGGCGATCAGGTGGGCTTATTCCCACCCGGGAAAAGGTGGCACCTTGGGTTTACTGGGGTCTTTTGGGATACTTGGCGGCTCTTTGAGACTGCCTCTCACCTTGGGATTGTTTATGCCTCTTCATGTGGATTGATTCAGATGTGTCCCATTGAGGTTATGCAGATGTGGTCACGTACAACCGGTCTGACCAGAACTGTGTCTCCTGTCCCCCGGGCGGGGGATTATGCAGAAAGGGTTGCCAATGTACAAGGGGAAAACTATGGCAGGGTTCATGGCAGGGTTCATGTCACTGTGTATGTGCTCAGGCTTTCTCCACAGAAGAAGTGTGGGTGCTAACTAAATCAGCCATTCGCCAGTGGAGCTGTATATGGGCTAAAACATCCAACCCCGAGGGGTGGCGCTGCAACTCGCCACCCCCCAGTTTTACACCACCATGGTGCTGGGAGGCCTTCCCACTGTCACTATCTCACGGGGCTGCACAACACCGATGCAGGTGAGGGGAGTTGGCCTCAAAGGCAATCCTTATCTCCCACAAACTGAGCCACACAACCCAGCAACCGGGAGCCTTGGGTTGTCACCAGTCACCTAAAAGGTGCCATCGGATGATCACCGAATCCTACCCCACTGCCTATTCCCGCACTTACCTGCCAAATGCAACCAAACTGAATCGAAACAGTAAAGAAAGACGCCCAAAATATAAAAAAAAACACCCACGCCTGGATCACAGTGTAGAGTAGGCGAAACATGCACATAGCCCCTTACGCCAATCAGAGCAGTGAGCCAAAATTCCTACTCGGCCCCCAAACAGGCGACCAGAGGAGCCTACACTGCAAACAGGGAGGGAGGGAGCTTCAAAAGAAAGAGGCCGAGGGTCTAATATTGACCCTGGCACCCCACCCCCCTTGGCCTTCATTGGAGGGTGAGATCACCCCATGATGATCTCACTCTCATTCCCCCCATGTGCAAAATTCTCCCCACCCACAGCTACGCATGGTTGGGGGAAGGGAATTCATCCAAGAGTGCCTGAAGTTGAATAGCCACAACTTTCTCCAAGTACATTGTCAAAAAGGGGATATTTGTGACTGATGAATTAGTTACAATCTTCAGGGTCTAATGAGGATTTCTTAAGAAGTGGTCTCACCACCATCTCTCTCAAGGTAGCCAGAGCTATTACTTCCTCTACCCACCTAGTCAATTTCCTTCAGCTACTTGTGAGTAGACAAGATGGGCAAGGAACAAACATACAGATGATTGGCCAGACTTCTCCAAGGACCGTGTCCACATTCTCACATCACATTAACTGAAACTGATCTCACTAATGGTCTGGGCATTTTCTCAGGGACTGTATCAGTTATGGCATGATAAAATGTGTGCTAGAATTACTGCTCAGTTTTCAGTCAACATGGTGCCCACAGGCACTAATGTGCCTGCAGACACCTCTCTTGACACCTGCCAGGCTCCCTGTCCCTTCTGATATTTATTGTATTCTTGAGAGGGTTTTGTAATGGGGGGAAAAAACACCTGGGAGGCTAGCATGCTGCAAAGCAATGTACTGCCCTCTAGCGTTGTCTTCATTTGGATGCCAAAGAGTGGCTTTGTGTTTTTGGAGCTCAGACCCCACCTCTGCCTTGCCTTGTACTTAGGTTCTTGGATAAGTTACTTTTATTTTAGTCTCACCAGCTTGTCTTCTGGGAAATGTGTGTTTGTGACCAGTCATGCTCAACATGGCAGCCATTTGTGAGAGTGCCATTGACTCTTCCTCAAAATTCCAAATATGCCCACCAACTGAAAAAGGTTGGGGACCCCTCCAGTCAGTTATATGAGCCCTGGAAGCTGATAGTCGACAGTGGGAGAGTGTTTTGATTGGTTTCAATTGGGGTCTGAGAGAGCAGTTTGCCTGGCTGGAGTCAGGGGGACTTCCAAGCTGAAGACATTCAGTACTGGCTTCAGATTTTGGAGGGCCCTTGGGTAAGATAGTGCTCAGTGAAATGTTGGGACCCAACACCACCTTGACATCACTGACACATCGTTGTTCACCCATTCCTTCTAGGCCAGGGTTGGGCCACCAAAATTCACAGTGGCAAAAAAATGAAAACAAACTTAATGTTACCTTTTCACCCCTCTGTAGCAGTTTGCAAAAACTAGGAATGTGTGAGGATTTCATTCAGGAGGTGGAAATCCAGTGGACTGGTTGGGCTCGACCCCCCCCCCCAACTTGGTCCTGCTTACCTCTTCCCAGGCATCGACTCGCATTCTCCCAAGTCTAGATGGGGAAGCAACTTCTGGGTTCCTGGCGGGCCGCTGTTTACTTGCTCAAATTGCATTACTTGCTCAAATTGCGGCTGCTTTTGATGTATCTTAAGGCATTTTCTACGTAAAAAGTGGCCCACTGGGAACTTGGAAGTCTGGCAAGCAGTGCAGCGTGCACCAGCTTTCAGCCTGGCTTGGCAGGAGCAGCAGCAGCAGCAGCGTCTGCCAAGCCAGAGGTGGGTCAGGTCCCAGCGGATCGCCCACCCCTAGCTGAAACTGCCACTGCCACTGCCAAATTCTTTTGCAGCAGCAGGAGGAGTGTGGCCCACAGGGGATCTGGAGGGGGTTGAAAGTGGCCCCCAGACCTCCTTGAAGTTGTATTTTTAAAATATTCTTATATGTATTGCTGTTTGATAACTTGTAAATATCTGTTGTAAATATTTACTGTTGTTCATTTCTTATGTTGTGAGCTGCTTTAGGCATATTTTGTGGAACAGCAGCTTGCAAATCAATAGATGATGATGTTGCCCACCCCTGCTCTAGGTCCAACCATGAGTTAGGAACTGTAGCAGCTACTGCTGCTCACAGTGGTAGCAAGTTTTGGACCAGAGCAACAGAGACAGTGGGGCAAGTGAGCAAGCAGACATCAACTACTACTGTATCTGCACCATGACTTTGTCCTGCTGGGTGAGAGGCAGAGGAGAGTGAGCTACACTTTTTACTCAGCCATAAGTAATTTCCCATATCACAATTTTGGGCTGTAGGTCATCTGTTGCTCACCCCTTCCTTAGAGTATGGCTATAGCTTACATTCACAATACAACTGAAACCAAGAAAGAAAGTGCTGCTGGCCAACAGGGGGTTGATCTCTTGTTATCTCACTCACCTAATCTCCCCTCAACATCTCAGTTACTAGGGGAAATTATCTGAGTGAGGTAACAAGAGATAAAGCCCACTGGCACTGACCATCTCAGCCTAATGTCAAGACAAGACAACTCAAAGCTTTCCACGAGTCAGCCTTCAGAATTCTCAACAGTCCAAGTCTGACTACTTTTAATATGTGGATGTAATGTGTAGTCATGCTTAAACAGCTTTTGAAAGTGTTCACAGGGTCAACAGTAATAGATACACAGAGGAAAATGGGGTTTTGAGACATAGTGTTATCCCCATGACGTTAGTGAAGTTGCATAGGTAAATACCTCATGTTATCTTTAAGATGAGAAATTGACACTTGGGTGGCTATTCTCACATCACAGTTCATGCCTCCTTCTCTGGGATGACTATTAATTTCTGTGTCAGAAAAAGCAGCATGAAAATCAATTATTAATCACAACTTGTACATCTGTAAGAAGAAAAATGATTGTTTATAACCAATGTATTTTTAAGTATACAGGATAGGTGATTTTTTTTAATTACTCCTTCTGCTCAGCAATAACCAAGAGAGAATCTTGAGAAGATTCTAATGCCATTATCTGTAAAACAGGATAATGGAGTCAGTCATATAAAGAGGGAATCAAGAAATTGCTATTGTTAAGAGCTGATGATAATAATTTTTTAAAAAGCAGAGTTTTTCCCCATGTGGAGTGGTTCCCTGCATATTGGGTAAAGAATGCCAAGGCTTCATTAAAGCTTGACTGAAGCTTCAGCAGTAGCAGATTTCTAAATAAATTGGTATTTTGTAAGCCAAACAAGAACATGGACAGGCAGCTACATATGAGTGGCTTTTCCCATAAAGAAGACTGACATCACTGCTGTCCCTTGGTGAACCCACCTGGTTTTTGCATGTCTAATATGGCCTGTAAAAGGCTGCTTCTCAGTGACTGATACCTTGGCTGTACTATTTCAGGCTGTGAGTGGGACTCAAAGGATGGAATGCTTTCTTCTGAAAAAAAATATTTCTTTCTATACATAGAAAAATAGCACATGAAGGAGAAGGCTAGGCTAGGGTTCTCTTTGGCCCTTCTCTGTGACATGATAGTTCCCTTCTCTCTGATATGTTTGCTTTATGTATGGAGGGATTAGCATTCAGTTAAGTGTAGTACTAGCTTTCTGTTACTTGAACTGGGGATAAGCTTGTTTAATTGCTTACCTACATGGTAACGTTTTATCATTATATTCTAATGTTGACATTCTTGTCTTTATGTCTATGCATTCTTCAGCTTTGAGGATAACAGACCCTTCATCAAGTAAGAATGACCTGAATGACTGATAAATTCCATTTATCAGTGTGGTCCCATGAACTGGCTGTCAGATCAGTATTTAAAAATCATTTACAGCTTCTGTCATTCACATTTGAGAGAGGCAGAAGAGCAAACTGTGCAGGAAAACCGTAATACCTACAGTTTCTATGCTTCATGTTTCTTGATTGGCTGTCACCTGGACTTTCTTGTGATCAGAAAGTCAGTACAGACTTGGGATACCTCCACAACTGCTGCCTGGTGTGTTATAATTGTGTGTCAGTGCATGCTGAATGCAAGTTTGGAGTGGTTATTTTACAATGGTTAATATAATTCAGGAGTAAATATTCCAAGGAATTCAGGAGTACTACTGCTGTTTGTTTTAACTAATATTTTAAAAGAAAAGTCCTGAATTGACCATTCTGGGCAACACATGGCAAATTTTACTTTAACTGTAGCTCTAAACAGTCAATGATTGCATGGCAATACTTAAATATTTTACTTCTGACTTTAAAAATGAAGACTTTGAATAACACAAGTCTTCATAGAATTGCTAAAAGTTAACAAACAGCAAAGCACCAGTTATGGGCCTTGGATAATAATGCACCACGTATCCTGCAAGAAAGACATTGAATCAGCAGCATAACCAATGCAGGTGTCTATACTTTACAGTGGACTTTCAGTTTGTTCTTCTGGTGAAGAGTCCTTTGTGTTAATTTATTTTGTCTCATTTTCATCTCTGTCATTCCTTACGTCTTTTACAAGATTGGGATATAACCTATTTAAGGATGCTTTCACTTACTTGCAAGTATCTTTTTGGCAGCAAAAACCATCCAAACGGCACAATTTCTGCTTAAACCCCAAAGATTTTTCTCAGTGATAAACTAGCAGTGATAAACTAATCCTGTAGTTGTATGATACAAACCCCAATTTTAAATGAAATGGTAACCTTTTTATGTGAGTGGTGTATATAAACTATGAAAAAGCACTTGTACGCTATATCAGATGTAGTTACAATATTGTTTTGTATTGATTCTTGAAGACATGCATCCCAATACCTGGAAGCTCTGATGTACTTTGATGGTAGGGCAAACTCAGAGTCATGTTCCATTGTATGTGCAGAACTGCCCTCCTTATTAAAACACATAGGAAAGCCTACATGCAGGAGAACTCCACAGGAGCATTGGGGCCTCCAAAGATCTTTGGATTGGAGCTGGATAATGTAGCATTCTGTGCACAAACATCTGGTATTTATCATTTATTTTGACAGCAGAAGGCCACTCTGCTTCCACATTGGAAGTCTTTTGAAGTTCAGGCTGCTGTGGAAAAAAATAGTGCTTCTTTTCGTATGGGTCCATTGGTATGTAGAAGCTGCAGTATGTGTGCTCTAGAGCTTTCCAAATTGCTTCAATGGCAGGTTCCATTTCAATTGCACATCTAATTGCCTCCAAATATCTCCATCCAGTACTGAAGTTTAACATAGAAACCAGCATAGCTTGCTGCACACACATTGGAACTCCTGCAAATCTTTGGACTGTAGCTTCATAATAAAACAGTAGAGTAAAAAGATTTGGACAATGATCCAGTACACACACACACACACACACACACACACACACCATTTTTTTTAAAACCAGCTTCCCTGCATTTCTCCAAACCACAAACTTCTTAAAATTCAAGGGATCTTTAAAGGAGAACCAGTTTATGATTCATCTCGGTACTGTAGAGGCTGTTGGGGGTGAAATTGAATGAACAGCAAGTGCTGATGCAATCTGATTAGCACCCTGAAGATTTTTGTTTGTTTGTTTGTTTTGGACTGTGGCTGCTATTGAGTCAAAATCATAATGATGTCTCATTGTTGGCCAGTTTTGGTGATCAAGAGAGCAATCCTAAGCTCTCTGTTAGAGCGCTCCAGTATGATAGCCTTTGATCTATCTTACACCTTTCCAGGCTCTTGCCAGCAGGACAGAAGTGAGCATAGAGCCATTTTTTCCTTCCCCTCTGTGGTGGTTTTTCACTCAGGAAAAATGTAACTCTACAGGGCAGTTCATGTTGGGGGTGGTTGGTTGGTTGGTTGGGAGCTTCCCCCTTCCCTGAGCTTGGAGTTCCAGCTTTGGGCAGGAAGCCACTGCAGAGGTTTTTGTGGTTGGATCTCCTATTCTGAAGGCAGACCTCTTTCTCCTTCCCAGGGACCACATTTTGCTTTCAAAATGTGCCCCTTTATGATAATAGGTTACCAGCTGCCCATCTTGCAGGAAAATGTTTTCTGCACATTTCTAATTTGACTATAGCCATATCACAGAATATTAAGGGAAAAAATACACCAGAGTGGTTCTAGTTTTATTTATTTATTTATCTATTTATTATATTTATACCCCACCTTTTTTCATGCAAGGAACCCAAGGCGACTTACATAATCCTCATCCTCCTCTCCATTTTATCCTCACAACAACCCTGTGAGGTAGGTTAGGCTGAGAGTCAGTGACTGGCCCAAAGTCACCCAGTGAGTTTCATGGCTGAGCAGGGACTAGAACCTGGATCTCTGGAGTCCCAGTCCAACACTCTAACCACTATGCCACACTGGCTGATTTCCTTTCAAACTGCCTAAAGAATTAATCCCCCTTGGGAATGGATTTAATCTCATGAAGAAAAAAAAATTACTTAGGAAGCAGATTTTGTATTATACAATTTTAAGAAACAACACCCCCAATGTTTAAACAATTCTGACACAACCCCAGAAAAGCAAAGGTTGCTACAGTCATATTATCCCAGTGGCTAATTAATAAGGCATTACCTTATTAATGAGTACTGAGCAATTATATAGTGCTTTAGGGAACAAAGGTAAGCTTCCGTGGAGGGTGGCTGAGGGGACATTGGATTTATTTATTTATTTATTATATTTATTATATTTATACCCCGCCTTTTTTACTCCTGCAAGGAACCCAAGGCGGTTTACATAATCCTCCTCCCTTGCCTCTCTGCAGCTGGTGAAAAACTTGTCCCAAGTCCCTCGCCAAAATTGTACACTGATAAATAGTTGCCAACTCTATCACTTTTTTGATCAAACATGGAGCTGAGCTATGAGAAGGGAAAGATAGGTTTGCTTAATTTCATTTATCTGTGTCAAGTAAACCTGACCTGGAACTAAAATGAGATCAATGAGGTACATCAAACATGCTTTGTGCTTACCATTGGTCATCAACTGCATGAACATAATAAAGATAGGACTTGTAGAAAACTGCACAGTGCACACTTTGATACTCTGAACCAGCTAATCTTTTTATATTATTATTAAACATGACTAGTTCCTTTATTTATTATATTATATTATATTTATACCCCGCCTTTTTTCCTGCAAGGAACCCAAGGCGACTTACATAATCCTCCCCATTTTATCCTCACAACAACCCTGTGAGGTAGGTTGGGCTGAGAGTCAGTGACTGGCCCAAAGTCACCCAGTGAGTTTCATGGCCAAGCGGGGACTAGAACCCGGATCTCCCGAGTCCCAGTCCAACACTCTCACCACTACACTACGCCACGCTGGCTTGAATCAGCTTTACTCTAAAACAGTAAAGCTGATTCAAGCAAATAAGCCAAACCTATTACAACAGGAAGAAAAACAGCCCAGCAAACAGGGTCATAATACCTGTTCTGCTAAGCCCTGTGCAAAAGCCCTGTATACCTGGCTTGAGATTGTGCCCACTGGCCCTGCTCCCTCACTGAGCTCTCCCTCCACATGTTGGAAGTGAAGTCTGCACAAGGCTTTAGTCTTCCTATAAGAAGATTTACCGCACACATCTATACCATCACCATGCTAGGTGTCGTCAGCCCCGTGACTACCACCCTCAACCCCCATTGACAGAACTGGGGAACCTCTTCTGGCCCCAATGAACACAACTGAGGCACCAAAATAATATTAAAAATAACCCAAGGGAACCAGGTCTGAACTGAACCAGGTCTTCTGACTCTTGCATATAAACCCACATAAGATCACTTTCTGATTTTATTTTTATGTATTTATTACATTTATTCCCCCCCCCCCTTTTTTCCAGCAAGGAACTCAAAGTGGCTTACTTAATCCTCCTCCTCCTCTCCATTTTATCCTCACAACAACCCTGTGACGTAGGTTAGGCTGAGAGTCAGTGACTGGCCCAAAGTCACCCAGTGAGCTTCATGGCTGAGCGGGGACTAGAACCCGGATCTCCCGAGTCTCAGTCCAGCACTCTCACCACTACGCCACACTGGCTCTCCATTAATTGTTACTCAATGAATGCATTTTTTACACATTTGTAATCATTTCTTGTCAACAGTTCTGAAGGTTTCTTAGGAAAATGTCATGCGGGACTACATAAAAAAAGACCCCTTTGATTCATAGTGTATTAACTTCAGTAAATTCCCTTGCCAACGCAGACAGATACCTATATTGATCTGGTATGATTTGTTCTTGTCTGCTGTTAAGATCATCCTGATCTCCTTTTACGAGTCCAGGCCCCAAAGCCCCGTGTCTGCTTCTGTGATGGGAAATGCTCCGCATGCTATGTGCTCGTAGAATGGAACAGACCCTGCACAGGGTGAGCCCCCATCTGCACACGGAAACGTCCAGAACCAACCTTGGTATTTGCAAACTGCCAGTTTCACCAGGGCCACCTGCCATTTCCCCACCATCACCACTTCTCTGACCTTGAACATCCGTATGATGTGATTTTTCTTGTTTCAAAAGCGGGGATAGGATGATGATAATGGAGGGGCAGGTTAGGCCTCTTAGGTTAGCCCTCTTGCTCCAAATCTTCTCAGGCACATTAGACTGGCTGTTGAGTAGCACCCAGGATCTGCCTGTTTTGCTTTTTGTAGAGGCAAGCACTATATATTCTTTACCCCATTCCTTTGGGGCCATGTATATTCTTTCTTCATGCATTTTCCAGTACTATAACTAGATATTCCTGAGATTTCTCCAGCTAGATGGACAGCATCTAATTTAATTCATGATAGATATATTAATAATTGCAACATTCTGAAATTTCTACTAAAAAGGTGGGGGGGGGAATCAGTTACACAAAACTTTGAGAAAAGCTGGTCCCCCAAACTATATTTTGTATCAGTTTAATTTGTAATTCATTTGAAAATCTCATTTACAAATAATTGGGGAGCTAAGCCAACTGCTAAAAATGTTTAAAGTCAAGACAACTGATTTTATAGTTCTTTGGGCAGTTCTACTTCACGAGCCTCTTTGAAAGTAGCAAGAGCGACGCAAGAGCATTAGTGTACTCTTAAAGGGCTCCCATACTTTTCAAGGGGATGAATTCTTGCAATAATGTGCTTTAAACCCATGGGGAGGCAAATATTGGGCATTTTCCTCCGCTATGCTGCATCTACATATTTCATAACATTTACACTGCTACTGTCCTAAAACATTTGCTACAAATCTGCTTTGCTAAAGAGGCATTTTCATGCTCATAACATTTCCATAACTATTTTTCTCCAAGTTGTAAATTTGGTAATAAACTGCATTGAATTCAAGAAACATATTTCTCACAAATATCCTTTTAATGCTTTCCTTCTCCCCAAAGTATTGCATGAAATGATTATTGTGTGCATTGAATAGTTTTCTCTATGAATCAAAGACACTTTTTTCCTTTCTGTCTTTTCTTTCTCTCTTTCTCAACAGGTCATGGGTTATAGGTGCAATAGCTCTGCTCTGCCTATTAGGATTGACCTGGGCCTTTGGGCTTATGTATATTAATGAAAGCACAGTCATCATGGCTTATCTCTTCACCATTTTCAATTCTCTTCAGGGAATGTTTATATTCATTTTCCATTGTGTCCTCCAGAAAAAGGTAAGGATGATCCTCCTCCTCCTCCTCCTCCTCCTCCTCCTCCTCCTCCTTCTTCTTCTTCTTTGGTCAAGATAAGTGATATGGGTGTTTTGTTGCCTAGCAACTATACCAAAACTTTACTGACTGTGCCTTGCATTTTGTGTTGTCGTAACTGGACTTTGAGCCAGTTCACAGAACCATTAGAACAATGCCAAATGTATCTGAACCAATGGTAAAAGTGAGTGGGTATCTTTCAGTACAGAATATTGGCATGAGGTGTATGGGAGTTGGGTTGTGGATACTTCCAAATTCCCCCCTCTGAATCTTTTCCTGGATTTTGGCATTCTAATTTATCTGGCCTTGTCTGCAGAGTTAAGAAAAAAGGGGGAGAGAGCTCTGAAACAAGCAAGCAAGATAATGCTCAAGGCATAGGAACCCAAAAGAATAAACGGTCACACAGCATGAAAGTATTTATAAGTGCAGAAACTATGCTCCACAAATTACACCAGAACTTGTGTATTAAATAAATTAATACTAAACAATAATATACAAGAATGTAAGCCAAACAATAATACACAGTTTGCCACAAAATATAACCATGAATAAACAAAATGTAACCACAAATAAATTACAAATAACACATTTTTCACAAAATATAACCAGAAAACATTCATTAACTTCATCAGCTAATAAATTTTAATCATTATAGTAGTTGTATCTTTTTCTTCAATACTGGAGTCATTTCTTCATATAAACAACTGGTGGACCTCATGTCTTGTGAGTGAGATCTTAATCCACAGCTGAAACAATGAATTGGCTAAAATAAAAATTAAACATATATATATATATTACACTTATACTCGTGTTGTGACCATAATACAGAAGATATAAGAAATACACTAGTTTTAAGATATTCTAAAGATATTGTCTACAGAGTGGCACTGATGTGGTAGCAATTCACTATTCTTTGCGTGTGTGCAGGGGAGGGGATGCATCTGGATGTCCTTCTAAAGTTGCTTGAGGAATTTGGTATTTGTGAATTCCAATATGAAGTGACCTCATCTGCACCATCCAGACTAACATGCAGATTGGAACTTAACTATCCAGCAGCATTTTCACTTCCTAAATTTTCCGATGCAGTTTTTGGTTCAAGAAAATGTATCAAAATATGTTGTATTTTGAGAGAAAGTACATTTAGCAATGCATACTTTGGGAGAAAATGCATGGGCAGCATGATCCAATTGGCTGCCCATAACTGTCCAAACTTGGGGGATTACAGGCATCCTATTGAGGGTGGGAGGAGCATGGAGGCGAAAGTGACCTCCGTAGTTCTCCTGCACTGCAAAAGACTTAGGCAGCCGTTTTTGACCCTCTAAGTCTTTTGCCCCTGCTTGTGAGAAGGACAGACTGAGGCACCACCAGGATAGGTCGTGTCCTCCTCTCCCTGCCCCCCTTAAACACCCACCGCACCCCAGTTGCAAGGTCAGTCTTCCAGCCTCAGAGCCACATCCAGCGCACTCTGAGTCCGGAGTCCCAGCTCCAAGTCCTTGGTGCGCATTTCTGAGGTCGGAGCTGGGACTCCAAATTTTCCTGTGGCCATTTTCCTGTGGCCATCTAGATTCTGTCTAGTGGCCATAGGCTTGTGCCCTTAGAAATACATATTTAAATGTGGGTTTTTTGTGCGTGAATTTTTAAAATATAAAAATGGCAGGTTAAGGAGGAAACTGCCACTAGAGTTGGCAGGCACTTCTCAGTGTGGCCCCGACCCTATGGAAGTAACTCTACTTCCAAGAGAGTTACAGCTGGTTCCATATGTGGTTGTTTTTTAAAAAATAATAATAATTAAATATTTTTTCCCTCTGGCTTTTTTATTGAAAGGGGTCTTATGGTATATTCTGCTGTTAGATATTAGAAATGGTATTTTATTTTAAATGGCTAGTTTTGAAATTGTTGAAATTTGAGGTGCTTTTATAATTTGATACTGAATCTTACTGTTTTATATTGTAGGCCTATGGTCCTGAAAGGTGGCTGAGGAATAATTAAATAAATACATTATGTGAGGGAATTCCTGTTGATAGATCCTTTGGCAAGATTATCTTTAGTTTGATGCTTTATTTCCACCTTTCATATACAAGTGTAGAATGCAGATCCAAATACATAAAAAGACAAAGTTTATGGCAAAGTTTAGTTAGTAAATAATTACATTCTTGGTAAATAATCCATTGCATTCCAGAACTATATTGGTATTAGTGACCTTGACAAATTTTGTATTCCCTGGAAAGATGAATTTTAGTAGCTCTTAATGGTTGGCCCAGAAATGAAGTGAACATTACAGCTCCCCAAATTCTTCTCTTGCTTGGTTTAAAATACAAGCCAGAAAAGAATTCAAGTCCTGCCTTTCTCACTCTCGTCTCTCCACCAACATTGGCCTGTCTCCAAACATACTGGCATCTTTTAGTAGCACTGGGACAATTACATTTCACAGTGCTCCTGGTGCCCAGGTCTTAGCCATAGCTGTGGCAGGTCGAGTGTGGCAGAGGGTGATGGGGGAAGAGAAACTTCTTCTCTATGGTCTTTGTGGAATACCACATATGGATTCTGTGCCCGTGCAGGACCTTTTCAGGAAGCTTCTATAGCTAGACTAGAGTTTTGGCAAATGCCCTGCTTCCCCCCATCACACACTCAAGAGTGTATAGCTCCTGTCTTCTCACTCAGTTCCTTTCTGACTGCCCCAGCCAGAGCATCTAGGTTTTTTGTTTAGCTGCTTAGTACTAAACAAAATAAACAATATTTTTCTTTTTTCATTATTCTGTTCCTTCTGTCCTTATGGTTTTCATTCTTTCTGTTTTGTGGTTTCCTTCCTCTCAGTTTTCCCTCCCCCTTTTGGTGCAAGTTTTTCTTACAGCACCTTTATTGGGCAACTATGGCCCAAGAGGGGGCTTGTCTTACAGTAGCATGTTGCTGCTCACTGACAGACACACTTTTTGCCCTCTGTGCTTTTGAGAAAGTAATCTTCTGGATTTGTGTAGGTTGTTTCCTACACAAATCCTGACTGTTAGAGCAATACGCCAATGGAACCAACTACCTAGGAAGGTAGTGGGCTCTCCCACTCTGGAGGCATTCAAGGTGCGGCTGGACAGCCATCTGTCAGGGATGCTTTGGCTTGGATTCCTGCATTGAGCAGGGGGTTGGACTCGATGACCTTATAGGCCCCTTCCAACTCTACAGTATTCTATGATTCTATGAACTGCATTAATTGTGTTGTCCAATTCATGATGGATTTGAGCAACTTTATCTTCAAAGTGCTGTGCAACCTTGTCACTGTGTACTACCAAGGGTTCCACCATTTCTTTCCCTGGCCCAGATTGTAGCAGGCCATGAACCACTAGGAACAGCTCTGCTGGATGACACTGAGAAGTTGCAATGGTGGCGGAAAAGAGCTCCCTCTTTTCCAGCATCCAAAACTCCCTCTTTTCCAGCCTCAGAGTGGGCTCGATAATGAGCTCTAACCTGTGTTCAGTCAAACTTGGCATGAGTTTTCTTCCACCTACATTCTTACCGGTCTTCCCTCTAGCTTCATTGCCCTCAGCTCAGTTGTATACCAAGGAGCTGGCCAGGCTCTGCTCAGCGGGAGGTGCCAGGGTGCGATCATGTCAGCTGCCCACGTCATCTCTGCATTCCACAGAGTGACCTGGGTTTCAACAGGAGCACCAGCCATACCAGCAGGGAAATCCTCCAGAGCCCTCTGGAATCCATTGGAATTCATTAACTGCTATTGGCAGACCATTTTATATGTCCCACATCTTCACAGAGAAAGGCTGCTAAGAGACTAGACCTCAATAGGAAGTGATCTGACCATGAGAATGGGATAGATGTTAATTCCCCCACTTTCAGATCACCAGCCTCTTGCCCAGTCTAGAAAACCAAATCAAGCTTTGTGAAGGAAGGGGGGCTGGCTGGCCCACCAACCCACCCTTTCCTACCCAAAAGACCCCCAGAGATCTCAAGGTGCCAGACTGCCAGCCTCAGCTCTGCAGTCCTTTGTCTTGAATCTCTGCTAGGGACTTGCCTTTGTCTATACCCTGGATTTAGAGCTGAACCAACAGAGCAACCACAAACGCCATGTGGGGTAAAAACCAGGAAAGTTTATTCAGGTAAGCAGATTACAATAAAAGGGTGGGAAATGAGGGAAGGAGACAGGTAGAGAGACACTTTGGTACAAACAATAGAGCTACAAAACAATAAAAGCTGATTCCTTATATCTCCCAGGCACTCACCAGTTACCTGGGGGTCCGTCTGCTTCAGGGCTTACCTCAGCCTGGCCCTGCCACACGAGGATGGGTGGCCCTCTTCAGGGTTTGCCTTAGCCACAACCCTACGACAAGAGGAGACCACCGCACCCACCCTAAGGTCCAGGGTGGGTGGCCCTCTTCAGGGCTTGCCTTAGCCACAGCCCTCATTCAGCTTTGTTCACTGGGAGCCCCCCAGGGTTGGTGGCTGAGGCCTGACCGGAGTCATGAACCTGCTTGCAGCTTGCTGCCTATCGACCAACAACACCCAGCAGCCACAGCTTGGCAATATAGCTTCCCCCCCTCCCCTCCTCCTTTCTGAAGCTCCGCTGCCTCTAGCCAATCAGGATGAACCTCACCTGGCCCAGGCAAAGGGGAGGGGTGACTCATGATTAGTGGGCTTCTGCATTTTGCATATGAAAGCCGGGTCACTGGAGACCAGACCAGTCCAGCCTTTCAGGACTTTCAGGCACCATGCTTTATCAGATATTTATGCATATTTCGCCTCTTCCCAGCCTCCAGCCAGGACCACCTGGTTTACACATGAAGAGGTGTGTGTGCGCGTGCGTGCGCGCATGCGCGAGTGTGTGTGTAGGAACCCCCAGAGGCTCTTTTCTTCACAAGCTTGTAGCCTCTTACAGGTGTTGGGCCAATGACATAGCCATGAAGTCCTGAGGATTCAGCAGCCTCAGCATGGAAGTTGAGATCCCTCATTCGAGGGGTCTTCAGCACCAATCCCTAATCTGTCCTGGGTACCCAATACAGGGTACAAGTACTCAAGATCAGCACTCAAATGGACTAGAGAGGGAGATAAAATTCCTATAGACCACAGCAACTGCATTTTGGGCTGCATTAATAGAAGTATAGCTTCCAAATTGCGGGAAGTGATCATTCCCCTTTACTCGGCACTGGTTAGGCCTCATCTTGAGTACTGCGTCCAGTTCTGGGCACCACACTTTAAGAAGGATGTAGACAAACTGGAGAGGGTTCAGAAGAGGGCAACAAGGATGATAAAGGGACTGGAAACAAGGCCCTATGAGGAGAGACTGAAAGCCTGTGGCTTACGCTGGCTCAGCTTGTCTGAGCGTGGAAAGCTAAGCAGGGTCAAGCCTGGTTATTACTTGGATGGGAGACCCCTCTTCCAGTTTCCTGCATTGAGCAGGGGGTTGGACTCGATAGCCTTGTAGGCTCCTTCCAACTCTATGATCTATGAAATCTATGAAACTGGGCATGTTTAGCCTTCAGAAGAGGAGACTGAGGGGAGATATGATCGCACTCTTCCAGTACTTGAAGGGTTGTCACAAAGAGGAGGGCCAGGATCTTTTCTTGGTCATCCCAGTTTACAGGACACAGAATAATGGGCTCAAGTTACAGGAACCCAGATTCCACCTAAACATCAGGAAAAATTTCCTGACTGTTAGAGCAATAAGACAATGGAACCAACTACCTAGGGAGGTGGTGGGCTCTCCCAATCTGGAGGCATTCAAGGTGCAGCTGGACGGCCATCTGTCAGGGATGCTTTGACTTGGATTCCTGCATTGAGCAGGGGGTTGGACTCTATGGCCTTGTAGGTCCCTTCCAACTCTACTTTTCAATGATTCTATGATTCTTGGAAATAAAGATGGCATTGGAGACTGGCACCTCACTTTGTTGCACATCAACCTCTCAGGTAAAACACACTTTAATTAAAAACATCATTTAAAAAATCAGGAGGGGCAGGGAACTTAGTGGGTGCCAAAAGAGGTGTCTCCAGGCACAGTGGTGCCCATGGGCACTATGTTGGAACCCCGGAACTAAGGGACAGTGTAGTATGTAAGGAAGAAAATATTCCCTCAAACCTATTTAGGTTTTACAGGTCGAATACAACATTAATTAAAACCAACTTCCTCAGCATTACGTCACAGCAGTAAATGTGCAAACTGAGGGTACAGTCTGAGCCTTTTTCTTATTTGCACTTTTAAAACACATGTTGGGAAGCAACAAGAAAATGGTTGAGGTTACATAACTTTTTGATGAGTATACAACAGCTTTAACCTGCTTTGATGGATCAAGTTCTTGCACAATACAATGCCAGTCTCCCAGTTTATTTTTTAAGTTGAAAAAATTAAAATTGTTTTAAATAATCTTGTTTGCATGAGACTTCTCAAAATTGTGCAAAATAATGCTGGTCAGGATACACCTTAGTTTCCCAGCAGATATCTGGCTGATCTAAGTCCACCATTATTCCATGGGATTCCATGGCATCCCCTTTCACTCTTTAGGACCATGCTTCTCAATTTCAGGAATTGTGCTAAGCCTATCAGTGCCAGTGGCTCCTAGTCAGCTGTATAGAGGATATAATTTATGAGGAACTGTGGCCTCACATTCTGTCATCCAAAGTGTCATCCAAGGCAAATATTCAGAGGTGCATAATTCATGTTCCCTCTCAGGAGGTCAAAAGAAAATTGAAAATGCTATGTATATTTCTCTCTCTCTTTTACTCCCCCTGTCTCCCAGAGAGAATTTTCTTTTTTACACCTGTACCAAAAAGCAAACAATTGTACCCAAGTACCAGTTATTTCATAAAGGATATTGATTTTCAGTAATAAATATAATGAACTTTCTTTTTTGCATTTGGCAGATCTGAGGTTATCAGTGAACATCCTAAAAGCAATTCCTTAAACATGTCTTAAAATATAAAATTGCCAGATGTAATAAATAGATATTCAGAAACAATTATTATTTAATGCATTTCATTCCATATGCACACACAAAATCACTTTTCAAAGCTGAAGAATGGGTTTCCCGCTAATGAATATTGCCATTTAATTGCTTAGGTACGTAAAGAATATGGGAAATGCCTGCGTACACATTGCTGTAGTGGGAAAAGTACAGAGAGCTCCATTGGCTCAGGAAAAACATCTGGGTCGCGAACTCCTGGACGATACTCTACGGGGTCACAGGTAAAGAGTGTTGCTTTAGCTTGAAGGAGATCTAAGCACTTTGTTGTCATGCTCAAATACGGTAGTTAATTGCTTGGTCATAATCGCTAGAACGCTGTTTAATATCTGAAAATTAGCTCCACTTACACAGCACCTATCAGGATGTATTTGCACTATAATTGACAAATGTATATTATGAGACTTCTACTTAAGATGACATCTCCCTTCCCCTGTCTCCCATAATGTATAGGGGATTATTTGCCCCATGTCATGCCATCATCACATTCAGTGCTCACGCCACCCCCTTTCCACATCACTAGTTGTCACTTGCAGGTATGGCAGGAAACCCAGGCAAATCACACCGTAGATAATAATGTGATATAGAGAACTGATTCCATAAAATGTTTTGACAATGTTTAGAAAACCTAAGCTGAAACCTCCATGCTACTTTCTCTTTTCTCCCTTCTCTCCTCTCATATTGAGCCTTTCTACATGAGGCATTGATTGTGCGCTCATGAATCCTCACACAAGGTAGTTTGCGGCTGCTTTACATGATGTCATCATCCTTTGGGGCCTCTCCTGTTCTTTGAAACCAAACCATTTCCATGGCTTTTTTTAGATTGAGGGCAGTCTGGTATTGCCTGTGAATGGCAGCATGATACCTTTGTGTATTTGCACAATTCCTCTATGCCACAGCACCACCAACTGGTTGTGTAATGGAACATATAGAAAGGCAGAGAAAGATAAACCCTGGGGAAAACATATGTAAAATAGCTGAACTTAATCCTGCAAAGAAACAGGAAGCAGAAGCCTTGGTAGTGGTGGGTTAAAAACCTGATGTAGAAATCCTCGTTCTCTCTCTGTGTGTCAAATGTAAGTTGTAAACCCCTTAGCCTTTTTCTTCTACTTTTTCTTCTTAAAGAGTATTGCCATGAAGCAGTATATACATTTGAAAGACAAATAAATGAATAAATAACAGTGTGTAAAACCTCACTCCTATTCTATACACCTCAGCTGTGCCTATTTACCATGGAAAGACTTTATTTTTTGATACCTGTCCCTAGTAAATCACTGTTCCTCTGTTATCAGGTCAGGAAACTAAACAGTATCTTTCAGTCCCATTCTCCTGTAGAAGTGAGTGAGGGCAGATGCATCTTGTCTTGCGAGTGTAAGCGGGGAAATGAAGAGTCGAGACACATAAAATGTAGTTTCAAATCAGGGCCACATTTATTAATCAGAGATCTGTAAAGGGGAAAGTGCAGGGTTAACTAAAACTGGCCAATGGCCAGTGGAGCATATGAGGGTGAAAACATCCCAAACTGGAGTGGTGGCGCAGTGACTCGCCGCCCTCCAACTCCACACCACTTGGTGCGGACTACTGAGTTAGAAAACCGCTCCATCCAAATGTGTACTGCAACATATATTGGGAAAAAATTGAGAAATGTAAGATCCTGGTACATGCCATGGCACATCCCTAGTTGGTGGACACCCAGTTCAGAGGCCAAGGAACAGCGTACCATTGGTCCCAGAAAATAACAACGAAACCTAAAGAACCTGATGCATCAGAATGCACCTTGAATTCGGCTTGCAGCATTTGCTCATGCCTCCAAAAGGACACTCCGTTAAATTGTTGCAAAAATTGCAACCAAATCCTTAAATCTTCCCGCATGGAGGCAGAAACACGGACTTTATGATAAGGTTGCCTCAGATGCACAGGGACCAGCCAAAAGGTATACTTAATGTCACACTTTCCCATGAGGGCGCCTTGTCCATAGCAGCGGACCATGTCCACGGCAGAATCAAATGAAGCATAATGAACCGGAAGGAGTGGTTGAAGGCCGCCTTCTTACGAAAGCCTTCGTCATATGCCAACCAAGCTCCCCCTTCAAATCCAGAATAAGCTTGATATATTATATCGAGGTATTTTGTGAGAATCACCGCCCTATCGGAAAATTCTTGCTGAATTATACCCATATAAATCAAAAAACCCAGCAGCCAATTAGCCCATGTGTGGGCAGGTTTCTTCTGTTTCAATTTCTCTTGGTCTTTTTCCTTAGCTTTCTCCTTCTCGGACAAATCGGGCTCCCTGTTCATTAAGGAAAAGACATCCACGAATTCGCCTCTCAATATCTTTTCCTTGATTGCAGGAGTCAAATGATACCCTAATGGGAAAGAGGATGCCCCCGGAGGCAGGAAACCAGCTTCAGCCTGTGGGTAATGTTCAGAAAGATCACTCTTTGTAGGACCCTGTGTTGCGGATGTCACCTGACCCGCTGGACCCATCCAAACAGCCATGCAGGCCTGCACTGCTGGGGAGACAAACCACCCACCTCTGCAGAAGGCACAAGAGTGGAGACAAAAGGCCCTGGGACGGAAGAACATGCAGGGGTTCCCGCCTTTTTCTGGACCAGATCAGTCCCAGAAACAGGGAGGCCCGTGGCAGTGGTAGCCGGGCTATTCCCTACCACACCCAGTGCAATAGGCATATTAAGTGCCCATGGCATGGAAACGATACCTGGAAGGCCCTGTGAGATGGGGTTGAAAGACAGAGAGGTGTTTGCTGCAGTATTAAAAGGGAAATGTTGTATGGGGGATGCCAGAAGTTGTGACCATGGAAGTCCTAATTGTGTGTATTGTTTCAAATTGTGTAGAGCTAAAAGAGGAGCATGATGACTAGGGTACTGGGCAGAATAAGGCCCTGGATATGCCACAGTCTGCATGGGAACTGACGCTGAAGGCAGAGGAGAATCTATCCCCACCTGATAGGCAGGTGGTTCTGATCTGTGCTCCCTAGGTGGGGTTGTAGACACAGGCTGCTGAAGAGAAGCGCCATCCACACTTGCCTGGATGGCATCTAAGCGGCCTAGAAAGCCAGCATGTTAAGCATGTTTTTCTTAACACATGCAGTTGCCCTGGAATGTCCCTCCCCCGGTAGACCCAGAGGTGGGGGCAAGCCTTCTTCTTCTATAATAGCCGCACGTGACAAAATGAAAGACGGGTCTGTGGTTTCATCTTCAGAGAGACATGCTGTGGGCGAACGTTTCACCAGCTGCCTAGGTGCACGCTCCTTCCCCTATTTGCCACCTAGACTTTTCTTGGGAGGCATTGTGTGTCCTAATGATAAGAATGAGACAGAAAATTAAGTGAAGAAAGGATAATGCGTAGGAATATTACTATGAACCGGCTGAAAAAGGATACACAAGCATAAAAGAAATAGGACACTTATAATATTGTAATGCACTATATGGAACAGAAATACAGAACACCTTTTTTTCATGTGGTACACCCAGCAGCCACCGGGCCCAACAAGCAAGGCCAGGCAAGTAACAAAGGGCAGGGCACAAGGCCTGTGAACCAGCGCCGCCACAATCCGATGAATGGAGAGCGAGCAGGCCCTATGAGGCCCTATGAGGAGAGACTGAAAGAACTGGGCATGTTTAGCCTTCAGAAGAGGAGACTGAGGGGAGATATGATCGCACTCTTCCAGTATTTGAAGGGATGTCACACAGAGGAGGGCAAAGATCTCTTCTCGTTCATCCCAGTTTGCAGGACACGGAATAATGGGCTCAAGTTACAGGAACCTAGATTCCACCTAAACATCAGGAAAAATTTCCTGACTGTCAGAGCAATAAGACAATGGAATCAACTACCTAGGGAGGTCGTGGGCTCTCCCACTCTGGAGGCATTCAAGGTGCAGCTGGACAGACATCTGTCAGAGATGCTTTGACCTAGATTCCTGCATTGAGCAGGGGGTTGGACTCGATGGCCTTGTAGGCCCCTTCCAAATCTACTTTTCTATGATTCTAAGCGCCCGGGAAATGCGCGGGCCCGAGACCGCTGCCCATTGCCGGCGGAGACGCGAGGTCGGTGCGATTCCCAGCCTGCAAAAGGCCTTAAAAGAGGATGAAAAGGGGGGGCAGACTCCAATGACGCGAAGGCCAGGGGGGGACTGGATGCCACGCTCCCTACTGGCAGGCCCGAAGAAGAGGAGGAACTCCGCGGTGCTGCAAGCTGTGGTGCTGCAACAGCGCCGCTGCCCAGGAGAGGCCTGTCCCCCACCGACACACGATCCCCCACCCACCGCCCTGCAGTGCCCCAACTGAACCCTCCAGGTAACGGGGACGGGGAGTCACCAATAAAACAAATTGAAAATATAACCAAAAATCTTTTTTAAAAAACAACAACCGGGAGGAGAAATTAGCCTCCCTAAAGTAGAAACAAAGCCCCTAAGGGTGAGGCTATGCCGCAGAGGGCGGACAAAGCAATACAAGACCCACTACGCCCTAATCAAACCATGATGAAGAGAAGACAGGTGGATCAAGTGCGATCTTTCTTTTAGCAGAGCTGCCTGCAAACGAAAGAGGAAGATGGCTGGAGACGTTGGGCATAAATATTGCCTCAGTGCTCTTCCTCTTGTGCCAGTGATTGGAGGGTGAAGATCACCCCATTCTTGTCTCACCCTCCATACCCTCCAAAGCCTCCCCCCCCCCCGCAGCAGGCATGATGGGGGGGGGAAGAGAATTTTGTGCACATGTAAGTAAATACATGCACACTAACTTTAAGGCACAGCATACCATTTCACATTCTTGGTTCATTTTGAACTGCTGATACCCATTATAAAGGATACCCATTTCTGCATCTTTTATATCTTTAAACACCCACTTTACTTTTAAAGCAGTGCAGGTCAGACTATTGCACAGTAAAGTAATACATTGTACAGCAGGTAAAGAAGAGCCTACAGCAATATGTAATAATTGGGCAAGGACGGGATTTAGTCCGTGATCTTTGGTATGAGAAGTGGAGTGATGTAAGTATTTTAAAAAATGCCCTTATTTAACCTCCAAAATGCTGGAGGGTATGCCATTCTCCTCTTCCTATCTGTGGACTTAAATCATGTACTGCAGTGCATTCCTGCCTTTTAACAACTTTTCCATCTATCATTAATCAGCTGTCCTTGTGCTTGAATTGGAATCTGCCTGCATATGTAATGTTCTTGCAACACTCTTGAGGTTATATACCCTTCCTGGAAATATCTATCTTTTGCCTTATTTACTCAGAATTACTGAGAGCAGCCCCAGATTCTATTATTTGTTTATATTGCCAGGTTTACCTTTTTATTCAGTAAGACATGGAAACAAGTTTAATGCATGGCAGTTCATATAAAACATAGCAGCTTTCAACTTAATCAATAGAAAGGACACACTAATTTAGTCTGCACTGAATCTTCACCAATTTAATTTTGAATGAAAACATACATGGACTAACCATTAACTTCTTAGGAAAACAGTTAATGATCTATGTTGCTATTGATGCAACATTTATTAAAATTAATTTTATTATAAAGAATTTCAACAAAACAAAACCATAAAGAGGAAAAGAAAAAAATGTAACTACATAGATATATATATAGATATAGATATATATAGTATACTATATATGTACAGCATTCTAAGAATTATATATAAACTTCAACAAAGGCAGACCAAATATCCATATTTGTATCTATTCGCAAGTGGCATCTATATACCACCCATTCAAATGTTGAAAGCGTTGTTAGGTCCTCAATCCATTGCATTATAAGAGGTAAGCCTTTATCCTTCAACTGTTGTAATATCAGTCTTTTCGCTGTCAAAAGGACGTGGAGAATCCATTTGTGCTGACCGACCACTGCGGTGTTCACGTACCTGTGGGGGGGGGCTCGCCTCTCCGCTGCCTCAATTCTCCGCAGCGGTGGGCCCCCTGCCTCGTTCTTCCGAATGGCACGGAGCGTTCTCCGCGCCGCTCGAGCTGCCAGCGATGGGCGCGCTGGTCCCGTCGCGTCACTTCCAGCACGCCAGAAGTGACGCGACGGGACCGGCACGGGCGGCTCGCCTCTCCGCAGCAAGCTGCCGCCAGAAAAAGGTGGGTCTGCACAAGCCTCAGCAGGCCCAATTTCGGCCCGCTACGCTCACGTGAGGCAATCGGTTACATCACTAAGAGGACATGTACATCAGTAAATATTAAAGACTGTTCCAATACAAAATTGATCTGTATAATAACATCCTCCCCAAAAGAGGCAGCTATTGGACATTGCCAAACCATATGATTAAAAGAAGCATTAGCTGTTTTACACCTCCAGCAATTAACCAACAAAGACAAACCTTTATTAAAGAGTCCTTGGGAGGGTTCACATGACACTTGAAGGAGAGATTGTTCGTGTTTTCTACGATAGCCCCGAAAAAAACATAATCCCCCATTTATACGATCATGCCTGCTCCTCCTCCTCCTCCTCCTCCTCCTCCTCCTCCTCCTCCTCCTCCTCCTCCTCCTCTTCTTCTTCTTCTTCTTGGTCTTTCTCTATGCCAGCATTGTTTTCATAAGCACCCTGTGGGTCCTCCCACTCACATCAGGTATCCCAGTGTTCATTGTGTGCAATTCCTTGTCCCAGCCCCCCCCCCCGCTTCCCTGCAACGTCTGCAGCTGCTACGCTATTCGTCCGTCTTGATCACTTTGCATGCCGTCCCTCTCCCTCCTCGTACGGTGAGGTTTAACCCTGTGCTTGCCTCCAGGCTCCAACAAATTTGTGCTTGCAGCACAAATGAACTTAAATCAGCCCACAGCGTGGCCACATCACGCTGGCTGCAAATGCTCTTCTGCTCCCATTCAGCGGACACAGACCAACATACCCTGCTGCTACATAAGAATGCGGCAGAGCAGGAGTTAGAGAGCGTCAAGGTCAAACTTGACCGCAACTGCACAAACAACAGTGAAACGACGATTCCTCAGGTTTCTTGTTATACAGCTTTTCATAAGATGTACAATTCAACACAGAACTGAAACTTCTATTGTGTACATAATTGAAACCATTCAGAGCTTCTGCCAAAAACACATCAGCCAAATTAGCATCAGTTAATAGGCAATGAATTCCATGTAGGAGCATTTGGTTTGCCCTCTCACACAATCCATTTTGCCATGGTAAGCGTGGACTAGCAACCATGTGTTCAATACCACATTCTGTTAGAAATGCGTTAAATTGCACTGAATTGAACTCCCCCCTCCATATCTGAAAAGAAACAGGTAACACAGGTATTATGCTTGTTTTCCACCCTTGTGGACTGTGGGAATGCTGTGGACATAATATATCTGGACTTCAACAAAGCTTTCGGCAAAGTGCCTCATGATATCCTGATTAGCAAGCTAGCTAAAAGTGGGCTAGATGGAACAACTATCAGGTGGATCCACAATTGGCTACAGAATCGAACTCAAAGGTACCACAGGGTCCTGGGTCCTGGACCCAGTGCTCTTCAACATTTTTATCAATGACTTGGATGAGGAGGTGCAGGGAATGCTTATCAAATTTGCAGATGACACAAACTTGGGTGGAACAGCTAATACTCTGGAAGACAGAAACAAAATTCAAAGAGATCTCGATAGGTTGGAGCGCTGGGCCGAAAACAACAGAATGAAAATTAATAGGGATAAATGCCAAGTGCTGCACCTAGGGAGAGGAAACCAAATGCAGAGTTACAGAATGGGGGACACTTGGCTCAACAATACTACAAGTGAGAAGGATCTTGGAATTGTTGTAAATAACAAACTGAATATGAGCCAGCAATGTGATGTGGCTGCAAAGAAGGCAAATGCTATTTTGGGCTGCATTAATAGAAGTATAGCTTCCAAATCACGGGGAGTGATAATTCCCCTTTACTCGGCACTGGTTAGGCCTCATCTTGAGTACTGCGTCCAGTTCTGGGCACCTCACTTTAAGAAGGATGTAGACAAACTGGAGAGGGTTCAGAAGAGGGCAACAAAGATGATAAAGGGACTGGAAACAAGGTCCTAGGAGGAGAGACTGAAAGAACTGGGCATGTTTAGCCTTCAGAAGAGGAGACTGAGGAGAGATATGATCGCACTCTTCCAGCACTTGAAGGGTTGTCACACAGAGGAGGGCCAGGATCTCTTCTCGATCATCCCAGTTTGCAGGACACGGTATAATGGGTTCAAGTTACAGGAACCCAGATTCCACCTGAACATCAAGAAAAAATTCCTGACTTTTTCCTGAGCAATAAGACAATGGAACCAATTACCTAGGGAAGTGGTGAGCAGATGGCCGTCCAGCTTCACCTTGAATGCCTCCAGAGTGGGAACTCTGGAGGCATTCAAGGTGAAGCTGGACGGCCATCTGTCAGGGATGCTTTGACCTGGATTCCTGCATTGAGCAGGGGGTTGGACTCAATGGCCTTGTAGGCCCCTTCCAACTCTACTTTTCTATGATTCTATGAAATAACGTGCCTGCGACGACACGGCCCTTTTCACTTTAGGACCAGGCACATGAACCCTTCTCAGGCCAAGCATCAGCACTTAAAAACCTGAGTGGAGGGTCAAATGAAACTTTTCCCCTACTAATGAGGGAAAAGATTAATGCTGGTTATTAAGGATCTAGCTTAAATTTATGATGCTGTGGGTACAAAGGTGTGTGTGTAGATTTAAAAGTAAGGCAGGTTAATATAACGCCAAGCTGACACGTAGGATTTGGGTAGCAAAAATAAAAATAAGTTTATTTTAATTCTCAAAATCTTAGTTACAGAAAATAACTTAAAACCTGCCTACACCAAACGCTTTGTAACTAACCTAACTCCCAAACTCCCAACTCTCCCCACACACTACAAACTCCAACCACCTAAAACTCTCTAACCCAACTCCACACTCCCATAACACTCAACTCACTAACTCTGACATCACTCAAACACTCCTTATATACTCCTCCCCCCACCCTTTCTATACTCATCACAAACCACACCCAACTCAGTTCAACATTCTAGACACACTAATCATACTAATGCAGACATACACCAGGGAACTGAATTGTGGGGTTACGCCACAGTGCCCCTCCTCTAGAAACTGTTAGAGGGCCCACAAGATCACCATGAACAAATTGAAATGGTTTTTCAGCTTTTCTCCCAGTTTGTTTACTCTTGGGAGAATGCTTCACCTTGTGTTGTGCACAAGAAATACATTTCATGTGAAAATTTCAATGTTTCAAATGCATACCTTCAACCACTGTTTGCATTTTCTTCACAGCCTGAAAATTTAAATGACCAAACATTCTGTGATATGCATGAATGCACTTGTCATGCACAGGAGCATTTACCTTTGAAGTTGCAACATTACAACCCTCTATTTCTTCTACATCAGTACAGTATGATAAAAGAAATAAACCATCTCTTAGCTTTCCATATAAATATACCTTCTAATTATTCAGTATTTCACATTTAGCTACAGAGAAATTTACAATAAACTCACAAGTCAGCTGAGATATACTCAGTAAATTTACTGACAATTCAGGAGCATATAACACATTCTTGATTGTAGTGTTCAAACTTTCAAGAAATACAGTTCCAAACCCATGACTGTCAAACACCTGACCATTTGCAAAATGAATAGTCCCTTTTCTGTTTAGTTAATGTCTGAAACAGAAAGTTGTCTTTACGAGTCACACTTCTGTCCAAAACAAAATAAAATCCATTACTTTGTTGTGGTAGTGGCCTGAGTAAACAATACTTTCGCACCAGAGGAAGGCCCCTGCTGCTTTCTTCTTTTTACGATTCTTGCGGAAGTGACCTGTCTTCCCACATTGTTTCTCTTCCAGTGCTGCTACGGGCTCTTCACCAGCCATAACCACGTCCCTGCTGTTTGATACAGGTCTTTGTGTAGTATCAGCTGCACTTTGACACATTGTAGCCACACGCTGCTCCACTTCTGACTTAATCCTGGCTTAAATCAGCTCAACAGATTTCTGAGCTGCTGGCAGAGAAGCAAGATTGTAAATCTGGAAATGTGACCTCCCAACTGTAGCTGCCTCAAATGAGTAGATACAGCACCACCTGGAGAAAATTCCACCCGATACAGCTTCTTGAAAAATGCACCATCCAGCTGTGGAAAAAGAAGCCTCTGCCCCTGCATTCTGCAGTCATCACGCTGTCTTCACAATCAGCTGTCTAGGAGCTGCTGATCCCAGCACTCACATTCCACTCGAATTCCAGCCGTTCATAATAAAGGCCTCTGTCACAGAGCTTTTACAGACTGTTTACCTTCAGCTGCATTCCAACACAGCATTCCGGCAAAGTAAACAGCCAATAAATCTTCAAACACTGCTACTCTCCCTGTGAGATCAACTGCGGATGGAAGCTTCTTTCACTGTAATCCCCAGCACCACGCACGGAAGGAGGAAAGATGAACAGATTGTTGATTTTATACTGTTTATTCTTGTAGGACTCTATTACAGAGATTACGGCGTGTCTCTTACGCAGAAGAGATGACTCTGTCTCTTACATCATTTAGAGACAGAAGAAGGAGAAGATGATAAGTAAGCATAACGAAATGCTGGCTCCTTTTTATAGGAAAAGACTGTTCCTATAAATAGGACAATTACCTATAAATAGGACAACATGTTATGTAACTACATAACATGTTGTCCCCAACAATCACAAGACTCTGTGTGAGTCACAGGCACATGAAACATCAGGTGATTTTCTCATTTGCAGACAGCACGGAAACCTGACCTGGGCACAGAGGCCCAGAAGAATGTCTGGTGACATGGGGACCCGTGGGTCAGGGGAAATAGGGCGCTCCCTGGACCAACCCAGCAGCATCCGGCGAATCCTGAAATCGACGGTGGCATCAGAGAAACCACGAGCTTTAGCCAAGAAGGGAAGGCCAGCCAACTTGCCCCTGGTAGTCCTGTGATCACACAAAAGTGACACAAATGATTCACAGGTATAGGCCATGCAAGAGGCCTATACCTCATAAGAACTCCCTACCTGCGCGTTCGTAAGCGACTCTTGTAGTGGGCACTAACGACTGCATTATGGCAATCTCGGGAGTGGATTTCCAGTCTGCCAAAGACACTCCGGCATCAAGACAGGGATGAGACGAGCCCAAGGAGTGAGCTCCCGGAACCTATGCATCTCGTTGTGAGACAATGCATCTGCTATGCTGTTATCCAGGCCCGGGATGTGCCGCGCATGGAAAAGAATGTTAAAGTGCAAGCAACGCAGCGTAGTGTGGCGTAGTGGTGAGAATGTTGGACTGGGACTCAGGAGATCTGGGTTCTAGTCCCCGCTCTGCCATGAAACTCACTGGGTGACTTTGGGCCAGTCACTGCCTCTCAGCCTAACCTACCTCACAGGGTTGTTGTGAGGATAAAATGGAGAGGAGGAGGAGGATAATGTAAGCCACCTTGGGTTCCTTACAGGAAAAAAGGTGGGGTATAAATATAATAAATAAATAAATAAATAATAAATAAATAAATAAATAAAGAACCTGATGCATCGTAATGCACCTTGAATTCAGCTTGCAGCATTTGCTCATGCCTCCAAAAGGACACTCCGTTAAATTGTTGCAAAAATTGCAACCAAATCCTTAAATCTTCCCTCATGGAGGCAGAAACACGGACTTTATGATAAGGTCGCCTCAAGCCACACATTGTCCTGTCACCTCCCTCAGGACAAGCTCCCTATCCTTGTAGAACTGGCCTTGGAAACAGAAGCTGAGCAAGTCAAAGTCATCCAGATGCATAGGGAGCAGCCGAAAGGCAGACTAGATGTCACACTTTCCCATGAGGGTGCCTCATCCAGAGCAGCAGACCATGTCCACGGCAGAATCAAATGAGGCATAACGAACTGAGCAAAGATGCTCGGGTCGGGAATGCCCCCCTGGGAAAGGACACGTCGTGTATGAGACGAAACTCACCTGGCAATTTCTTGGGAACTATCCCCAAAGGAGAAACTCTAAGCGTGGGAACTGGTAAGGAGGGGAAGGGACCGAGGACCCTGCCTCCCATAACCTCCTTAGCTATCTTATGTTCCACTATGGACTCTATCCCCACGATAGAACTCTGATTACGAGACATCATGTGAATGTGGGTACCCCAGAACGGGATCCAAAAATGAAGCCGTCACGCAAATATAGGGTATTGTCCCTATTAGGATAGGCGACAATAATAACACAGTAGGCGAATAAGGGGACCCACCTTAACCGGACTGGGACCCTTTCAGAGGCGGTTGTTGCCCGGGCCCAGGTGAGCATCTGGCAGAGCCAAACTTGGCTGCCCCTTTTTGCAACAACAGGAAGTCAGAGGATGGGTCCTGTTACATATTGTGTATGAATGCCTATACGGACATTCCTGGTGGGCACAAGAACCTTTGGCAGCGAACTCCCAACAGACAGGTCGGGGTTGAACCTAGGGGTGCACCGATTCACCTCGCATGGGCATAGTCCACGTGAGGCTTGCGCGGGCCTACCTGGCTCCAGCGGTGGCTCGCCGCTCAAGCCACCAGTGCCAGCCGCGGTGGTCCCGTCGCATCACTTCCGTCACTTCCCTGTTGCCCTGGTTTCCCCGCAAAAAACATACCGCGGGGGTCCAGCGCAGCCGGCGCCGTCAGATCGAGCGGCGCGGAGAGCAGCTCTGTGCCGCTCTGCGCCGCTCAGTAGATCGAGGCGGGGGGCCGCGACCGCAGAAAGGCAAGGCGGTGGAGAGGCGGGCCCCCCAACAGGTTCGTGGACACCACTAGTTTATTTATTTAAAATAATAATGTTTATTTACGGTCTACCAACCACACCAATATATATATACAATACAAGGAAGATATACCAGCTCTCAGTTGTATACTCAGAATAAAAACATACAATAAAACAGAATCAGGCAAGCATAGAAGGCCTAGTCAGAATAGCAACATTCAAGAATTTTGCAACTTCCTTAGTGATTAAACTATTTGAGCCATCAAGCAAAATGGTCAAAAGAGACTCTAAAGATCGTCCAGGGAAAGTTTGTGTGATTGGATGTATTAGAGTCTCTCTAGCTAGCCCCTCGATAGAAACTGCAATTAAATAGAACATGCACAACAGATTCCACCTCCTTGTTGTTGCATCTATTTTTCACTGGGATTTTACTGTATCTGCCATCGAAAAGTTTGGAGGGTAGAACATTAAATCGGGCTAAGGAGAATGCTCTCCTGTATTTAGGGATAGATAACCACTCTAAATAGAGCATCCCATTTTTAGGATAAAGGCCCGACAAACCCAGTGACAGAGGGGAACATGGGCCCTGGGCCGCTGCGTGGAGCTCTTGAAAATTGATGTCAGTCAGTCTCTGCTTGACTAGAAATTTAGCTTTCTCCCAGGACAAGGATAGCAAATAGGAAGGAGACAGCCCAATTGAGGCAACCTTTTGCCTCACTGCTTTATTCCAAGCAGACACATAGGAATCTAACATTACCTGGGAAACAAAAGAATTTGGCTTAACCAAAAGCTGGCAACGAAGCCAGAAGTGAATAGAATGTATCCAAGCCACACAATTGAGAGAATTAAGGCCAGCTTCAAGATAAAGGGCAGCACCAGCGACACACTTGGGCACGCCAAATATAGATCTAAGGAAGTAAGACTGAATGCTTTCGAGAGAGTCTTTAAGACAAGGAAACTAGATAGGAGCTCCAAAAAGAATCTGGGATACTATCTTAACTTGAAAAACACGGATGGCAGCTGGAATAAATTTCCCACCTCTAGTGAAAAAGAAGCGCAATATGGCACTCAGATTTTGTTTGGCTTTAGCCTTAGCAAGCTTTGCCTGGACTCTCCAGTTAGCAGTCTCGTGAAACCAAATACCCTGATATTTATAGGAGTCAACTTGATCAAGTCTACTTGATCCATAACCCAAGAATGTCTAACCTTCTTCCTTGCAAATACCATAACGTGATCTCCTTTGGAGCAAACTGGAACAGCTCTCTATTGACAGGAGGTTACTGTTTCTAATTCGTACTCTGCATCATAACACATCTGACCAGGTGCACTGCCTGCAGTAACTATGGCCATTTCTCTAAGGATATTTTTTCATCTCGTGATGTCAGGCAAGGTTGTGTTCTTGCCCCCACTCTATTTAATCTGTATTTGGCGGATCTCCCCTCTCATCTAGGGTCGCTAGCTTCCCATCCCCCTAAGATTTGCTCCACAAGAATATTTATCCTTCTCTATGCAGATGATGCCGTTCTAATATCACAGACACGCTTAGGTCTTAAGCAATTACTATCTGGATTTGCTGAGTTCTGTAATAAAAATCTTTTGATGAACCGACTGGCCAGCCTGAACCCAGGACGAAGTGGTAATGGGGACCTTAGACAGAATATGGCCACTTTCAGCCATAAATCACTGTCTTTCACATCCCATCGGATGGAGTGGTCAAAGGCTGCCTTCTTACGAAAGCCTTCGTCATACACCCACCAAGCTCCCCGTTCAAATCCAGAATCCGCCCGATATATTATATTGAGGTATTTTGTGAGAATCACCACCCTGTCAGGAAATTCTTGCTGAATTATATCTGTATCTGTGGAAGCGGGGTGACTGAGGATGCTATACACTATATACTGCACTGTAGGTTGTATAAAATCCCAAGAGATAAATATTTGAGGAGAAGTTTAGAGCCCATTGCTAACTATAATGACTTGGATAAAATTATATATCTGTTATCAAATACAGCCAAGTCTGTTATGCTTAATA
Source organism: Shinisaurus crocodilurus (assembly GCA_021292165.1). Classification (NCBI taxonomy): domain Eukaryota; kingdom Metazoa; phylum Chordata; class Lepidosauria; order Squamata; family Shinisauridae; genus Shinisaurus; species Shinisaurus crocodilurus. The sequence continues at coordinate 124,913,526 of CM037877.1, forward strand.
CAGCTAGATTCGCGGTGAAAGCAGCCAAACTTAGAACAGACTATGAGGACAACGGTTCTCTTTAGAATCTCTGATGCTAACGTATATATAACTCTGTACTGTGTTGTACTACCAAACATTTCTGTAGCCTCTGTTTTGTGGGTAAATATTTTAACAATTTTTAAAAATGTTTTATAGTTTTTAAGAGTTTTAACAATTTTAAAGAATGTTTTATAGTTTTTAAGAGAGTTTTAATAGTTTTTAAGAATGTCTTAACTATCCCTGTCTATATGTTTGTAATTTTTTGGTTATAACCTGTATATGGTTGCCATGAATAAATGAAACTGAAACTGCTGAATTATGCCCATATAAATAAAAAAACCCGGTAGCATATTGGTCCAAGTACGGGCCACCTTTTTGCGCTTCAATTTTCCTTGGCTTTCCCCTTCTCTGACAAACTGGGTTCCCTGTTCAATAAGGAAAAAATATCCATGAATTCGCCTCTCAATATCTTTTCCTTAATCGCAAGAGTCAAATGATACCCTAATGGGAAAGAGGGTGCCCTCGGAGGCAGAGAACCAGCTTCAGCCTCTGGGTAATGGTCAGAAAGATCACTCTTCGAAGGACCCTGCTTTGCGGATGTCACCCGATCTGCTGGACCTGTCCAAACAGCCATGCAAGCCTGCACTGCAGGGGAGGACAAACCTCCTACTTCTGCAGAAGGTGCAAGAGCGGAGGCAGAAGGCCCAGAGACAGGTGAACCCACAGGGGTCGCTGCCTTGTCCTGGACTGGAGCAGTCCCTGAAACAGGGAGGCCCGTGATGGCAGTATCCAGGTTATGCCGCACCACACCCGGTGCAATAGGCATATTAATTGCCCATGGCATAGGAACAAAACCCGGAAGGCCCTGCGAAACGTGGTTGAAAGGCAGTGAGGCAGTTGCTGCAGTATTAAAAGGGAATTGTTGCATGGGGGATGCCAGAAGCTGAGACCATGGAAGTCCTAATTGTGTGTATTGATTCAAATTGTGTAGAGCTAAAAGAGGAGCGTGACCGAGGTACTCACCCGCTCCCCACTGGGCCGAAGAAGGGCTGGGATATGGTGGTCTGCGTGGGAACCGACGCTGAAGGCAGAGGAGAATCTATCCCAGCTTGATAGGCAGGTGGTTCTGATCTGTGCTCTCTAGGTGGGGTTGTAGACACAGGCTGCTGAAGAGAAGCGCCATCCACACTTGCCTGGATGGCATCTAAGTGGGCTGAAATAGAAAGCCAGAGGTCACATCGCATGTTTTTCTTACTACACGCAGTTGCCCTGGAATGCCGCTCCCCCGGTAGACCTGGAGGTGGAGGCAAGCCTTCTCCTTCTCCACACGTGACAAAATGAAAGAAGGATCATCTTCAGATGAGGACGAGACATGCCGTGGGGGGGGACGGGACATTTCATCATCTGCCAAGGCGCACACCCCTGACCCTTCTTGCCACCCTGACCCTTCTTGGGAGGCATGTCATGTCAACTAGATGAAATGAGATAGAAAATATGTAAAAGTAATGACTGGAGAAGGGTACACAAGGAAGAAGAAATATGACCCTTGCAGTATAGAAATGTACAATGTGGAACGAGTAGAGAACACTCCTTCTAGTTCTTTTTTTGTTTTGGCGCAATTCAGCCAATGGCCACCAGGTGGCACGCCTGGCAAACAAACCCAGGCAAGCAACGAAGGGCAGGGCCCAAGGCCCGTAACCGGTGTGGCTGCAATCCAAGGAGCGGGAAGCCGGAAAGGAAAGCAGCGGGGAAATGCGCGGGCCTGAAACTGCCGCCTGTCATCGTTGGAGATGTGACGCTGATGGCAATTCTTGGCCCACAAAAGGCCTTAGAGAAGATGACGAAGGGGAGGGAAGGGTGGACGCAAAAGACCCAAAGGCCGGGGGGGGGGGACCTAGATACTGAGAAGGAGGAGGACTCCGCAGTGCTGCCGGCCACGGCACTGCAATGTTGCCGCTGCCCAGGAGAGGCCTGCACCCTGCTGACACCCGATCCCCCACCCACCGCCCTGCAATGCCCAACTTAACCAGGGAACGGGGGATGGGAAGTCACCACAACAACAGTAATTATAAAAACAGTGGGTTTTTTAAACCGAGAAAGAAATTAGCCCCCCTGAAAATAGCAGCAAAGCCCTAAAGGGCGAAGCTATGCTGCAGAGGGCGGACAATCACACAAGACCTACTACCTCCGAATCAAACTGTCAGGAAGCGAGGTGGATCCAGTGTATTCTTTCTTTGAGCAGACCTGCAAATGAAAGAGGCAGAGGTTTGGAGACGCTGGCCATAAATATTGCCTCAGTGCTCCTCCTCTTTGGAGCAGACTGATTGGAGGGCGGACATCATTCCACTCGCCAATGATTGGAGGGTGAAAATCACCCCATCCTTGTCTTACCCTCTATACCCCTCCCATCGCAAAAGCACACACAGCAGGCGTGATGGGGGGGGAAGAGAATTCTTATCTTAACAAGTTGTTCCAGAGATAGCAGTTGCTGGTGGTTTCATTGTTGTATTGAATAAACATATATTTATGTATTTAATAAACATATACCATGTTTCCTCAAAATACCATGTGTTGAATAAACATATACCATGTTTCCTCATAATCATCTTTGGCTCTCATGTTTTTCAGAGCTTTAAGTTGCTTTGATAACTTTTCCATGAGGGCAATGTTCCATACCCTTTCCACCCAAGTTTCCAGTGTCAAATTAACAGCTGTTTTCCAACTCTGGCTGCAGTCATAAAGAGGATTAGTAGATCTTTAAATATCAGTTCTTTAACATTGTTAACAAACAAGTTTAACAATGCTAGTTTGGGATCACAGGGTACCATTTGACCTGTAGTAACAGATACTTCATTCATAATTAGTCCCCAAAAGAATTTAACCTTCTCACAGCTCCACCACATATGGAATAGGACACCATTTCCCGACATAGAAACTAGATTTTTTAAAAATCCTGATACTCTTATTTTTGAAATCATAGTTGAGTTTTTGAGCTGATAACCTTGATTTCCTAACCTAATTTGGAAAAGAAAATTGATCCATGGTGGTATTTGTTTCTTCATCATACTTTTGATACCTTGTATTTTTTAGATGCATCTTATATTTTTCACATTGTTAAGGATTTCAACTCTCCATTGGGATTAAAATTTAAGACATATATTACTCCAGCTATTGGTGATTTAAGAAGGACGTAGACAAACACTTTAAGAAGGACATAGACAAACTGGAGAGGGTTCAGAGGAGGGCAACAAGGATGATAAAGGGACTGGAAATAAGGCCCTATGAGGAGAGACTGAAAGAACTGGGGCATGTTTAGCCTTCAGAAGAGGAGAGTGGAGACTGAGGGGAGATATGATAGCACTCTTCCAGTACTTGAAGGGTTGTCACACAGAGGAGGGCCAGGATCTCTTCTCGATCATCCCAGTTTGCAGGACACGGAATAATGGGCTCAAGTTACAGGAACCCAGATTCCACCTAAACATCAGGAAAAATTTCCTGACTGTCAGAGCAATAAGACAATGGAATCAACTACCTAGGGAGGTGGTGGGCTCTCCCAGTCTGGAGGCATTCAAGGTGCAGCTGGACAACCATCTGTCAGGGACAGAGGCGTAGCGTGGGGGGTGCAGGGGGGGCCGGCCGCACCGGGCGCAACATCTGGGGGGGCGCGCTCGCACTCGCAGCTCTCTGCCCCTGGCGGGAAAGAGGAAGGAAGCGAGCCGGACCAAGCGCCCCGCGTCCTCCCTCTTGTCCTCCAGGGCTCGCGCCCTCGGCAACGCCGGCTGCTGCTGCCGCTGCGCACGCGCGCGCACGCACGCACGCACACACACCCTAATTGCTGCGCCGCGTCTTCCGTTTGAGCGGAGCAGCGGCAGCAACCGGGAGGCGGGCTGAGCCTGCGAGGGAGCTCCCCAACTCGCTCTCTGCTGCGGCTCCGCCAGCCCCAGCCACGACTGGATTCTTCCAATAGATAGAAGGACAAGACGAGAGGCGAGGGGAAGGAAGAGGGAGAGGTCAGGGAAGTGAGCACGTGTGAATGGCGGAGGACGAGCGAGCGATGGTGGGGAGGGGTCAGGAAAGGCCACCTCATGGCAGAACTGGGTCAACGGGAGTCGCTGGAAGGAGGTGAGACAAGAACGTTTAAAGCAGCCTTCCTCCATCTCCAGATATCTTGCGCTACAACTCCCAACGTTCCTGACCATTGACTATGCGGGCCGGGGCTGATGTGAGTTGAAGTCCAAAATGTCTGGAGGGCACCAGATCGGGGAAGGATGGTTCAAGGCATGAAGCCCATCTCTAGACCCCAGAGGGATTTCAGGGACACGGCTTAATTATTATTTTTGTTGTTAGTTGCATTTTTACTGCGCCTTTCCTCCAAGGTTCTTTCCCGCCTCCACCTCCCTGTTTTATCCTCTCAATAACCCTGCGGGGTAGGTTAGGGGGAGAGATAGTGACTGGCTTAATGGGGATTGGAACATGGTCCTAGGCAGGCACTCTAACCACTTCATCACGCGCACACACACTGGTTCTGATAATGGGTTTCTTGAAACCAAATATTGGCCTTGGCTTAGAGGTGATGACATGTCTACCACTACCTTGTTTCGAGTGCCCTGAGCACCATGGGACCCATAGGCTCTCCCTTCATTTAGGACCTCAGTCACAACTCCCTAGATGAAGCCATCTCAGTAGTTTTGGGGCCATGCACCTCCTGAAATTTTCAGTCCAGCAGCCCTCTTTGTACAGTACCTGCAGCAATGCAGCTGCTGCCATCCCATAGCTGTTTCCATGCCACTCCCTGTAACATGCTCTGCTTCTGCCAATGAGATTAGGGTGGATGGTGTGGTTATGCTTCACACTAGTGAAACCCGCCCTATTGAGAAATACAGGTAGTAGCCTATGTAGTCTGAATGTTCCCTCTTTATAAATTAACATTACATATATATGTGCAAATGACAGACAGGTTTGACAGGTCCTTACTCCCAAAGGGCTTACAATCACAAAACAGACACAGGGAAAACAACAGTGCAAAGGGCAGGAAATGGAGGCAAGGTTAGCAGGGGGGAAATATGCTATTATTTAAGTTACACACATATTTTGATTAATTAATTAATTTTATTTTATTTATTATATTTATACCCCACCTTTTTTCCTGCAAGGAACCCAAGGCGGCTTACATAATCCTCCTCCTCCTCTCCATTTTACCCTCCAACCCCCGTGAGGTAGGTTAGGCTGAGAGTCAGTGACTGGCCCAAAGTCACCCAGTGAGTTTCATGGCCGAGCGGGGACTAGAACCTGGATTTCCCGAGTCCCAGTCCAACACTCTAACCACTACGCCACACTGGCTCTATATTGTATTAAATTACAATATAGTGTTGTGACTATTTGAGGTGACTTTTGAGGAGAGTTCATCAAACTCATCCAAAACAACTTGTTTCTACTTTTCTCCCCTCATCCCTGGCTTTGCAAAACCTCCAGCTATTTTGCATTATTGTGGGTCTCAAGTATCCTCCCTTAATTTTATGCCATTTCTGTCATATTTTGGGCACATTTCTCTAGGTCAGTGTTCTCCAACCTTGGGCCCCCCAGATGTTTTTGGCCTACAACTCCCAGCAGGCCCCAGCCAGCTATGCTGGCTGGGGCATGCTGGGAGTTGTAGGCCAAAAACATCTGGGGACCCAAGGTTGGAGAACACTGCTCTAGGCACAATTGTCTGTGTGCAAGAAACAAAAGAACAAACAAAATGTCTTGTAGTGGGTACACAGAGGGTTTCTTTAACTAATCTAGTGGAAGAGACTCGAGTGCTAAAATCCACGGGTTAGGGGGCGCAAATTACTTGCCTTGCCCCGGGTGCTGACAACCCACGCTACGCCACTGGTCAGGGATGCTTTGACCTGGATTCCTGCATTGAGGAGGGGGTTGGAGCAGGGGGCAGGCGTGATGGGGGGGAAGAGAATTCTTATCTTAACAAGTTGTTCCAGAGAGAGCAGTTGCTGGTGGTTTCATTGTTGTATTGAATAAACATACATTATTAAATACATAAATATATGTTTATTCAATACAACAATACAACAATCTACTTTTCTATAATTCTATGATTCTATTTATCTAGGCTAATTCTGTTTCTAAATATGTCCACCTGGTGTGGGGGGAAGGGGTTACTTGCCTTTGCTAAGCTTGGCTCAGTGTTATTTTATCCCTTACTATTCTTAAAAGGAAGAAATTTCTATAGAATTTCAGGTACACACATATGGAACCTCCATGAGAAGGAGTTTACCTCTGATATGTCAAATGCTTGTGACAGATAGGAAGAAATAATTGTTACCAACATATCCTGATTGTAATGTTGTTTTCATCTGGCTGGTTATTATTGGAAACAGAAGACTGGACCAGAGGGTCCTTTGGTTTGATCCAGCAGAATAATCCATATTTCCCAGTGATTCATGTGCAAACTGAATAGTTAAAATACCATGCTTCTATGTATTGCATCTCAGAATGGGTTCACTCACTGTTCTCCCATTACATGACAATATATAGGAAAGTGTACATTTCTGGCATCCTGGCTACCAATGAAAAGTGAAGAATGGCTATGCTATCTATACCACAGTGAAAGGTTAAGGCGGCAGGAAAGAAGGTTGCAGTATCCTCTCTTTATGTGAGTGCAGGCAGAAGAGCAGGGATGGGGGAGATATTAATTAAATTTTCATATTACCTAATTAGCGCTTTCCAAATTAATATGTGAACCAGAATGCAGAAGTCCTTCGGTATTTGCACTTCCCTGGATTTCGCAATGCAGTTCTCCCAACCAAAAATGTGCACAAAGGGAAAATTGCTTGTAAAAATGTCTATATTAGGCAAACATGCATTAAAAACATGCATATTAGGGGAAATGTATACAAAAATCCATACAAATTTCTGTGTGGACTTTAAAAAAAAAGAATCATGAATTGATGGGATGGAATGAACTATAGGCTGGAAAAGTGAGAAATCCAAAATTGACAGATGCACCCATCCCTGCAGAAGAGAAAAGGTGGCTTTTGGAAGAGGTGTTTGGAGCCTCTTAGGTTCAATGCACATCCCTTTCAGCTTTTGATCCAGCCCATCTTATCACTGCTTTGCACTTTATATCAGATTCAGGCCAAGGAGGACCTTGCATAGACCTGGCTCCTTGACGAAAAGGGAAGTGATCTGTATTGATCTGGATTTGAAAACTCTATGATGTGATTGTATGATATATGGGAGACTGTTATCTTCTTGTCCTGCTTATAGGTTTCAGGATGCTGGGCTAGTGGGCTATATCAATTCATGCTGCAGTATATGTGAGGGATTATTTGCCTAGCAGAAAGATTTCAGACAGCAAACCAAAACCCCTGGCCTTGCCCCTGAGATGTCAGAAGCCACCTTCATAAAGGCAGGAAAAAGCAAGTAATTGTCTACTGTAAATGTTCTGCTTGAAGTTCACCTTCCGTCCCTTCCTTTTGTCTTTCTTCAGAGCCGCATTCGCAGGATGTGGAATGACACTGTCCGAAAGCAATCTGAGTCCTCCTTCATCACTGGTGATATAAACAGTTCAGCTTCACTTAACAGAGGTAATTATGGACTTTTCAAATATGTATAACCTTTGTAATTACCAAGGAGTCTGAACGGTGATACCTTGTCAACCTTGAAATGTTCTGTACCTTGTTTTCTTGGATTAAAATGTTACAACAGAGAAGAAGGCATTGTGCACTATTTTTCATTAACTAAAATGATTTTTTAAAAATTTTGCCTCTTATTTTTAACATGCATTTTCATAAATATTATTGTTGAAAGGCAATTGTAGTGGGGAGTGGGGGACAGTGAGGCATAATATTCCTGTAGTCAACTGCTAGTGCCAAGAAGTTGTCAAGCATCATTGCTAGCAATGAAATGGGTAATTATGGGGTGATATAGTCTGCTAAGCATTGTTGTCCTAAGAAAAAAAGCAAGTTTTAAGGCTTTCTGAAGGTGAAAACCTGCTACATAATGTGGAGCAAAATCATTGTTCCCTTGTGTGCAGAATGGATGCATGACTCACTCAATTCTCCAGACGTCTGTTGAAAAATCTGTTTAAAATGTGTAGTAATTACGTAGTGATAGGGAGAACTTCCTCAACCAGGGTTTTAAAAAATGAACTAAACCAAATTGGGTTTGGTAAACAACAATCTGAGCCCAGCCCAAGTCGTGTTGCACCCTGAGGATGTGAAACAATACTTCCTCCCACTACCATCTTCCTGCCTCTTTCTCCACCTCCACCCCCCCCCCACCTGCTTACCTTGTCTGCTGTTCCAACAGCTGCAGTTGTGAAATAAAGGGAGGGATGGAGGGAGGACTCTCTCCTGGCACACAGACACAGCTATGGCAATGTTAAACAGGGGAAAACATTTTCCAAATGCTACTGACAAGTTTCACTGGAGTTGGGAAAACTATTTCCCCAGTATTCCTGGCACCAAGCATGCTCAGGCACCACTCAACCACTGCACCACTGGAGCAGCAATGATGGGATGTGGGTGAGAGTAGTGCTGAGCCAATGTGCGAGGCAAAACAAGGGCTAAAATGTTCTTTCTAAACTCCCAGGGCTTTCAGTTATTTCTTCTCCAGAATTAAATGGGCTAGGAGATGCCCCACTTTCTAATACCTCCTCTCTCTTTCTTAACTAAACTGAAAAATCTTGCATAGCAGTTGAATTAATTTTGATTCTCTCTTCTACTAATTAGTGTTAAATAGCCATGTTCTGTGCACAGCTGATATATGTATACAAAATTAACTGGATTAATGTGATTAGGGGCTACTTGGATTTTCTCTTGTAAAAGGGAAGTGCCCACATGTGATGTGGAATTTCCCTGGGATTTATTTAAACATCTCTGAAGAACACATGTCCCCATATAAATGACAGATATGAGTTGTTGTTTTTACAATCTTTAGACCTTCCTTCGATGAGCCTTCAAAAATTTGCTGGATATGATTTGCTATGATCATGGTGTCTGATTTATTAGACTGTCCAGCACCCCAGGAATGATTTGTGATTACTGTACCTGTGCACTGTATACATTGGATACTTTGCTCTCCAGAATAAAATATTGCAACAAGAACAAGCATTTTGGAATAGCAATTTCTTACCTTGCTGCTTTTGTTTGAGCTATTGGACTTCCACCTGAACAGTTATTTAGATATGTTGCTAGCCAGATGCCCAGCTACTTCACCATGCATGTTGTTCTTTATTTTCCAATCTTAATGTCAGCCAACAGTTCACTCCAGTTGATTTGATCCTGCCTTCCACCAGGCACTGATCGTGCGCCTGCTAATACCTGCCATTTTGTTCACTTTTCTTTGTGATGTTTCCTTTTTGCCCATCACTGGCTTTAACAGTTACCTGCCTACTAGAAAAAAAAATACTAGTTTACAAATATCAACAACCAGGAGCAAAAGTTAAAATCAGTAAATTCATGAAAACTTGTCTGGACAAAAACATCCTTACTTGCTTGCTTCTCCAAAAACCAAGCTGAGCTCAGGTGAATCTCTCTTCAGTTTTGATGCTCTGTTCTGCATTCAGATTGTTTTGGTCTGATATTTAAAGATTGTCCACGGTCTCAAGTGCCATACATTAAAAGGCTTATCTATCTAAAATTATTGGCCACCTTTAAGGGTGCCTCTGTCCCCTTTATGTGTTTCTGTCATGAACTGTTCATCTGGATGAATTGAGCCATCCCTGTCTACTAAGGTCTATACTTAGAATTCCTTCTAATTAGGAATTCTTTCTCTACATCAAGTACCATCCACCATTCTTTTTAAGTGATTCCATTGTAAGGTAGACAACAGCTTTTGGAAAGATTACTTTGGAGGGCATATGAGGATAGGTGTGTTTTCCTGTTTTCCCTTGGCACTAGGTCTTTTCAGCTTCCCTATGTCCATACCTATCCACATCAGAAATACTTCAGAGCATTTAGGCTTGTGAGGTACCTTTGAGTTGCAGAATTAGTACCAGTCTAGAGCATTTAAACCAACCATGTATAAAACAAAGAAAAATAATAGGATCAACAGACCAAGCAATTTAGGAAATAAATCACAGCAATAAGTCTTTTTTAAAAATCTGCTACTGGTGCCAAATAGAGGGTTTAAAAAAAAAAAAAAAAAGACCTGGATTCCTGTATTGAGCAGGGGGTTGGACTCGATGGCCTTGTAGGCCCCTTCCAACTCTACTTTTCTATGATTCTATGATTCTATAAGAATTGCCATGAAGTGGTTTTTGAGGGTGGAGGGTTGTAGCGTGCAGGGAGGGTTAATCTTTCCCTCCCCATCTGTGAACCTACCAGAATCAGGCTCCTGCATGGCAATTAGTCTTTTTAAAAGTCCATAGCACCCACCCATGGTCTATAATAGCTTGCCTTGCCCCAAAATGACTGGAAGGGGCAGAGGTCTGCCCCCCACAGTGACCCTTCAGGCAACAGGGTACTTCACAGGGGTGGGCTCTTCCCCTTCCCCCACTCCCATAGCCACTTTGCAGCAGGGTGGGCTTTTCCCCTCCGTATTGAAGTGAATGGAGGAATTGCTCCATTCAGTTCAATACAAAGAAAAAAGGTGCTTTCCAAAAAGCCCGCCTTGCCCTAAAATGGCTGGAGGGGGAGAAGCCCACCCCCCACCAAGGATGGTTGGGACAATTTCATCTGTGCAGTTTCTCCTCTCCCCATGCAAATGGATAGAAAAATGTAGTGGGACGGAGGGAGACGGAGAAGAGGAGGAGCCAGAGAGAGAGAGAGAAAGGGCACACACAGAGGGGCTGTTCGCACAACATGATAGCCCACTGTGGGTTATCATGTGCGGGGCTCATGCAGCCGCCATTTTGAATATGCAACCTCGCTCAGGGGTTGTCGTATTGTGTGAACTAGGCCAGCATGAGTTATGCAAGGGTTAAACAATAGTCTGTTTTAGAGTTATCACATAACCCAGGCTAGCGAGATTCATACAGCAACCCTGAGTGGGGATTGGCTATGCAACCTGGTGCCCGTGGGGCATCACAGCTCATTGTGGGTTATATAACCCATGACAAGCTGCGGCATGTCAGAGAGTGCACATGCACCTACCATACACACACACATACACACACACACATACACACACCTACAAGCACAGAGAATCGGAGGTCCGTTTCCAACATTATTGCAATTGGCTACCCACCAGCCCAGAGCAGCCAATTTGTGGTGCTGCCCAGAATTCCAATTCTTAAAGTGTGGTGTCTAGAACTGGACCCAGTATTCCAGGTGAGTTGTGACTAGTGGAATAAAGTGGAACTATTATTATTCATGACTTGGAAACTATAGTACTATTAATGCAACCAAAAATCACATTTTTGCAGGTGCATTGTGCGGCTGACTCACGTTCAGCTTGCAATAAACTACAATTGCAAGATACCTTTCACATGTACTGACTGTCAAGCCATTTATTTATTTATTTGCCTAAATGCAGAACTTTGCATTCATCTACAGTAATACCTTGGATTGCAAGCATAATTCATTCCGGAACCGTGCTTGTAATCCAGGACACTCTTATATCAAAGCAAGTCTCTGGCGGGCATGAGCAGGGCAGATTTCGGCCCACTACGCCTGCTCAAGGCAAGTGGTTACATCCCTACGACTACTTGTATTGCAAGACGTCGCTTGTTTATCAAGTCAAAATTTATAAAAAAAAATTGCTTGTCTTGCAAAACGCTCTCAGACCAAGTTACTTGCAATCCAAGGTATTACTGTATTAAATTTCATTTTGTTAGTTTTAGTCCAGTTCCATTCGATCAATGTTTAATTTTATTCCTCTTTTCTGGGGTGTTATTTATCCTTCCCAGTTTTGTATCATCAATAACTCTGATCAGGATTCCTTCCATCCCTTCATCTAAATCCTTGATAAAAATGTTGAAGAGTCCGAGGCCCAAGTCATAGCCCTGGGGCAACGCATGCAAAACCTCCAGTTTGATGAGGAACTATTGATGATCATACTATTTGAGTATGATTTTCCAACCAGCTGTGAATCCACCTGATGGTATGATCATCTAGCCTGCATTGAACCAATTTGCTAACCAGATTATCATGGGGAACTTTTTCAGGTGCTTTACTGAAGTCCTCCAATCCATTAAGAGCTTTTCTGTACAAGGCATTTATTATTTACCTGTCATTCCCTTACTCACGATTGTTTACAGGTTCTTTAGACGATGTCGTGACCCTCCAGTTTTGCTTCTATTCTTTGCTTCCTGGGTTTTTTCTAGAGTGAGGAAAATGGAATATTATTTCTGAAAGTGCAAGAAAATATATTTTCCTACTTGTGTAATTGCATCATTCCACTATAGCACAGCACCACCTAGAGGTTATGTAGCAGAAAAGCAGGAAAGGAAAAGCTCTTTGGGTAGAGCTCGAGCTTGGATCTCAATTCTGCGATGAAACCAAAAGTAGATACAGTAGATTAACAGCCTCATGCAGAAAAGCTCTAAATTAGTAACCCAATCAAACAGAGAAATTAGATTGGTCTGACAGGATCTATTCTTTCCAAATCCATACTCTCATCTACCAATCACTGCATTGTTAACAAGATGCTTGTAAGTTGATTCCTTTTAATCTGTATAAGTCAGACCGACTGGTCTGTAGTTTCTCAGATCCACCTTTTCCCCATTTTTGAAGATTGGAACAAGATTTGCCAGTCTCCAGTCCAGTCCTGTGGCACCTCACCCATTCATCAGGATTTATCAAAATCTTGGTTTTGGTTATGTTACTCTGTTATTATGTGATGTTGAAAAAAACATAAAAATAAAATAATACAGTTCTGAGAGGGCACCAGCAAGTTCTTTTAGTGCCCTAGGATACAATTCATCTGGCCACCCTGAAGACTAATTTAAAGTAAACCCAAAAACAACTAATGCTGCAGTTGATAAATAGTAACCAATAAACCGGAGTGCCACAATGCACACAACTGCAAAAAAATTCAAGTATGTTTACTTGAAAATATTACACCATTACCACTCAGAAAGAAATGTCATACACAATGACATACCCAATACAATGATTAAACAGACATTGTAAGTGTAATCAGATGCTGATAATAAAGAAGCATGTTGTAGCAACCAGCATGTAAGGTGGTGAGTAACAGGTAACAAGTTATAATGATGACACCAGAATACCAACAGCAAATACCAGATTATATAATGTGATAAAGGTATAAAAAGTAACCGAGCCAATTAACATCATAGTCAATAACAAGCAAAGTACAAACAAGTACTGGGCAGTGAAGAAAAGAAAACTGCCAATAACAGACAGAGGATAATGTAATACAGCTTGCTATAATGACAGTAACATTCCACAGAATGTGGAACAAGAGAAGCACAACAGAATATAATGTATAACAAGTAACAGAAGTCGAGGCAAAGATAGCAATAACGAAAACAATAACAAACAGTGTAGGCAAGTATGTAGCAGTTGAAAAAACTGCTATAAACAGACTATGATGTAATCAAATATTTCACACATAAGCTTCCATGTATAAAACATTGTACAGATAAGAAACACCGCTGCTTACGGGCAATTACCGTGGGGGTAAAGAATAACATTGGTTCCACATATAAATCTTATAAAACGCTGGAAGGAAAGTCCTTGCTGCCTGCTGTCTATTTTCCTAAAAATAGGGGGGAAATTCCTATTTTTAGTCCGGATAGAATTTCCTGCTATGGGTTCAGTTGAAAGCTGCGTAGGGCAGCTTTGCCAACCTGAACTAAGCCCATGTATCCCAGGATTGGGGCTGTTTCTTAGCATGCAGCCCCTTCCAAACTATTCATATATAGAGCACTAGTGACTGTGCAGCCCACAGCATATCTACTTGGAAGTAAATCCCACTGGTTTCATTGGAGTGTGCTCCTGTGAAAGCATGCTTGGGATTGTGGCCAGAGAGAGAGAGATCTGTGTGGATGGAAGAACCTTTGCCTTTGCCCAGGCATAAGAGAAGCCCTGGGATCTGATGCTTGCTGCTGGGGATGGGTGGGTGGGTGCTTTTTCCACCACAAGAAGCCAAGTTGTTTCCACTTGCCCCACTGACAGAAAAGTGGTTTGGAAATGGGGTGGTGATGGTCAGGGCCTTCTTCCAAGCAGCTTCACATTTCTGTGAGAAACAGTTGGGAAGGAGTGGGCATAAAGAAGGAGAGGGTGGTTGTAAACTTGCAGCAAAGGTTTGAGGGAAGCCCATACCCATTCAGTCTGTTCATCTTTTATGTTTATGGTTTTGTAAAGGAAAAGGCAGCCGCATGCAATGAGCCACCTGCCTAACATACAATGAAGCGATGCTGAATTTTCAATATTAAATCTCCCTCTGCAGTGGAACCTAGAGAAAGGGCATGAACGATCAGCAGGAGGAAGTTGCCTAATGTCATCTTCAGTTTTATATCCAGAGCATGAGAAACAAGAGCAGACAGCCTTAAGTCTTGGCTAGTGACGGGAAAACATAAAATCTGGTGAGAGTTGGAAAAAGAGATGGCATTGCTGGGTGTGTGTGTGTGACAAAATGAATCTGACTCCATCCCTCTTAAAGCCCACCAGGTTTCTCTCCATTAGTGTTTAGTTTGTGTAACAGTGAATGAGTACTATAGCCCTAACTGGTTCAGCTGCGTACATGCACATTACGTGTAAGATCTTAAAAACAGCAGTGAGCATTTAATATACAGCTATCTTCCCTCTAAAAATATAGCAAAATCCTCTATGTTCTTTACTTTACTCAGAAGTAAGTACTTTACTCATTCTATCAAATGGAACTTACTCCTGGGAAATTGGTGTACACATTGCTGGTCCATTAGGGCAAATGGTTTCCAGATCAGTAGCCGTCTTAGTCTGTTGCAGCAACAGCAACTAAGAGCTATCAGCTTTTGTGGACACTGTCCTCTTCATCAGATACATCTGAAGAAGTGGACACAAAAGCTTATGCCAGAATAAATTCGTTAGTCAAATTTGTTAGTCCAATTTTAGGCCAAATGAGGCATTGCACGACAAGGCTCAGGCTACAGCCCAGCCCCTCCCTCCTTCCTTACAACCACTCCGCAGGGCGGTGTTATCTATTAGCCTCTTCCTCCTTTTTTGCAGATTTTTTTTTAAAAACACACACAAACACCACAAGCAACAATTAACAACAAAAAAAGACAACCAAAATTACAATGGACTTCCAATTTTCTCTGCAGCAAATATACCGTATATACTCAAATACAAGTCTAGTTTTTCAGCACATTTTTTGTGCTGAAAGATGCCCCCCTCGACTTATAAGTGGGTCAGCGCTCCCCCAGGACCCCCGCTGCCACCGCCAGGCACCGCCAGGCACCCCCCTCCACCCCCAGGACCCCTGCCGCCACCCCCAGACACCCCCACGCCACGCTGTTCCTCTCCGCTCGCTCTTTAAAATTATTTTCCTCCCCCCCCATACCTTTGTCAGCGGCGGCTCGCTCTGCTGGCGCCTTGCGCGCTGCCATGCCGGCTCCTAGGCAGGGAAGCGGCACAGCAGCGCGAGGCGCCCGTAGAGCGAGTGGCTGGGCTGCGTCTCCCTGGTAGGGAGACATGTGGAGCCACTCCGCTGTTCCTCTCCGCTCGCCTTTTAAAATTATTTTCCTCCCCCCCCATACCTTTACCAGCAGCCGCTCGCTCTGCTGGCGCCTCGCGCGCTGCCATGCTGCTTCGTTCCCGGGAGCCGGCATGGCCAGGGACCCACGTGGAGCTGCTCCGCCATTCCCCTACCTTTCTGTTTGTAAGCGGAGGCTCGCGGCACTGCCGGCGCCGCCCTCGTCGCTTCTGGGCCGCGACGGGCATCACTTCCGGGGCCGCGACGGGCATCACTTCCTAGGAGCCGGCATGGCAGCGCGCAAGGCGCCAGCAGAGCAAGCCGCCGCTGACAAAGGTATGGGGGGGGGAGGAAAATAATGTTAAAGAGCGAGCGGAGGAATAGCGGAGTGGCTCCACATGTCTCCCTGCCAGGGAGACGCAGCCCAGCCACTCGCTCTACGGGCGCCTCCCGCTGCTGCGCCGCTTCCCTGCCTAGCCGCCGCTGACAAAGGTATGGGGGGGGGAGGAAAATAATTTTAAAGAGCGAGCGGAGAGGAACAGCGTGGCGTGGGGGTGTCTGGGGGTGGCGGCAGGGGTCCTGGGGGTGGAGGGGGGTGCCTGGCGGTGGCGGCGGGGGTCCTGGGGGGGCTTTGGCAGTGGCGGGGCTTCAGCGGCAGCGGGTGCAGGTACGGTGGCGGGGGGTGTCTGGGGGTGGCGGCGGGAGTCTCCCCTCATACATTTCCCACCCTAGACTTATACTGGGGGGCAATAAGTTTTCCCAGTTTTGGGGGGTGAAATTAGGGGCCACGACTTAAATTAGGGCCAACTTGTACTTGAGTATATACGTACCAAAAACTTTCGCTTACTCTATAGGAGTGTTCTCCAACCTTGGGTCCCCAGATGTTTTTGGCCTACAACTCCCAGCATGCCCCAGCCAGCTATGCTATGCTGGCTGGGGCATGCTGGGAGTTGTAGGCCAAAAACATCTGGGGACCCAAGGTTGGAGAACACTGCTCTATAGTTACAAAGAAAATTCTCTTTTTTTATTGGCCAAATAAACAAATAATTTTTCCACCCAATCTTTACAAATAATCTATTAGAGGTTTCCACTCAGCAATCATTATACTCTAAATAATGACGTAAGTTAACTATTTCTACCAACAACATCTTCCCCGACTTAAACAAGTAATACAGTGT
The DNA here is from genome assembly GCA_021292165.1 of Shinisaurus crocodilurus. Classification (NCBI taxonomy): domain Eukaryota; kingdom Metazoa; phylum Chordata; class Lepidosauria; order Squamata; family Shinisauridae; genus Shinisaurus; species Shinisaurus crocodilurus. The sequence continues at coordinate 124,930,304 of CM037877.1, forward strand.
TACAGACAACGTTAAATATTCTTTCTTTTTTCTTTTCTTTTTTTGCAAAAAATTACTCATGCTTCCACATAAAAGAAAAAGAAAAAGAATTCCATGCCTGCTTTCCAAATAATTACCTGTTAATCCCAAAACAATCTTTAAAATCTTTTAAGGTGATAGATGAATTTATCTCCAAAGTTTTTAAAACTTTCTTAGGCTTCTCCCAGTTACTTTGACTATTTCCATCAACATCTTCCCCAACCCTTCTTCTATTATAAACCCTATTAAACCTGTTATACCGTACAGTGTTGCAAACAGTGTAAGTATTCTTTTACTTTTTTATGCAAAGAAATTACTCATGCTGCCACATAAAATAAAAGTAATTCCATGCTTTCTTTCCCACTAATTACCTATTAAACCCAAAACAATATTTAGAATCTTTTAAATTAACAAATGAATTTATATCCAAAGTTTTTAAAATTTCTTAAGCTTCTCCCAATTACCTCAACTTTTTTTAAACTCATTCTGTAAGGCCATCCACCTTTTTAATATATATATATATATATATATATATATCAATTTATGTCTCCATCCTTAGCCCTTAAAAATAAAGCTCACATCTTCCCAGTTAATCCATCCCTATATTATTATATCTGAATCTTCCACTTTCATTCTTGTAATAAAGTGCTGTTGGAGAATACAGTCCTTTGTCTTCTTTCTGACACATTGGGCCAATAAATCTCTGGAAGTTCCACTTGAACTGACAGGAATAATGTTTATTCTGTAAGCTTCATCAGTTTCTGTCTCCAAATCTTCCTGTTTCGAATCCAAACAATTTGCCATGGTTTTTTCTCCATTTAACACTTTCCAGTCCAAACCATTTGCCAAAGTTATTTCTCCATTTAGCACTTGTGTTTTCTGCTTGAATATTTCAACCTTCTTATTAATCTGCTCCACCTCTCCAGATAATTAGAATCATAGAATCATAGAAAAGTAGAGTTGGAAGGGGCCTACAAGGCCATCGAGTTCCTGCTCAATGCAGGAATCCAGGTCAAAGCATCCCTGACAGATGTCTGTCCACCTTGAATGCCTCCAGATTGAGAGAGCCCACCACCTCCCTAGGTAGTTGGTTCCATTGTCTTATTGCTCTGACAGTCAGGAAATTTTTCCTGATGTTTAGGTGGAATCTAGGTTCCTGTAACTTGAGCCCATTATTCCGTGTCCTGCAAACTGGGATGATAGAGAAGAGATCCTGGCCCTCCTCTGTGTGACAACCCTTCAAGTACTGGAAGAGTGTTATCATATCTCCCCTCAGTCTCCTCTTCTGAAGGCTAAACATGCCCAGTTCTTTCAGTCTCTCCTCATAGGGCCTTGTTTCCAGTTCTTTTATCATCCTTGTTGCCCTCCTCTGAACCCTCTCCAGTTTGTCTACATCCTTCTTAAAGTGTGGTTTCCAGAACTGGACGCAGTACTCAAGATGAGGCCTAACCAGTGCCGAGTAAAGGGGAATTATCACTTCACGCGATTTGGAAGCTATACTTCTATTAATGCAGCCCAAAATAGCATTTGCCTTCTTTGCAGCCCCATCGCATTGCTGGCTCATATTCAGTTTGTGATCTATCACAATTCCAAGATCCTTCTCACTTGTAGTATTGAGATAAATACTATTGAGATAAATGCCAAGTGTCCCCCATTCTGTAACTCTGCATTTGGTTTCCTTTCCCTGGGTGCAGCACTTGGCATTTATCCCTGTTAAATTTCATTCTGTTGTTTTCGGCCCAGCGCTCCAGCCTATCGAGGTCGCTTTGAATTTTGTTTCTGTCTTCCAGAGTATTAGCTATTCCACCCAACTTTGTGTCATCTACAAATTTGATAAGCATTGCCTGCACCTCCTCATCCAAGTAATTGATAAAAATGTTGAAGAGCACTGGGCCCGGGACCGAGCCCTGTGGTACCCCGCTCGTTACCTCTCCCCAGTTTGAGAAGGAACCATTGATAAGCACTCTTTGAGTCCGATTCTGTCGCCAATTGTGGATCCACCTGATAGATGTTCCATTTAGCCCACTTTTAGCTAGCTTGCTAATCAGGATAGCATGAGGCACTTTGTCGAAAGCTTTGCTGAAGTCCAGATATATTATGTCCACCGCATTCCCGCAGTCCACAAGGGAGGTTACCCAATCAAAAAATGAGATCAGATTAGTCTGGCAGGATTTGTTCTTGACAAATCCATGCTGGCTTCTAGTAATCACTGCATTGTTTTCAAGGTGTTTGCAGACGGACTTTTTTATAATCTGCTCCATAAATTTCCCAGGGATTGATGTCAATTGATTGATGTCAGTTGCTTTATAGAACTGTCCAAATTCTTATCATCATCCGTTTATCTCCAGTTTAATTGTTAAAAACTTCTCAATTCTTTTCAAAGAAAGCTCCATTTTATTCTCAAACACTTCAAACAATTCCTGAAACAGATCAAATGTAACCATTTCTTCTTCTTCGTGGTCTCTGTGCATCACACATATGGGCTCTGCGCCTGCGCGGAAACCGTTTCGGGAAGATTCTATAGCTGAGGCGAATTGGGCGGGAACGCCTCCCCCCATGCATGTCCTCTAGGGGGTTCCCGCCCTCTCCCTCAGTTCCTCTTCGACCGCCATCGCGTATGGTAGCGTTCTCGAAAGGTTCTACTGCTTTTCGCTGAGGAACCTCACTAAAAGTAAAAAAACCTTCAACTTCCCCCCCCCCCCATTCATCGTGGGACATCCAAAATCTACTGCCGATATGGCTCCCAAGGCTCCGTTTCGAAAGTGCATAAAATGCGGCACTAAGCTCCCGCCGGCAGACAGGCATTCTCTGTGCCTCGTCTGCCTCGGTGAAGCACACAACGTGGAAGCCTGTCACTATTGCCAGGCCTTCACAAGACAGGCACAAGACAGGCAGGAAAACACAGGGCGGACAAACTCACGACTATACTGTGGAAACAAGCCCTTCAGCCGCCCGCGGAACAGCCCACTCCCTTAGTACGCCTAGTACGCCTCCCTCTCATACTGTGTCTTCGGCGGCTGCCCAGGAGGACAAGTATATGGAGACCATGCTTTCAAAGAGCAAAGCAAAGAAAGCACGGAGGGAGAAAGAGGAGGCAAAGAGACGGAGTAAAGAGAAGAAGGAAAAGGTGAGGAGATTAGCCAAAAATTTGGCTGCTTCACTCTCGGGCTCGAGAGCATCGACAGCACCTGAGACGACGGCCGTCGGCTGGGCAAAAATCTCCTCCTCCCTTATCGGTTCCCTCGGGCTCGAGGGACCCACCGTCAGCGCCTTCTTCTCTGCCTCCCAAAAGTTATTTGGGCTCAAAGAACCCTCTTTCTTCAATTTCAGTCTCGGAGGGAGAGATTGTCGATTCTCCATTGGACTCGCGGCCTCTAGAGCAGAATCCTCCAACTCCTCCTCCTCCAGCTCGTCTATCACCATCCCGGAGCGTACGGGCCCGTACCTCCTGAACCCGATTGATGTCCCTCGAGATCGAGGAGGTTCGAATCCCTCAAGATCGGGATCGCGCATCCTCCAGGTCGAGCGGTTCCCATCATACACACTCACGGGAACCTCTGCATTATAGAGAGCGTTCGATCGATTCAAGGGACTCTAGACGTTCGTATTGGGACCGATATGACTACTATCGCCGGAGGTCTCCTGTCGTGGAATACAGGTACCATTCGGATAGATGGTACCTCTAGAGACCGTTCTCCGATTAGACACCAGCGTCGGTATTCGCCACATGGGCGAGCCTCGTCTTCAACCCAACAGGTTGCCCCCCCTCTTTGCTGACAGTTCCAGCAACAGAGCAGGGGCAGCTCGCCACAATCTCGGTGACAGCAGTGTCGCGTTCCCGGAGGTCTTCAACGCCAGGGTCTCCCCTTTCTGACTTGGAATCGTTGGTGTCTTTGTCCCCCTTGTCGACTTCGCCGGACCAAAATGTCTCTTCCCAAACCGCAGTCTCTCCCTCAGAGGACATGGGGATGTTTCAAGATCAGGTCCTTCGAATGACTCAGGCACTGGGACTAGAAACTGTAGTAGAAGAGAAGAAGACTATAGATTCTCTCTTCGACGCAGTCTCGAAGTCGACATCGGGCCCGACATTGATTCCAATAACTCCAACGATGCTGGAAACAGTGCAGGACTCCTGGAACTCACCAGCTATGGCTCCTCCTTCGGCTAAACGCCTCGATGCCCTGTACAAGGTGCGCCAAGACACGGCCAAGTTCCTTTTTTCTCACCCCTCGCCAAACTCCATAATTGTAGAGTCGGCACAGTCGAGATCGGGGAAACAACACTCTACCCCGTCCGACCCGGAAGGCAAACGCTTGGATAACTTCGGTCGCAGAGTGTACACCTCCAGTGCACTGGGCATCCGAGTTGCTGGCTATCAAGCCACCATGACCAGATACCAGCTTTTCCTGTGGGAGAAAATGGGGAGTATTATCGACAGGGATGGGGACTCGGACTCGGGGACTCGACTCGTGAGTCGGACTGAGTCCCCCCTCTGACTCGGCTCGGACTCGAGTCCCAATATTTTTAATGGGACTCGAGACTCGACTCGGGACTCGAGACCAAGGACTCTTCAACATCCCTGGGCTGTGCCAGAAGGAGTGGAGAGGAATGCGATCGCCGGCGAAGAGTAAGGGTGAAATTGTGATGAGACCTCACCGTTCCAGAATGGGGGGGCAAACATTTAGAAAAAATTATGTTCCTCAAATGCAACATGGATAGGTTTTAGGAAGTACAGCAAGTTTATTTTTTAAAATCATTTTCCTAAAATGCAACCTTTCAGACATTTTGGGTTTGGCTGCCTCTGCCTGCCTGTTTGGGGTTCCCTGCCTCCTCTGCCTGCCTGGTCTCTTCTTAACCAGTTCCACAGTTTGAATTGTCCAAGACAAACTCTGCCTGCCTGCCTCCTTTGGGGTTCCCTGCCTCCTCTGCCTACCTGGTTATTTTGGGTTTGTCTGTCTGCCTGGTCTGTTCTTGCCAAAATCAGTGGCAGAGTTTTGAAATAAAAAGGCACACTTGTACCTAGAATTTATTTAAGCCATACATCTGAAGTAGCCTTATTTTGTTGGGGGGGAAAACCCATTTAATAGGGACTCGTGGAGTCAGCTTTGGGAGTGACTCGTGACTCGTGAGTCACCATTTTGGACCAAGGACTCGGACTCGAGACTCGGGTCCAAGGACTCGTGACTCGACTCGTGACTCGAGACCAAGGACTCTTCAACATCCCTGATCGATTACCTACCCGATGAGAAAAGGGACCTGGCCTGCATCTTCCAAGCCGAAGCCACCAATACATCAAGGCAACAAATCCACATGGCAAGACACCAAGGGCAGATACGCCGCCATGCCTGGCTTCGATCTTCAACTTTGACTACGGAGACGAAAGCGAAGATTGAAAACCTGCCATTCGACGGGATTACCACCGATCGATGGGTTCTGAACATTGTCGAGCATGGGTACAGGATCGAGTTCGACGCCCTCCCACCTTTTGTTGGCATCCGCACCACACAGCCATCCCCAGCGCTGCGGGAAGAGGTCGCTTCCTTGCTACACAAAGGGGCCATCCAGATGGTTCCTCCTCACCTTGCACAGGACGGCCTCTATTCCAGGTATTTCACGGTGACAAAGAAAGATGGAGGGCTTTGACCGATCCTGGACCTACATTCAGTCAACTTCTTCATTATTTTCTAGATGCTCACAGACTGACCAGTTTAACCATGTCCTTACTTATTCTGGTGCTGCAACTCCCTTAGTATATCATTTGTTCTACTTGTCCCAAGCTGAACACGATTCCCCTAATGGGAGAAGACTGAGGCAAATAAGAGTTGAGTTTTGCCTTCTCTGTGTCACATGTTGTCCTGCAATCACACATTCTAGCACTCTGACATCGGAGACTCTAAATTGGTGAGATCCTTTTATTACAGCGAATCCCACAGCATAAGCTTAATGGTTACAATCTTCAGAAATCTTATAGCTGATGGCATTTTGCTATCGGCTCTTGAAATTGTTCCACATAAAGGTAGGGGACTGGATGTCTCTTAGGGACCAAATTCCCTGACATTCCACACCAAGGAAAGGTCCAAAGCCAATTCCAGATGCTCCTGCGACAAGGGAAGGAATCCTAGAGCCAGGCCTGACTTACCCAAACACCCCCATAGAGACCTGAACCAACCTTGCCACTGAGTTGGAACCTCCGGGTGCTGTGAGTCTTGGACTTCGGATCTGAGCAACTCCCAGCTGCTCTTCTGCCACATGTTAACAATCCATCATCTTCAATAAGCAGAGGACCTACCCGTTCCTTGAGCTTCTTCTTGCTCCTATCATAGCCAAAGAATGAGCTCAAGTGGTGAAGGATGCTAAGAACAACATTTTGTTGCCTTCCTGACAAAGGTTCAGGCAACTCTATTGTACTCCTCCCTAGCAATATGTCCCCCCCTTACATCCTATACATCTCCCTCTGCACATTTTGAATGGCTTATCAATTATAACTGGTTTCCTGCACTTTTTTCCCCTTTCGAGTCTTGAATTCATTCTCTGGAGTGCTCATGTGCATGCTTCCTACAGTTAAGGCTGCCAAATTAGCAACCCAGAGAACCATTTTACTTTGAAGTTGCCAACTCAGCTCAGGAGGAAGCAGTAATTGGCCATTGCCCCCACTTTGGTTGCCACCTTGTGTCTCCCAGCAGTAAGGGTGTGGGAGGGCCTCCACCTGAGTACTACCTCACATCTTGCCAGCAGCTGCATCAGCAGCTTTAAAAGGGAAATGCTTCCCCAGGGTTCTAATGCACATGGCAGGCCGCGGGGAGGGGCAGCAGTAGCAGCCTCAGCTTTCTGCTTGGCCCAAAGAGAGGCTGGAGTCAGGTAAGCTTGTCAAGCCAGTCAGTCTGGTTAGGTTCCCTGCCCACTCACCCTAATTCAGTGCAGGGAGGTGGGATCATCCTTAGAGATTATCAGCTCCAAGGCCTCGCAAAGACTTGCTCCCAAGAAAACTCCAAATTTAGGAGAGCTCTGACTCACTGACTGTGACTGTATGTACCACTTGCTTTTTCTGTTCCCTAGCTGCCTCTCCTGCCTCCCCATATGATCAGAATAAGTGCTTTAAAAAGTTAAGGAAGCAAAGTCAAGGCATCCCAGGTGCAGCCCATGACTTTGCCCCTCCATCTCCGCCCTTCCCTCCCCCCTTCCTTGCCCATATCTCCTCCTTTGCCACAACCCCTAACCCTGATTTCTCTCTCTCTCTGCCTCTCACATTTTTCAGCTTTCTCCCAGTCTTCCCTTCCTAGTCCTTCCTTTCATTACCTGCCCCACACTGCTGATCATCCAGTCAGCTACTCAAAGAAGACTGGAAGGATCCAGTCAAAGAAGTGAAAGGATGGAAAGCTTTTACAATTAGAACAGAGATTCTAATCTGTTTTAGTGCCTTTCAGTAAGGAATGGTGGGTGTTGCAGGCTCATCATGACAACCCCCATAGCAACACCCCCAAGGAGAGGCCATAGCCACACCCATGAGCATCCACAAGAATTTTTTTCCCCAGGATCAGGGATACACACACACACACACACACACACACGCACGCACGCACGCACACACGCACTATAATATATACATACAAAATCTAAATAGATATCTAAACACATAAAACAAGCTTTATATTATACTGAAAAAATATCTTCAGATTGCTTTGGTATCTTTTCAGTTGAAATTGCTCTAAAAAAAATTGTATCATCCAATGTTCTCAGAAACAATAAGAAACAATGGTTTGTTCTTACAACGATGGCTTGTCATGTCATCCAGACCTGGGAGAGCCCTCTCATCGTTGTTTCTGCAGAAATACCACAGAGCCGCATGGCCGGAGAGGGAAAATCTGCAGCTGCTCTATCCCCCAGCTGTTCTATCCCCCAAGTCTGTCTAGCACAGTGTTCTCCAACCTTGGGTCCCCAGATGTTTTTGGCCTACAACTGGGCATGCTGGGAGTTGTAGGCCAAAAACATCTGGGGACCCAAGGTTGGAGAACACTGGTCTAGCAACACACATGTTGACGCTAGACTCGCTGTTACAGGCTGCCATCTCATCCCAGCCCCCTCCAAATCTGGACATTGGCTCAGTGGGTTGGTGTGGATGTCCTTCGTGGATCGTGACCTGGGACATTCGCGCAGCAACATAGAGCATTCCGAGAGATGCATGCACCTGTAACTCTTGAAGGTGCAGCGGCCTGAGTGATTGGGGCGGAGGGGAGGGTTCCATCTGAAATCTGGGATTCCATGTTATCCAGCACGCAAGCACACTCACATAGCGCTATCACAATTTATTTTCCCTAGCAATGAAAGCAATATAGGGCGCAGCATATTTCCTTTCTGTACTTTGCCAATAAAGTCTGCTTTGGGGAAATAAAAGGTGTTTCCTGAAGCAGGAAAGCATTTTTCTCTGCAGCGGAGGTGGTGGCAGGCAGAGGAGTGGGTTGCCCTTGTGCTTGGGTGGGGGCAACAGGAATAAGCTCCATACTGCACTGCTGGAGTAAGGAGAGGTCTTGGGGAGGAGAGGGTCGTGAACAAAACTCCTTGGACATGAGGAGGGTAGCAGGAATGGTGGTGCTGGAGGGGCCCCTTTTTTCAGCAGGGGGGGAGGAGGGGTGGGGGTTGAGAAGTGGAGGAAGTGCCATGTGACACCAGGCAGGCGAGGGGGGAGGAGGTGGGGGAAGGTGGCTGTCTCCTATCAAAGATGGGCAGTAAGGAGGAAGGGGGGCAAAAGGGGCCTCGGCAAAAGGGGGTTGTCATGATGAGCATCTGTACTGCAACATCCACACATAAGCATGCATTCCATCATCCAACACCACGAGGAACGGTTGGGGAGGAAACTAGGCTTCTCACTGGATGGGAGATGGTGCGCAACGGCTGCTGCAGGTGCTGAGGCTGCAGCCGCGTGTTTCGTTAGGGGTGCTGGGGGGGAGGGATGGATTGGGGCATGGCAAAACTGGCTGGTGCACGGTGCGGGGGTCAGGAGGGTGGAGCTGCGGCTCATGCCAGAAGCGCTGGTGGGGCGTGAAGGGAGGATGGGGGGAGATGCTTTTCCACGTGTCCGTGATGAAGGAAGCAGGGAGAAAGCTGCTCATGCCACGGGCAGGGATGTGCTGGGGCAGGATGATGACAAGCAGTGATCGCTGTTTCTGCTGGCTTCCCGAGGTAGATGGTCTAGGAGGCAGAAAGGAGAGCGACTGGGTGACAGGTACAGAGTCTTATTCTGCTGGATTTACAACAGTCTCCTAAGAGGCAGAAAGGCAGTCATAATTGCTAGCAGTGGGGAGGAATGGAAAATGGCACTGGGTTTTTGGGTAGGATCTGTTGTCACTGAGGATGATGAAAAGATTTAAATGCTTCCAGTACCCTAAGGTGCAGCTGAATGCCTCTGGAAGACAATGAAAGAGTTGGTTGACTTCGTTCACTATAAATTCATCCTCTCCTTCTTATCTTCTATCTGTCCAGCCAAATAACACTACCAAATAACCTCCCTGATCCAAACCAACTCCAGAAATCCTCAGCACCTCTTCCGCAGCAAGAAATAGAATGTAAACATTTAATGAGACCCAGTGTGGCATAGTGGTTAGAGTGTTGGACTGGGATTCGGGAGATCCGGGTTCTAGTCCTCGCTCAGCCATGAAGCTCACTGGGTGACTTTGGGCCAGTCACTGACTCTCAGCCTAACCTACCTCACAGGGTTGTTGTGAGGATAACATGGAGAGGAGGAGGAGGATTATGTAAGCCGCCTTGGGTTACTTGCAGGAAAAAAGGCGGGGTATAAATATAATAAATAAATAAATAGAGTCGAGGCGGCGGAGAGCCGGACCCCCCCCCCCAGGTTCATGAACACCTCTATGCCGACCCCATTTTTAGGGTGTTTCTAACTACAAATATTTGCTATATTTGTTCAACAAATATTTGTTATGTATTTTATATCCAACAATATTTTATATTTGACATGATTTAATAATTGACGTATAACAGTATTAAATATTTGACAATATTCATTAGGTGACATGCAATATTTGTCAGTACTGGACAGTATTTGGTCAATGTAATGAAATGAAATGTAATATTTTACTGTACTAGACAGTAGACATACTGTGACATTGTGTAGTTGAGTTTTTAATCGATAATATGCAGTGGTATTTAGTGTTTGACAGTTGAGAGCTCATAACATTTCCCATATGATACCTGCCAAAATCAAAACAAGACATACCATTCTAAAACACTCAAATTTTGAGACAAAATTTCACATTAAACATTGATAATTTGAATTTCAGGTTTGAAATGGCACATTCAAAATGTGAATGGTGAAATTGGGTTGTTGGTGGAATTTGGAATCTTCTATGAATATGCAGATCCAGTATAAAGTCAATGTGATTACTGAGGGTTAGAAATGAACATTTGTCTGGTCAAAAAGATTTGATCAAATATTGTAAAATAATGCTGAAATATATTTAAAGCTTTAACCTTTTAGGAACAATTAAGAAAATAATAATCTTATAGTTTGATACTTATGCCAATTACAAAAATGAAATTAGATCGCTGTTGTGAAAAAATGCCTAACTTTAAAAAACACCCATAATGACTTATTTATTTCATTACATTTTTATTCCATGTTTCCCCCAAGGAATTCGTAATCCTTTCCTGCCATCCCCACTTTATCCTCACAACAACCCTGTAGAGGAGGTCAGGCTGAGACTAGGCTGTGACTGCCCAATGTTACCTAATAAGCTTGATAGCTGAGTGAGAATTTCAACCTGGGTCTCTCTGATCCTAGTCCAACACTACCCAGTAGGCAAGTGGCCTTTGCCACTCGTGACTGCTTATGATCCTGTTTTCAGATGCCTGCAGATACAGCAGGGGTCAATGGGAGAAACTTTTCCCCTGGCTGCTGCAGCTGCAGGGCTAGGGGACAAGCTGCCCTTGCTGATAAATAACACCATAATGAGATTAAAAAGGTAAACTATATAGAGTGGCATTCTTGGAATACCGCATTTTTCGCTCCATAAGACGCACCGGACCATAAGACGCACTTACTGTATGGTACAAAAAAATCAAAAAAAAAAATCAGCTGAGAGGCGGGGGCTTCCCCCGCCCCACCCAGGAGTCCTCCGCTCTTCCGGACCAGCAGAGGAAAGTAAAAAATAAATAAATAATATATATATATATATATATATATATATTACTATATTCACTCCATAGGACGCACAGACATTTCCACCTAGTTTTTTTGGGGGGTAAAGTGCGTCTTATGGAGCGAAAAATACGGTATTTGTCAATATTTGACAATGGTAGTCAATTGGCCATATTTGACCAATCAACTGACCAACGTTACTAAGCACATCTTTGCATCTCCTTTTTTCAAGTGTAAACACTGCAGGGGTGCTGTGGTGTCTTGCTTTTTTGCTATCCGTACGTACCCCTTGAAAATGTCAGGTTGGCAATGACTAGCAGAGAGACCTTCGGCTGTTTGGATTTGGCAAATTAAAAGTGTAGCTTGGGCTAACTTGCATACTAGAGATGCAAACATCAATAGAGGCTCTCACTCAGTGCTAGAATACATGCTTTGTATTAATTTTCAGTCTCTACTTATAGCTCTGAGGTAGCAAGCAGGGCTCTCCTGCCTGACACCTTGAAAATGTCTGTCAGTCAGAAAGGGGGGATGGGCTAATGGGTTTATAGCAGTGAGCAGCCCTAAGAAAGCCACTATTAATATTTTATTTGTTCAAAGAAGCAGTGCCACTGACAATACCTTCCGCAACAGTAGCACTGTTGTTACAACTAGAGCTTTTTCAGTTGACCAGCCTCGGGACCCATGGTCCTTTTGCAGAGACTGAGATGTTATGCTGGTCTTCCTCCTACCAAGCATACTGGCTTCCTGCTGGCTTCCACCATAATCTGTTCAAACAATGTAACAAGAGAATAAATGACTGTTTATAAAATTAAAAATAGGGAGACATCTGATAAAAATAGAGAAAAATCATGCTCCAGAAAGTCAGTAAAATAATTACCGTAACAGTTTGACCTCTTCTTCACAATCCTGTAAAAAACCATCAGAGAGGGAGAAGGCGAGCCTCCCTAGTTCTAAAGCCTAGATGCAGCCACAAACAAGGCTCTCTTCTGTGCCCCTCCCAATGCACCTCAGATATTGGTGGAACATGAATTTATCTTTGAATAAATTCATATGAGAGGCGACAGTCCTTAGGTATTCCAGTCCTAAGCACGTTGAACCCAAGAAATAGACCAGCTGTACTTTCTGGACGCTTTTGAAAGGCAGCCCCACACAGAGTGCATATCAGATCTGGATGTAACTAAGGAATGTGTCACTGTGGCTGGATCTGTCCTCTCTAGGAACAGGCACAGTTCTTGGACATCCAGGACCAAAGCTGGGTCCAAGCTGTAAACCTCATTTTTAACACAGAATAAATCCCTATCTCTGGATCACCACTTCTACCAACCACGAGCATCCTTTGTCTTATCTGAATTAAGCTCTATCTTGGTTGCTCCCATCCAGCCCTTTACTGACCTCAACACTTCTATAGTCTCCCTGGCTTGCAAAAGAGAGATAGAGTTGGATGTCATCAGCATATTGGGTGACAATACATTCCAAATCCCCGGGAAACCTTTCCCAGAAGTTTTGCATGGGTGGTAAGATGGAACTCTTTGGTACACAAATAGGACAGCCTCCCCCAACCTGGTGCCCTCCACATGTGTTGAATGACAATTCTCATCATCCCCAGATGGGATGGTGAAAGTTGTAGTCCAACACATCTGGAGGACACCAGATTGAGGGAGGCTGCCATAAGCCTTTGAACAGCAGTACCTTCTTCACAAACTGCCCCTCTAGGAAAGAATGAAACCACCACAGAACTATGCCTCTAGTCACAGCCAGCTGATCAAGAAGGATACCATGGTTGATGATATTAAAAACCACTCAAAGGTTCAACAGAATCAACTGTCTAGTTCCTTGGGTCGTTCCCTAGGGTGATCAAGGCCAGCTCCATCCCATGACTAGGCCTGAATCCAGTCCGTAAAGCCTGACTGAAATGGATCTAGATAATTCTCCAAAAATGGAAGATGGCCAGAAATTATCCAACCACTTAATGGAAGCATTTTTGATACTGTAGATATGCTGCTAAAATTCAGGCTTTGCTGCTCCTTATTTTTTAAAACAACTAAGTAAAATATTTGGAAGTTGGCAATTGGATGTTGAATTCACAAATCTTTGTTATTTTATTCATTAGAATTCCAGAGTGCAATGATACCACCATCCTAGAATAGTGTTGCACTAAGATGGCGGCATAAAATATTTAATAAAACACAAAACTTCAGGTCCAATACAATTCTTCCTCAATAAACAAGCATTAAGTTTGTTTGATGAGCACACAATAAATGCCTTGTGTAGAAATATAAATGCAGCAAATCTTTAGAAGTGTGTGTATGCCATAGCTCCTCTTGTATTCCTTTTGCCAGATATAACTCCCACTTTAGCATTCTTGATTTCTGTGTAATGTTCAAAAGAATTATTCTTAACTTCTGCTGATTGTATATTAAAAAGTGTTTAAAATCTGCCCAATTAGGTAAAATAATGTAAAGATGCATTGATTGGATACAATGACTTATCAGCATCCCCCCCCCCCCCCCGCTTCACTTGACACAGAGTTTGGCCATTTTGGATACAAAAATCTTTAGAAAATGTCACAACTGCAGTTCAAGGACAAGGGAAAGCTCCACTGCTGAATGTTGCATGCTTTCATTCAGAGATTGATATATGAGAGGTTTTTTAAAAAGTTTTTGGATCTTTTTTCTTGTAGTGTTGTTGCTAGGAATGCTATGCTGGCATGAAATATTAATTAGACATGACAAGAAGCATAGAGTAAGGGGGAAATGTGTGGAGGCCACAGAAGAGAAGAGCCCTCTGCAGAGAGTGCCTCTGTGTTTTCAAGCACATTGCGATCGCTGCAGTCCTCTACTCCCCAGTAGCTACTACAGCAGAGCTGGACAGGAGAAAATCCCCTTTCTATCACTTCTAGGCACAAGAATATGCCAGCCTTAAACTATCCCCCAGCTTGATGGGTTGCAACACCATTTCTTCCACTGAGAAGTTCCTTGGGCAGCACTCTGGCATTCAGAGTTTTCCATGTGCCAAATCCTGTTTGATTGTATGCTATTTCCTTTTCCCTTTTTTTCAATATATATTTTTTCAATAAGAACATTCTTTGTTCTTAACATGTTTTTGTTTACTGTCTTAAGGCACAATCTGTTGGAGCATTATCTTATGCAAGCCCCATTCAAATGTACAATATTATCTCTATCAGTGCACAATAGATCCTGGTTGAATTGTGCCTTTATGTAATTTTTGGAGCTTACCCATGTACTAATAATAGAGATAAGAAATATATCTCTATATATTTCACAGAGATAAGAAATATAGTTCTTTTTCAGCAGTTCTTTCCTACTCTGTGTGTAGCATTCCTTGCTACCCAGACATTCAGAAAAATATGTACACTTCATCCCCAGTTAGTCTGATCCTCCAGGTTTTGGCCCACCATGATGGAATCTACTAACAGTTCCTTTCTCTTTATACTTCCATTGCTTATATCAATCTTCTCTTAGATTTTTCTCTATAGAGCTGGGGTGGGGAACCTCTTTCAGCCCAAGGGCTGAATTCAATTTCAGAGAAGCTCCAGTGGTGGGGTGGGGTGAAAGCCTGGGGCCAAAATACAAATAAAATTCTGAGGCCAAAATACAAATAAAGGGCTGGTGCCAAAATACAAATAAAAACAAAGGGCTGGGGCCAAAATACAAATAAAATTCTGGCTTTAAGCTATTCCTGCTGGTAACCAAGCAATACGAGAGGCATTTCAACTTTTTTTTTTGAATGGGGAAAACACTGCACAAAAGCTGAGAAACCACCAAACAACTAGTGATTGGAGGGGGGGGCAAGAGGAAAGAGGTCGTGGCCAACTGGGGAATGCTGGAGGGCCAGATTGGGACCCCATCCCTGCTATAGAGTTGACACACAACATGACAGACCATGGTGGCTTATTTAACCCATGATGAGGCTATGGTGCGTGTGGCCTCCATTTTGAATATGCAGTCCCTGCTCAGGGTTTGTTGTTGTGTCATCCAAAGCCAGCAAGCATGGGTTATGTGAAGGTTAAACAACCCTCACTCGCCAGGTTCACATAACATGACAACCCCCAAGCCCCTACAGGCACCAGGGCTCATCATGGTTAAATACCCTATAACAAGCTGTGGTGTGCATTTTGATGCTCCTGGTTGTTGCGAGTTACTGTATAAACTTATGAACTTCTTTAGAGACAAGATGACCCGTCATCCAGCCTTTGACTAATTAGCATGGTAAATGAACAATGATTTAGCCACTTACCAGATGGATGGTTGTCTCTGTAAAAAGAAAGGGAGCGTAAATGCAGATGGGAAACCACAATATCCAAGTATTGACATCCTGTCCATATATCCTAGCACACCCTGTCCTAGGGGAGACCCCCTCTTGTAGAAGTACAGATTCACTCTGTCACATCATTTTATTATTATTTTAAGCAGCCTTCATTGCATTGTCTGATATCAATAAACTTCCAAAATGGAATTGAAAAGAGCCAAAGAGCAATCTTTATTGGGACTGTAACAGTAGACCTCAAAGCCTGGCGGAAAATCATGACTAACACGTAGTGAATGTTAAATGTGCCATTTTATGTTGGTCACAATCATAATATTTGTTTGGGTTTTCCTTTAGTTTTTTTCACTGTGGAGAGAATGTGATCATCTTTTTTATGTAGCAAGGATGCTGAATGTCTCTTCAATTTACACTCTGAGCAGTTGGTTGGAGACATCCTGGAGGGTTGATTTAGCATCACTCCAATCCATTTTTGTTTTCATTGACAGTGGCATCTGTGCTTTGGCGGCATTTAGCTTGCCAGTTGAATTAGATGGCTGCTTTTAATCAGGACTATTGAAATTGTTGTCAGTCTGAATGTTTTCTTTTTTTTAATCACATTTGCCTGATTGACTTTTTTTGCTTTTTTCCTCTGTCTTTCTATTGGGCTGCTCCAGGAGCCATGGCTAACCATCTTATAACCAATGCTCTCCTTCGTCCTCATGGCACTAACAACCCTTATAACACGTTGCTCGGGGAATCGGCGGCCTATAACAACCCTTCCGTCAGCATGTACAACACACCAGGTGTGGTGGAGTTCCTCTCATTTTTCTAGTGAGAGTCCTATTTTATGTGGCTTTTATAGGCACAATTTTTCTTTCTTTTCCTCCCCCCCCTTTATTTTTAATTGAGCACAAATAATTTTCCCCCACCCATTTCAGAACATTTTCACATTTTCCCAGGCTCTTCCTCAAAGGATCTAAATTAATTTTAAAAGACACCCATTAGTCAGATCTATTCAGATGTGTGTGACCTTTTTATTTAACATTTTCAGTATTATTTTACTCTTCAGTATGTGTTTGGTCAGTTGTATCCATTTATCACTTATATATTTCTTTGTCAAATCATTCATTTGAGAAACAGGAACACTGTCCAAGGTAAGTTATGTTGAAATAGCCTTTTAACACCAAAACTACTGTTGATTTTTCAAAATTCGGAGCAAGAATAGATTAATGTAGAACATTTGCTAACCTCCTAAAAAACAGATTTTTATTAAGTAGTAATACTACTTGAATATATCAATTATACATAAGCTTCAACAAAGGCAGACCATGTATATATCCATTAAAGAGTGACATCTATATGCCATCCATTCAATTGTTGAAAGCGTTGTTAGGTCCTCAATCCATTGCATTATAGGAGGTGAGCATGTATCCTTCTAATGTTGTAATGTTGAAAACCCGCCTGGACCTGGTGATTTCCCATTATTCATATTGGTAATTGCTTTCATAATTTCCTCCATACGCAAAGGAGCCATGAGAAACTGCTCTTGTGAGGAATTTATGCATGGAAGATTAATAGGGGGGGGAGCATCCATATCCTGCTCCAATGTTTTTTTACTGGTACTATACAAATCAGAATAAAACTTTAAAAATTGTAAATTTATATCTGTGGGAGAGGTAATATACTATCATGCTCATCTTTCATAGCTGAAATAATATTTTACATTATGATGTTTCTGCTGTTTAAGACAATGTGCCAAAATCTTACTAGGACATTCTCCATTTCTCAGTAAACAGGTTAAAACAAATTCCGCCTGTTGTGGAATATTATTCAACTCATCTTTAACGTTCCGCAGTTCATGATAAATTTGTGCAGTTGGGGAAATGGCAAAGTGGATTATAAGAGATTTCACTTTCTTATTAAGTATTTATTGCATTTTTTAAAAAGTATTATAAGAAGTGTAGGCAATAAGCTTTACTGGTCTCCCACTCAATGGTGCAAGAATCAACAGAACCCTCATTATCTTCAAAATACTCTAGTAACTTAGCAGAAACCTGATTTTTAAGTACCTCATCATTAAGAAGAGAAACATTAAGGCGCCAAACACCTTGGCAGATCTGAAAATTGCAACTCCAGGCAGACTGGGGCATGGTCTGAGATTATCAGTGAATCAATCTTACAATGTTACAATTGTAACGATCTTACTAATGTAAGATGTACATTGTACAATGTACAATGTAAAATTTTTACAATGTTAAAATTTGATGTAACAAAGAAGTGGAAACCAAAAAAATAATCTAATCAAAAGCAATTCTGATATACCGATGAAATAAAAATGGAGTCTTTCTCGCCAGGATGCAAAATTCTGCAACCATCAATCAAACCAAGTTCAACCATATAGGCCTGAAGTGTAAGCCTCACCACCATTTGCCTCTTAGGAGCAGGCATACTCCTATCCAATGCTGGGTCTAAAATCTCATTTATGAAATAAAATTGAACTGCATCGAGGAAGTATCAGTCACATAAATCTCACCAACCCAATATTTTCTCAACACATGTTCATCTACCTTCAACAAATGGGTTTCTTGTAAGAAGAAGAAGAAGAAGAAGAAGAAGAAGAAGAAGAAGAAGAAGAAGAAGAAGAAGAAGAAGAAGAAGAAGAAGAAGAAGAAGAAGAAGGCGGGGAGCCACATCAGTGTTTAGCTCTTTAACTTAGAAATAACTCTATTCTGCTTGTTTAAATTCTGCAGACTTTCCGTGAAATCACATTGAACATAGAAAAAAAAACATATTGTTTGCTGCTCCTCACCTGCAATTCTTACCAATTTTACCAATTTTACAAAAGTTACCTACTATTAAATGATACAATATAGAAATCCTTAATATGATACATTTCAGTCCAAAAATTTCAAAACAATTCAAACTTATATTTATTATATTAAACCATACCAAACCTATAAAGTTAAAGAAAATTAAAAATAACATTGAAAATAACAATGAAAAAAAACATTAAAAATCAAATAACCAAAAAGTGCCAACATCTCCCCCCAAAAAGAGAAGACCCCCAAAATATGGTGAAAATAATAAAGAAAAGAAAACCAAACAAAAAAAGAAAACAAAAATTAAGACACCAACTATAGTTTTCTCCTTTTTTTCTTTCTCTTTTCTTTGTTATGATTTTGTTTTGTTGAAACTTACAATAAAAAATAAATTTTAAAAAGTAGTAATACTACTTATTATTCAGTAGTAATAATAATCCAATTAAATTTAGGGCACTATCCTATGGCCTCCCAACATTTCGGGGGGGGGGGCATAGGATCATTTGGAGCCCCAGTTCTGAGGTCCTGTGGGGAGGGGAGGAGGCTGGGGCCGACAGCATATGCCGTATCCAAACAGCACCCCAGCGTCCTTCCCTCCCCCTCCATGGTGCTTCATCTAGACAGCCGAAAACAGCCTTCTAAATTAAATGCAGGGCGCAAGGTGCTGGGCAGTGGAGATTGCTTATGTGCATCAAGGGCAGAGGGCATTGGATTGTGCCCTTAGTTGTGGGGCTTAATTAGTCCAACTTATTTCAACTGGACTTAAGTGTAGCTATCTTTGAATTAGAGACAGGAGCTACAGTACATTATTAGAGACAGGAGCTACAGTACATTATTCCATATGGACCAAAATTGATTCTATTGAATAGAGTTATTCAATCACAGAAGCTTCCTGAAGAGCACAAAGTTCTTACTAGTAAAATCAGGGAAGTTTGTCTTACCCTATCTGAAATTTAGACCATGGAAATTTCCTCACTCAGAGATACTGAAGTGTGTAAACAGCACCTTCTCAGTATTGTGTGGCCTTCCACTATAAAACGCTGAATGGTGTTATTAATTTTTCAGCAACAGAGATGAAAGCATGTTGAGTTGACATTTTGTTTTTCTTGCAAATGATTCTCATCTTACAAAACATTTGATGTCCAGCAACACATTTGGTTCTCTAATAAGCTAATATAGAATGTAAACTATTCTAGTACATACCCATCATAAAGTAATAATGAAGTAATGAAGTAATAATGTCAATATTCTCAATACTCTTGATAAATATTGAAGAAATACTATTTTATTCACACAAAAAAATAACTTGCCATACCAGAGAACAATATTGAGAGTTATTTTTTATATTTCCCATAAAACTGAAAGAAAGAGACTTTACTTTCTGTTGCACAAATATTCTCTGGTGTCTATGACAAGATTACAACTTTGTAATTATTATGCACTATGGGTCAGATCCAGACTAAGTTAGTTTGTTGTACTTACATTGAAATCAATAGGGTTTAAATAATGACTAACTTGTCCCATTGATTTCAATGGAACCTAAGTTCTAACAGTGCATCCTACAGGACTTATTCCCAGGTAAGCATTATAGGATTGCAGCCCTCATCTGGATCTAACCCTACAATAAGATATTACAACCCAAAAGTGCTGATCTGTGCCACAGTTACTTCCTTCCTTATATCAGTTTGCACCTTTTCCCATTGATTTCATGGTCATGGTTTTGACTGGAGCCTTAATTTTGAATAAAAGTGACCCATGATCCCTGGAAACAAAGTGAATGGCATTCTTGTTCTATTTTAATCACTGATAAGCGTTGTATATTTTTTAAACAAAGCAATTGCTTATTTGTGTTACATTGTTGCAAATCCAGAATATATCTCAGTACTGTAGGAAAATGGGCAAAGGTGATAATGGATTTCTCTGACTATTGTGCTTTGCTGCTGACTTTATCAGACATTGTTCTAGGTGGATTTTATCAGTCTATTATCATGTATAAAATGTTATCAAATAATGAGATAATAATGCTGAACAAGCATAGATACTTACTAGTTGCCCCTAAAACTATGACAATCTGGGCCACATTGGCCTGCATTGCAGCCTGACAGAGTCCAGTCAGAGCTCTTTACACAATATCTAAAAAGCATTGTTCTTTTTAGCTTTGTGGCCACGACTGAGCCAAATTGTTCACAAAACATATATAGCAATTCACAGTCCAGAACCAAGGAAGCTGATAAAATTATCAACTGTGAGAGATTTGTGGATGTGCTCCTTTGCTAAGGGCGATGCTGCAACCGAGATCGACAAGACATGAAGGTAGATTCACACAACCACTTCCTGACCTATTTATGTAATCCATGCTGATTTTTAGTCTACACCAGGGTTCTCCAACCTTGGGTCCCCAGATGTTTTTGGCCTACAACTCCCAGCATGCCCCAGCCTATTCCATTACCATTTTGGGGCATGGGTGGGTTTCAAATGCTGGGGTGGCCACATCACCAAACAATGTATCCAATCCAAAAAGTCAAGTATGCCTCAGAAGTGACAGTATGGCTTGACCATGAGTTGCAATGGGATTTGTTAAATCCCGAGGAATAATTGGAATGTGAGAAGCCAAATGGCTAATCTGAAATTGTCCGTAGGTCACACCCAGAAACGACATGCATGTCCTTTCATATTCAAGACCGGCACACTCAAATATGAATATTATTTTTCTTTCTTCTTTTGGTCTGCCCTTTTCTACTGTTCTATCCTCACCTTTGTATTCCTTTCCCCCATCCCCATCTCCCATAGAATCATAGAATCATAGAAAAGTAGAGTTGGAAGGGGCCTACAAGGCCATCGAGTCCAACCCCCTGCTCAATGCAGGAATCCAGGTCAAAGCATCTCTGACAGATGTCTGTCCAGCCGCACCTTGAATGCTTCCAGACTGGGAGAGCCCACCACCTCCCTAGGTAGTTGATTCCATTGTCTTATTGCTCTGACAGTCAGGAAATTTTTCCTGATGTTTAGGTGGAATCTAGGTTCCTGTAACTTGAGCCCATTATTCCGTGTCCTGCAAACTGGGATGAACGAGAAGAGATCTTTGCCCTCCTCTGTGTGACATCCCTTCAAATACTGGAAGAGTGCGATCATATCTCCCCTCAGTCTCCTCTTCTGAAGGCTAAACATGCCCAGTTCTTTCAGTCTCTCCTCATAGGGCCTTGTTTCCAGTCCCTTTATCATCCTTGTTGCCCTCCTCTGAACCCTCTCCAGTTTGTCTATGTCCTTCTTAAAGTGAGGTGCCCAGAACTGGACGCAGTACTCAAGATGAGGCCTAACCAGTGCCGAGTAAAGGGGAATTATCACTTCCCGCGATTTGGAAGCTATACTTCTATTAATACAGCCCAAAATTGCATTTGCCTTCTTTGCAGCCACGTCGCATTGCTGGCTCATATTCAGTTTGTGATCTACCACAATTCCAAGATCCTTCTCACTTGTAGTATTGTTGAGCCAAGTGTCCCCCATTCTGTAACTCTGCATTTGGTTTCCTCTCCCTAGGTGCAGCACTTGGCATTTATCCCTGTTAAATTTCATTCTGTTGTTTTCGGCCCAGCGCTCCAGCCTATCGAGGTCACTTTGAATTTTGTTTCTGTCTTCCAGAGTATTAGCTGTTCCACCCAACTTTGTGTCATCTGCAAATTTGATAAGCATTCCCTGTACCTCCTCATCCAGGTCATTAATAAAAATGTTGAAGAGCACCGGGCCCAGGACCGAGCCCTGTGGTACCCCGCTCGTTACCTCTCCCCAGTTTGAGAAGTAACCATTGATAAGCACTCTTTGAGTCCGATTCTGTAGCCAATTGTGGATCCACCTGATAGTTGTTCCATCTAGCCCACTCTTAGCTAGCTTACTAATCAGGATATCATGAGGCACTTTGTCGAAAGCTTTGCTGAAGTCCAGGTATATAATGTCCACAGCATTCCCACAGTCCACAAGGGAGGTTACCCGATCAAAAAATGAGATCAGATTAGTCTGACAGGATTTGTTCTTGACAAATCCATGCTGGCTTCTAGTAATCACTGCATTGTTTTCAAGGTGCTTGCAGACTGACTTCTTTATAATCTGCTCAAAAATCTTCCCGGGGATTGATGTCAGACTGACTGGCCTATAGTTCCCAGGTTCCTCCTTCTTGCCCTTTTTGAAGATGGGAACAACATTTGCCCTCCTCCAGTCGTCTGGCACTTCACCTGTCCTCCATGATTTCTCAAAGATAATAGACAGTGGTTCTGAGAGTTCTTCTGCCAGTTCCTTTATTACTCTAGGATGCAGCTCATCAGGCCCTGGAGATTTAAACTCGTTCAGAGTAATCAGGTGCTCCTTGACAATTTGCCTATCAATCTCAAGCTGCAATTTTGCCCCTTCAGTCTGCATTTCAGGTTTGCCAGGGGGGTCATAGACCCTCTTTTGGGAGAAGACCGAGCTGAAGTAGGAATTGAACACTTCTGCCTTTTCTTTGTCTTCTGTTATCAATTTGCCATCCTCATTGCGTAGTTGAACCACCAGTTCTTTCTTCTGTCTTTTACTGTGCATGTATCTGAAGAAAGCTTTTTTGTTGCATATGTATGGGAGTTACACGGGGGGGGGGGGAACACCAGGGAAATACACTTCTTGTTTTCCCTACTTGTTTAATTTGCCTTGGAGAGCAGATATATTTATCTTTGTTCTATCCCTGATTTTTATCTTTAAAAACACCCTCTTTTTTAAATTTGTTTATGAATTTTAAGAATCCATTTTATATATAAAATTACTGCAGGCAAATTACAAATGTCATTTAAAAAGGCTATCAGATCAAATGTAGCACTAATAATACCAAGCCTATGGTTTTATCTACCTACCAAATAAACTGCTTGCTGCTTAAACTAACTAATATTTGTGCGTGTAAAAGGGGAAATAATGAGTCAAGACAGTATAAATTAGGGCCACGTTTATTGTATAATCAAACTCTGCGAAGGGAAGAAGTGCGGGTCACTAACTATACCATCCAGTGGCCACTACAGGTCTTTCGGGCGGCACATCCAACCCCAAGGGGTGGCGCCTGTAAATCCCCACCACCACCACCAGTTTTACACCATCCTGGTGCTGGGAGGCTTTCCCAATGTCACCACCTCACGGAGCTGCAAAACTCTGAGCGGGAGAGGTGAGTCAGCCTCAAAGGTGATCCTTATCTCCCACACTGCCGCTGGGCTCCCTCCAGGCATGGGATGTCTCCTAACAAGAGACCACCCCTTTCCACATTGGTAAAAAGCCTGTAAACCAAGGCCATGCCCAATTAACAGGACGTGGACACCATTTGCAGCACCACACCTGCAAGGTGAACTATGTATTGCTCCCAGCAGCTACTGGATGATTTTCATTGGCCAAAGCCGCCACATCAGGGCAAGCTGTGACATCAGGGCCATGCCAGGTTGAACCAGGTTGTTGCCCCCATCTGCAGCACCACAGGTGCAGGGTCGACAATGCATTGCACTTCCGGACACCACTGGATGTTTTCAAGTTGGCTAGTAACACAGGCAGTGCCCCGTAGATCAAGCTGGACCTCCACAAATGCAGCTGTCCAAATCCCCAAATGCAAAAGCAGTCAAAGCCCTCACCAAAACACTGTCCTCCACAGAGGCTGAAGACTGAGCCGCCACCTAAAAAGGAAAGGAAGGTCGTGCTAACGACAAAGCAGACCCCAACTAAATGTTGTGGATTATGTCCTATGGGAAAGCAGAGACAAGGTTGGGCACTTCCCACAAAGAATGGGAATAGGAGCCCCACCAACTTCTCTGGTGCTCATTGGCTATCCCTGCACTCCAAGAATGCAGGGGAGAACAAACTGCACCAGTAGATGGGCCGCCGGTATAGGAGGCATTAATTATTCCTAAATAGCGGGAACTTATCCGCCTGCATGTTGGAGGCATGGTGCAATGGGCTAATGCTTGGAGCAAGGCCCACCTAGTACTCTCTACCTATATCCGATGGTACTTTTGGTAACCGTTAAATTTACGTAAGTCACCGGAACCATAAATGTATTCAAATACATCCCAGGCTGCTGGCGATGCCATTATCAGGTCCCAGAACAGGCCAAGTAGTAGAAAGTGTGCAGTTGAATTCCTGGCTATTCCGCTTGGAGGTGCAAAGCTATCTAACTAAGAAATTGAAACAAGTGAAATCAGATCGTATGTTGCTTGTGGGCAAATTGTTGGGCATGGCACAACACCCATCATTAGTCCCAAACATGTCCCAGTTTGCATGGGTCAGGAGGCGTGACAGGACTGGGGAGCCCACCTGACAAATCATCTCTTGCCACCAGATGAGAACGCTGTCGGCCTGCACCCAGCTGCAACGATGTGGCTTCTAAATCCCAACAGCCTGAAGGAACAGCCCACGCCACTAAAGGCAAACACTGTTAGCCAACTGAATGACAGCAGGGCTGGTATGAATTGCTCCCAGGACAATGCCACCCAGCTGCAACGTTGCAGTCTCTAAAGGGTTTAGAGACAGCATCAGGGCCGGCCAGGAAGCAACACCCAACATACAAATTGAAGTGCCCTGCAAATGCCTTCCCCAGGGTAAACTTATAGGATCGTGGTATATGTCGACTGAGTACTCGGGGCAATGAAGTATAGCTAAAGCTTTCCCCTCTGGGTACCACGACACTCACGTTGTCTTCACATGGCACTGGTTGGGGGCAGGTAGACCCATACTCCCTACAGCTGCCCAAAAGGTGTTGGAAGCCGCAGGCTGTGACGCAAGTTGCGCTCTGGGCCTCCCTGGCAGAAGCTGTGTGGGCCGGTGAATGGGGAGGCTGCAATGGTGCTGGGAGCCACAGCGAGGCCCACATGGAGCCGGGGGGCTCCGGTAGGAGAATGAGGTGCAGCGGCACTGCTGCATGAGGAGAGAAAGCCGCAGCGGAGAAGTGCAGTGGCACAAAGTAGCTGCTGAAGGAGTGCAGCGGGGCCTGGACAACCAGTCAGGCCGTTCAAGGTAGGTGACCCGGGGGAGGGGGCCACAGCCGTACTAAAGCCTCCCCTACCCTGCAACTAATTGCAAGCAGGACAGCAGGGATGCGGTAGAGCGGAGCGGTGCAAAGCAGGGAGCCCAGCAAACCAAGCCAGCCGCTCAGGGCGGGGGCCTGGAAGTAGGCCACGGCTGTGGTACATGCCACCAAGCCCACCCCAGCCCCATCCAGCAGGCCACAGTAATTCCCGAGCACAAAGACCTGTGAGGAGCAGGTTACAGCAGCGGCAGAGGCACCCCCGCAGCACTACACAGACAACCAAACCGTCCGTATGAACACCACGCTGGGTCTTGATAAGGCAAGAGAAGGCAAAGCAGGACCACATGTCTGTAGGCAATGCAGCACAAAGGACTCTTTTTATCATGAGAGCCACAAAAGAAAGAGGCCAAAGGTGGAGCAGCCAGGCCTAATATCATCCCTGGTGCCCCGCCCACACAGAGCCTTATTGGAGGGTGAGATAACCCCATAGTGGTCTCACTCTCATTCCCCCCCCACACACAAAATTCTCCTCGCCCACAGCTGTGCATGGTTGGGGGAAGTGTATTAAAATAACACAACTACAAAAAAGAAAAATTATTTTAACTAAATATCATTAATTTCTACATACTATATTTAATCCAAAAATCTTACTCAAAAACATTGTTTGATCATTATAGAAAAAACCGCAAAAATACATTGTTTCTGAATTATAGAAAAAACCTTTAATACCATCTGATCCTAATTGATCCAAATGGTTCAGACATTTCTAATAGCCTTTCTGACCTTTATAAAAAGAATTGTCAGTATAAAAGGAACCACCTCCCACCTATAATGTACTTCATGTAACAGTGGTAAAATTGTCCCAAAGTGACAAATGTCAGCACTTGAGAATGACTTATTTTTCATAATATTATTGTAATAAATTTCACCAGAATAGATACAGTAAACATTTCCCAGACATCCTAAGCAAAATGCCATAGGGCAGTGATGGCGAACCTTTTTGAGCCCGAGTGCCCAAACTGCAACACAAAACCAACTGATTTATTTCAAAGTGCCAACACTGCAATTAAACCTGAATTTAAGTTTTAGTTTTAGAAAACTAAAAACTAAGTTTTAGAAAAACAACTCATACAGTTGTCCGAAATAATTAACATCTTTTGTCTTAAAAGAAAAACACAATAACAGAGTTTTCTATGATACAAACAGTTTTTTGTTGGGGGAAAAAATCAACTCAAAAAATTATTATAGTACTACACTGTACACATAGCCTGAAGGGAATTTATACAAACTTTTAAAATAATTAGGCACATGTATTTTTGGATAAGGGATTCTCAACTTGTAATATGATTATATGCCAGACTGAAATTGTATGGGGCAAGCTTTACCCCGGGTCCTTTCCCTGCTTCTACAGGTGTTGGATTAGTAAAAGTAAAAGTCAACCTGTACTAGGATGAGCAAGATAAACAAGAAAACTAAACATGCTTAACACATTTTAAACACTTTATGTCTTGGACTGCAAACACTGCATTAGGTAAAAGTTTGCATTGGGCATGCTTTTGCACAATTAATGTGATTTTTGCTATTGCATGCATGCTGATAATTTGTCAAACCTTGGCTCATACTCCGTTAGTTTGAGAGCAACACATGCAGCACTCAGGTCAACTGTTAGGGCTTTACATCCAAGCCATGCTCTGTGCATCATTCTTCAAAATCTTTTAAATGTGATAACAATGTAGACAAGAATTCTGTAACAGGAATTCTAGAATAAAATGATGATGATCAATCCCTGGGAAAATTTTGGAGCAGATTATAAAAAAGTCAGTTTGCAAGCACCTTGAAAACAATGCAGTGATTACTAGAAGCCAGCATGGATTTGTCAAGAACAAATCCTGCCAGACTAATCTGATCTCATTTTTTGAGATAGTCCCTTGTGGACTATGGGAATGCTGTGGACATAATATATCTGGACTTCAGGAAAGCTTTCGACAAAGTGCCTCATGATATCCTGATTTGCAAGCTAGCTAAAAGTGGGCTAGATGGAACAGCTATCAGGTGGATCCACAATTGGCGACAGAATCGGACTTAAAGAGTGCTTATCAATGGTTCCTTCTCAAACTGGGGAGAGGTAACGAGCGGGGTACCACAGGGCTTGGTCCTGGGCCCAGTGCTCTTCAACATTTTTATTGATGACTTGGATGAGGAGGTACAGGGAATGCTTATCAAATCTGCAGATGACACAAACTTGGGTGGAACAGCTAATACTCTGGAAGACAGAAAAAAAATTCAAAGCGACCTCGATAGGCTGGAGCGCTGGGCCGAAAACAATAGAATGAATTTTAATAGGGATAAATGTCAAGTGCTGCACCAAATGCAAATAGGAAACCAAATGCAGAGTTACAGAATGGGAGACACTTGGCTCAACAATACTACAAGTGAGAAGGATCTTGGAATTGTGGTAGATCACAAACTGAATATGAGCCAGCAATGTGATGTGGCTGCAAAGAAGGCAAATGCTATTTTGGGCTGCATTAATAGAATTATAGCTTCCAAATTGTGTGAAGTGATAATTCCCCTTTACTCGGCACTGGTTAGGCCTCATCTTGAGTACTGTGTCCAGTTCTGGGCACCACACTTTAAGAAGGATGTAGACAAACTGGAGAGGAGGGCAACAAAGATGATAAAGGGACTGGAAACAAGGCCCTATGAGGAGAGACTGAAATAACTGGGCATGTTTAGCCTGAGGGGAGATATGATAGCACTCTTCCAGTACTTGAAGGATTGTCACACAGAGGAGGGCCAGGATCTCTTCATAGATTTCATAGATCATAGAGCTGGAAGGAGCCTACAACAAGGCTATCGAGTCCAACCCCTGTTCAATGCAGGAAACTAGAGGAGGGGTCTCCTATCCAAGTAATAACCAGGCTTGACCCAGCTTAGCTTTCCACGCTCACACAAGCTGAGCCAGTGTAAGCCACAGGCCTGTATCTCTGCAAAGGGAAGGCACACTGTTCCCGGAAGCACTGCAATACCAGGTCAATGCATGGAGGGGACAGAGCAAGCTCGTGTTCCACCTTCTTGATCAACCCAGTTTGCAGGACACGGAATAATGTAGTAAACAGTAAAAACGGCATTTACGCAAATTGCGGCTGTTTTTACTGTTTGCTATACTTTACGTAAATGGTGTAGCGCCAGAACCCGGAAGTCACCGTTTTCTACATTAAAAAACATAGCGCCGGAACCTGGAAGTCCGGCGAGCGCCTCAGGTGGCGCTCTCAGGGTGCTTGGCTCGGCTCGCGTGGCGGGAGCGCTCACTGAGCGCCCCGCGAGTCGGGTGCTGGACTCAGTGCCCATCCCTAGCTTGCAATCCATGGTTCCCTTTAAGTATCTTGCTACTCTCTTTACTGTGACGAAGTCTTTTTCTGTGGGATTATTGTTTTTCCTGCTAAGGATGGCAGCAGTGGCAATGTCTGGTCTGCAAGTGTTACTTATATAGTAGTTCTGTAGGGCTTACTTTCTTGGATATCTTTCTGGAACTCTGCAATCGTGGGTTTGGCTACAGTGTGGGCTTCACTCAGTCCAAGAGTCTCTAGCAAGTTCACAATTTTGTTTTTCTGGCTTAGGCGAGAAATTTCTCCCTTTCAGTTTGTATGCCATTGCCAGGATAAAACGTAGCATTGCCCAATTCTTTGATTTCCACTTCTTTGTTAAGATGACTAACTACTTCCATGTAGTCTTTCTTCCTCTGTGAAGCTACAATCAAATCATCTACATGAGCTAGAATAATAGTGAGGTGTCCATTTCTTTGCTTTGTGTACAGACACTGGTCATGCTTGCTCTGTACAAAGCCTAGTGCTTGCAGCATGGTGTCAAGTTTACAATTCCAAGCGTGTGCAGACTGTTTCAGTCCATACAGTCCTTTGTGCAGCTTGCACACTAATTCAGGATGCTTTGGGTCTTTGAAGCCTTGTGGTTGCTCCATGTAAAGCTCCTCTTCAATTTTACCATCTTCACATCCAGGTGCCTCACCTCCATGTTCCTTGAAGCTGCTATGCTTAGAAGCAGTCTAATGGTGGTGTGCCGAACTACTGGTGCAAATGTGGCATCAAAGTCTTCTCCATACTTCTGCTGGAAACTTTTGGTGACCAATCGTTCTTTATGGCATTCTACAGTTCCATCTGCGTGGTACTTGGTCTTGAAAACCCATCTAGAGCCAATTGCTCTCTTGCCATCTAGTAGTTTGGTCAGGGTCCAGGTTTTGTTTCTCTTTAGGGCATCTATCTCTTCCTGTGCTGCTTGTCTCCACTTGCTTGCCTCGGCTGGTTGCATCTCCTCTACTTGTTGTATTTTATTTATTTATTTGCTGTATTTATGGATCGCCCATCTGGCTGGCAAACTGGCCACTCTGGGCAATGTACAACATGATGAAATATAAAGTAGATATAAAACAATATAAAATTTTAAAATATTAACCCACCCCATATTCCCGACTGAATAGCCATGTTTTTAGTGAGCGGCGGAAGCTCAGCAGAGAGGGGGCATGGCGGAGGTCACTAGGGAGAGAGTTCCACAGTGTGGGGGCCACACTGAGTCAGCTCTGGTAATATTCCCTGGGGAATATGGATGTGATCTCAGTTGGTTTGGAGAGCTCAAGATCTCCCACATGGATTCTCTGGTGAATCTGATTCACATGAATTCAGGCATGATTTCACACGGAATCTCTTCCTGCAGACCCCACACTCATAGGGTTCCTCTCCTGCATGGATTCAGCAAATGGACATTGAGGGTGGACTGCTGGTTGAAGCACTTCCCACATTTGGCACATGAATAGGGCTTCTTTCCAGTGTGAATCCTGTAGTGTCCATGCAGGTGGGATTTGATGGTAAAACTTTTCCCACACTCAGAGCAGGCATAATTTCTTTTCGACACAGTGATTCCTAACCGGGGCCTGTTTCTCATCATTTTAATGAAATTTCCTTTTTGGGGAGCTGCATTTTTGGGGAACTTGCTTCCAAGCTGAAGGTTCTGCTGCCAACGCTGATCTTGTAAGGCAGGAAAAGCGACTTGCAGGAAAGTCTATTAGCCACTTTGATCTTGGTTCTGACCCAACTCTTAAGGCATGGTGGTTGTTTAAGGAAAGGTTTTCAGGCTCAGCTTTGGAATTATGTGGATGAGAGGTCAGGTGAGTCCTTAGTAGCTCTGCAGTCTTTGGCAAAGTGACCCTTTTTATTGCAATTGAAACTTCTCTTTGGTTGACTCCTGTCCTTCTCTGGGGGCGGAGCTTCATGTATCTCTGGACCTTGTAATTAGATCCTTCAGGAGTCTGGGGGTTTGCAGAATAAGACGTGATGCATTCTGCTCTCAAGGCTTTTGCCAACTCATCCAAGTTGTGGGATTCATTTCCCTTGGTATTTATTGTTACAAATGGGGCAAAAGAATCTCCAAGACATGCAAGGAAATGATTACATTTCTGTTTTTCTGTTAGTTCAAAATCTGTGGTTCTTAAGTCTGCCACTATATGCAAGAAACTTCTGATATACTCATCACAGTCCTGCTTTCTATTTAGTTGCAACTTAAGTATTTCTTTCAGTATTAGATACTGTGATTTTGGACTCTCAAATGCAAACACAGACTTAATTTTTTGCAATTCCTTTGCACTTTCACAATCAATGAACTGATCATGAAATATGCCATCATTTGCTAGCGATGTCAAGTCCAGTGAACATCAGGCTTATTGCTTTACCATCAGCCATATTCCATTTTTCACTCATTCCAGTATTACCATCATTATCTATGGGCTTGTCTGTAGTCAGGACAGATTCTGCATTCATTCCTCGCAAAGCAGCTTTCAAAGAATATTCCCATGCTCTGTAATCAGGCTTGGTGCAAGGCAGTTTGGTGCCCTAGGCAAGATCAGATATTTAGCGGCCCCCCCTTCCCACTTGAGCCCTCCAGCCCTATGCCCATTATGAAAAAAAAAGTCAATTGGCAAAACCTAAAAAATTTATTATCATAAACATTGACAAACATACATAAAATACATGTATGTATTTGCTATATAGAAATTTGCTATATAGAAAAATTCCTGGTGAAATGTGACAGAAACTACATTTAATGTTTAAAACTTCATTTTCCTTTTTCTTGGCAAACTGGCAAACCAAACTGGCAAACCATTTCTTTAATGTCTAAAGAAGATGCTGAGATTCAATTGAAATGGTTGCCAAGCCGATTCCAGCTCCATCCCTGCATGCCCAGCCTCCTGCTGTCCGCCAGGAGGCTTGGGGCGGGCGAGGAGGCACGATCCCTGGAGCCCGTACGCTCCCGCTACTCCACCGCAGCTGCCCGCCCCACCCCGTCCACCCACGCACATCTGCCTGGGCGTGGGAGGGGACAGCTTGTGCAGCAGTGCAGCCGCTCACCGGCTATATT
Organism: Shinisaurus crocodilurus; assembly: GCA_021292165.1. Lineage (NCBI taxonomy): Eukaryota > Metazoa > Chordata > Lepidosauria > Squamata > Shinisauridae > Shinisaurus > Shinisaurus crocodilurus. Next base: position 124,962,006 of record CM037877.1, read on the forward strand.
TGCCCGCTGCCACGCAAGGCACCTCGTACCTGGCGCACCTCCTCCGCAGCCATCGCCGCCCAGGGGAGCGTCAGAACTGAGCCAGCTGTGCCGGGTCTCCTCTGCCGGTACAGTTCAAAGGGTGACGGGGCGGCTTCCCCAGCGGCTGCCTGCCACGTCGGATCCGGCCAGCACCGGCATGGAGGCGGGGAGGGAAGGAAAGCAAGTCAAGATATTATTATTGGCTGTGCCGCCGCCACCCCGGGCAATCGGCTGTCCCGCCAAACAGCTGGGTGAAGATCAGCTGTTTGGCACAGAAAATTAAAGGGGCGCCAAGCGATCCCCGCGGTGTGTGTGTCTGTTAAAAATTAATACTTTTTCCTCACTCTGTCCACAATGGAAAATGAATTTATCATTTTAAATTCTCATACAGGCTCTGTTGCCAAATGTGAAAATGAGGGAGAAGTTCTACAGATCCCCTTTATCACAGACAATCCTTGCATAATGTGCATTTGCCTGGACCCACCCACCCCCGCCCTCAACATCCCTGTGCCCATCCTTACCTGTCAAGAAGGAGGACGCCAGAGCCATGGGGGGTCCAAGGTGGTGCAGCAAGAGCCAGGCGGCGAAGGTTAGCCCGGGGAAGCAGAGCAGCTGAGCCACCGCTCAGCCAAATCTACTGAAAAGTTGATACTATTCATTTCCATGGGGTTTACTTCCACGTAAATATGCTGAGGTTTGCCAATTGACTTTTATTTCACAATGGGCATAGGGCTGGAGGGAGGGAGGGCTCAAGTGGGAGGGGCGCGCTAAATATCTGATCTTGCCTAGGGCACCAAACTGCCTTGCACTGGCCCTGACTATGACAGGACCTAATAATGTCATCCACAACACCAAGGGTTCATACACTTGCTCATCTTCCAATGTGAAATATGACATCATTTGCTAGCGATGTCCTATGGCAGTCTACATAGGACAAAAAGGCCAGTTTCTATGCAAAAGAATAAATGGACGCAAATCTGACATCAGAAATGGCAATATTAAAATAACAGTGGAAGAATATTTTAACCTCCCAGAAGGTTGTCCCTCTCCCTGACATTAAGGTGGCCATTCTTGAACAAGGAACTTCAAAGACAGATTGCAACATGAAACAGCTGAACTACAATTCATCAAGAGGTTCAACTCTATCTCCTGTGACTTGAACAGAGATTAAATTTTTTTTTATCACACTACACATTTTAATCAGCTCATCAGTGCAAGGATATCTTTCTTATCACCCAACAACTGTTTTGATTAATGATTAAGCATTGGATCCAGGATCTGCCTTCCATAAGAGAAAAGGAACATCCATGAAATGAAGGGACCTTCCATGAGAGGAAGGGCTCTGCTTGCAGAAGGTCCCTCCACCTAATGTTTTTTTGTAGGGATGGCCGAGAATTTCGAGGGGGGGAGGAACAGAGTGAAATCGCCCCGCTCCCCTCCCTAAGCTCAGTGAGACTTACCTGGCCCCGGCTCGTCCCAAGTTCCCATGGGGAAAGGAGCTTCTAGGTCCCCGGCGTGTCATTTCCAGGTCCCTGGCGCTGCATTTTTTACGTAAATACCAAGGTAAACGTCCTTAAAATGGTTGCAAATAGCAAATCTGACCTGCCGGGGACCCAGAAGTCCACCAAGCACCGCAGCTGCCGGGCGCCAAGCGCCACGGGATGAGCGGGGGGGGGGGGGTAAGTGGCCATCCCTAATTGGGATTCCCTTATCAGAGTTCATCCCATTCAGTAGAGTCTCCTGACTCTCTCTGTCAGGGTGCTGTAGGGGCTGCTATGTGAAGGTGAAGGCAGGGAAGTCCACTTCTGCCAGTGTACTCAATTCAGCTTAAATCTGGATCCAACCCAAGGTAATTATAGCACTGTCTGTGCTTTCTGCCATTTGTTTTCCTATGGCCTCACTGGTTAGGGGGGAAAAAACCCAACCATGTGTATATATACTTGTAATGCATCTTATGAAGTGGACCCCAATCCACAAAAGCATATGCCATAATAAATTTGTTAGTCTTTACAAGCATCTCTGTTGTTCCTTCAAGTGTCTTCATGTGTACTTAGAATAATCACTGCCAATAGTCAATAATTGCCAGCTTGTTTAGTCATTTGGCAGCCAAGTCCTGTCATATAATGACATAATCAATAATGTGCTTATGACTCCTCTTACTACTTATAAGCTTTCAAGGGCCAACAGTCTGATAAAATGTATATTTATAAAAATAAATAATGTATATTAAATGTATATTTATAAAAATATATACATTAAAATATTCCTCATTCTGCAATACGCATCCAATGTCTCTTGCAAATGTCAACATGTGAGTAACTTAAATTTGATATTAAACATGTTGTATAAAACATTTAAATTACATGTATATGTAATGGCTTGGATCCTGAGTAGTATGAGCAGAAGGTAGTTCCCCATCCCTTCCTCCTCACTCCATGCCCATGTTGATTAACCTCCCAAAGTGTGTGTGGGGGGGGGAGCTGCTGGGAAAGGAAGGAATTGCCCAAAATCAGGTGATGGCAATGGCATCTTCCAAAGAGGCTTTTCTGGGGGTGCTGGAAGGGTGATCAGAAAGGCTCCTTGTGTGAGCTTCCTTCAACTCATAGGACTTAGAATCCAAGGAAATGGCCATCTGTCAGGGATGCTTTGACCTGGATTCCTGCATTGAGCCTTGTAGGCCCCTTCCAATTCTACTTTTCTATGATTCTATGATTCTATGAAACATATGTCACTAGTGATGTCATTGGAATCCAAATATCTAACCAAATTTCCCCCCCCAAATCTATTACCTTCCCTTTAAAGCACCTGCAGAGTTTTTATCTGGATATAGAAGTATATATGGGAATGTACCCTACTACTGTACTACATGTAGCATTGTGCAAACGAGCCTCGCCGGGGCAGAACGAGGCCGAGCATGACCCCGCTCACACCCCAGCAAGGCCTTACCTCCTCTTCGGGGCGGCTCGCACACTCCGCAGAGAGCCGCCCCCGCCGCTCATTCCTGCGGAGAACTGCCCGCTCTCCTCGATCAGTCCCGTCGCGTCACTTCCGGGACCGGAAATGACGCGACGGGACCGATCTGCGCCTGCGCAGAGGCCCATTTCCTCCCATTTCCCGGCCTGAACGTGGAGAGCCAGGTAAGTGGCTTGTTTGAGCGGCGCTGCGCGCCGCTCAAAAAAACAAGGCGGGGCAGGGGCGGGGGGGCGAAATAAGACTCGGGCAGCGCGCCCAGCCTTATTTCCACGTCTAACTACATGTAGCTCTTCAAAATGGCTTTCCAGGGCAGAAGAACAACAGACCTATCTGGAAAAGCAGTAGGTTTTTCACAATAGCGTAGCCTACTTCTCTCATTAAGACCCTCATAGAGTCACTTGTGGCATACATTTGAATATGGTCCTAAATTAAAATCACCCTGCACCATCAGAGCTGGCAGAGCTTCTTCCTAATGTGCTGACCTTTCATGTTCATAAAGATTTGAACATGGTGGTTCTGAAGGCTCTACCATGTGACCTTATCTGCCTTTGGATTAGTTATGTGATGTGGCTGTGGGGATTTCACCCATGCCAGCAGGTCTTAGAGGAGTTTCCTGTTGCAAGAACAAAAGAGAAGTGGTTTACACAAATAACTTCCCATATGGAATGGCACCATGTGGTGCAATTTCCAGGCAAGAACTGCACTGCAATTTGAACCTATGAACTGGACCATAGTCTTGAACTGCTGCTGTAGAGGGACATTAACCCTCTATGTCACTTAGCAAATGTCACTTAGCCTGACTCTTGCTCATTTGGAAGAGCAGAATTCAAAAATCCACGGAATTCTTAATACCTACGTATAAACTGGGCTGAAGCAAAAGCTGATTCATTTGGATTCAGTTGGGTAAATAGAGTGGGGGCCTAAGACCTCCAGGAAACCAACCTACCATAAAATGACATTGGAACATGAACATTTCTATAGGACCCATTTCCTATTTATTTAAAATATTTATATCCACCTACTAACCGTAATTTTCACAGAAGCTTTCCTACTTGCATAAGGATTGTTCTTAGATCAAAAAAGTATTTTACTGTTTGCAGTGGACTCTGCACCACAGCCTAGTGTTCCTCAAAATGCTAGTGTTTAAGTGTACTTTGAATGTTGTGAATGAAAAAAGCCTACTGTAGGAATTTGATGCTCACAGAAAAGAGAAGGCAACCATGTTAAACATAGAACTGGATTTCAGTGTTCAAACACTAGGTGTCGCAATTAACAGTAAATGAACACATTTGTTTTAACTCTCAGAAAATACTGTGGATACTGCACGGTGATGTACAGGTTCAGGTTCTGATTTGGGTTTTTGCTTAGAAAAACTGAGGGTGGCATTAAAACCACTACATTCATCATTGTACGTATATAAAATATATTGTGTGACTAAGACCAAGCAGGAATAACCCATGCAATATGACTTCATTTGCTTCAGGGAGCTGAAATGGTTTCTGTTAACACTCTTTTCTGCATATCATCAATTTGCTTTTGAATCATATTCTTCCTATTGTCGCTGTAAGCTTACTTGTTGTTTTTTCTTTCCTTTTCTTCATGCTGTCGTTTAGAGCCCTACAGAGAGACAAGTATGGGAGTAAAGCTAAACATTGCATATCAAATGTAATTTTTTAGTTCACTTTTTAATGCATCATATATCAATGATGTAGATATTTAAAACAGTTCATCTCTCACAATGCAGAAATCAATAATACTAAACCATATTCAATAAGTATTCATAAAGATTAGATATTTCTGTTAAGTCTATTTTCATTTTGGCTTTCATCCATTATGTTTTAGTTTTATATAACTGTGTATGAGAATGCAATTTCTTTTTGATTAAAAACATTTTTGTCTGCAAAGTCATACTGTTTTCTCCTATTGCTGTGGCACATTTCATGAGAGCTACACTTCATTTTCAATGCAAGGCAACCCCTTTATTTTCCTAAAAAATAATAAGAGATCTTGCAGCTAATAATTCTATTCATTAGCAGAAGAAAGAAGGAGCAATGCCTTAATTGCATTAATTGGTCATGATCCATAACCACTCTGGAGTAACAGTTACTCACAGATCTTTGCAACTACCTGTTGTTATGTCCCTTAAACACTGGATTGTTCATAAAGATTTATACTGTGAAAATAAATGGCTTCAATCTACATCTGTGATGGCTATTCCTATCCACAACTTTTTCAGACTCTGAAGCACAGATTAGATAGATATCCAGCAAATCAGAATGTAAGGAGTGACATTTTAGGGATATTTCAATTCAGAGAAATTGTGTACAGTGGCACTTCCCACTGCTAAGCAGACATGTTGTCTGTACTGCATCACAGATGAAGATTGAATTCACTATTTTCAGAGAATACACTAACAGTGTATTAAAGGTCTTTCTTGCTGATGTGAAAAGCGAACAAATTGTCAACAAACTGCTTTTCTAATCCAACAGTGTTGGCTCAGCCTCAGACTTGTCTGCTATCTCTGGCAACAGCATCTGAATTAACAGGAAAAACATATGGAAGTATTAATTGTGTCTTATGTTTTGTGTGTATCTAAAGGATTAATTAAAGAAACTCAGGTGGATCATGAGCATCTGAAGACTGACTGTTGTCTCCCATAGGACATGTCACCCAGACGGCTCTTTTGGCACTTCCAACCCCGACTATCTCAGATCCATATAACCCCGACTATCTCAGACTGCACAGATCCATATAACTGACAGAACCCAAACAGGAATAGTGTCATAATAATAGGACCAACTAAAGGACCAACTAAAGCATTGAGTTTTTGAGTTTTACAGAACTCTTTGTCATGCTTAACATTAAAAAAGAAAAAAGGAGAAGGACATCTTGTTTGTGTAGGGCATGGTAGAAGCCCTGTCTGAAATATGTTGCAGTCTTAAAATGGTCATTTAGGACTACTTTGGTTTTTTGTGTCCAGTGCAAAAGTCCCAGATTACAGCAGGACATGCTGGGATAAAGAATCAATGGACATTCTCCCTTTCAAAGTATAGAAGTCCACAGTTATTCAAATCTCTCAATCATTAGTCGGAACTCATAGGTAAGTCAAAAGGGAAGAAGAAGAAAAAAAAACATGGTAGCCTTTACATGAATAAAGCTGGATATGTATTAGAGCTGTCTGACAAGTTTTATTAATATCTGCCAGAAACATAAAGGACTGACCTAGGCTATGTAGTCCACATGGCTGGCTTCCTGCAGTGGGTATGATGTAGTGTTGGTGGATGGGGAGATTTCAACTTTCCCCCGGTCCTCTTACCATATTGTCTTATATGCTACAGTCTTATGCTACAGCGTGAAACTGGGAGCAGAAAGCTGCCATTGGAATATGCCCTTACAGCATTTTTTACATGAGGCTTAAAGCACTTTGGTTTGTAACACCAACATAAAACCTACATTTTATAAAACCAGAATGCTCATTTATAAAATGTACAAATATCTCACCTCTACTTTTAACAATTATCAGCCATTCACCTAAACAGTGAGAGAGATTTTCAAAGGAAGATTCAAAGATGAAACCCACTCAGGCTCTCTGAGCAGCTAAGTACCAAGAGGACTCAGATTTGGATGCTTTCACAGAGTTTGTTCTCCCCGTCAGTTGGCACAGGAACTACCAACCAATTTTGGTATTGGAAAAAAGTCAGGACCAGCTTTTATTTACAGTCTTTAATGAAAAAATGTATAATTATACCAACATCTGAAAGGGTGCTTTCAGATGAGGCTTTTATCATGCCGTCACCCTGCCTCATTCATGAAATTTTATGGGAGGTCCAGATGACAACGTCTTCTACTCATAATCCTCCCATGTTTTCCCACCATTTCTTCTTTTTTCTTAATGCGGAAAATCCATTAAGTAAGAAATGACAGAATAGCTGCACAGTAACTTCTGATTGTAAGCGCCAAGACCCCTTTGTCTGGAAGCACCCTTAGTTATTTGTATAACTAACCACACCATCAACCAAAAAAAATCCTTATTCCTAGGCAATGGGTATGTCTCATTTGAAATCTTTATTTTATTTATTTATTTATTTATTACATTTCTACCCTGCCTTTTTTCCTGCAAGGAACCCAAGGCGGCCTCCTCTCCATTTTATCCTAACAACAACCCTGTGAGGTAGGTTAGGCTGAGAGTCAGTGACTGGCCCAAAGTCACCCAGTGAGTTTCATGGCCGAGCGGGGACTAGAACCCGGATCTCCCGACTCCCAGTCCAACACTCTCACCACTACGCCACACTGCAATAGTTATACAGCTGCAATATAGCTGCAATAGTGAAACCAGCACCAAAACAATAATAATAATACTAAATTGCCGCCTAGGGCATTTATGTATAGGTGGGATATAAATTGAATAATAAATAAATAAATAATAACATAACAACAACATGGATAAGTTAAATCTTCCAAAATAAGATGCAAAAACATCACGGTTTTATTACATTCCTCTAAAAAGCTGCAGCAAAAGTAAAAGTTAATCTGTGTTAACAGATGCAACTATTAACACAATTCCATATATAGCAATCACAATTAATCCAGAGAGATGAGTGAAGCAATCCTAGGGGGACTGGGGAGGGAGAATTCATGGCAAATGAACCACTACTTCCTAAACCAGCCTGGGCAAAAGTTGGGGTGGCCATTAAAAAAAAGGAAGAAAGGCCTTTTTCTTGGTGCTGGTTTTTTCTTTTATTTATCTTTGCTCCCATTGGTTTCAATGGGAGGGAAAATAATGACGGTTCCAGGGCTGGTATCGGGGGGGGGTGCATTTGGGGGCATGTCCAGGAAAGGAGAGGGCTTTAGGAGCAGGATCTTGGTGGGAAATTAATTGAAGAGGAATTGATTTGGGTTGATATGAGGGCATGCAAATTAATTGAGGAATTTATTGGGGGGTGATTTGTATCATCACCACCACTTGTATCATTTGTATCATCACCACCATTGAACTAGCCACATTTTCTAACCTATATCTATGGTTACATACAGATGATCATTTTATTATTATTTTATTTTAAATATATATTATCAAGTTTATGAAACTGTTGTTTTGGTTGCTGTACTCTAACATCTCAGGAGTGTAGCAGCAGTTGCAAAGCATATAATGGTAGGGGGGGGGGAGTGCTTCACAACTGAAGAGATACACTTGGCTGATAAGTGTAATTGTAACACCATTAAGTCCAGGGTCTAAAATTATCTAGTGGGGTCGCTGTGTGTGTATGTGTATGTGAGTTTTAAATCAGGGAAATGATAATGGGAGGAAGGATTAAAGTCACTTCCCCCAACACCACTATCCAAGTCTGAGTCCCATCCCCCCTAAAGCAAAAACAGTGGGAGATCTGGTTACAGATCTCTTGCTGCCTTGTCTAGTTTGGCCCTTAAAGTAATGCAATAAACGGGTAATGTTTCTGCATCATATTTGGGAAGTTTATAAACATTAATTCTTCTTGGATTTGCTTTGCCTGGCAGCAATGAGCAATTAGATATCAATGGGACACATGGGGCCCTCCAGATGTTGTTGGCCTGCAGCACCCATCACCTCTGGACATTAGCTATGCTGACTGGGGCTGATGGGAATTGGACTCAAGCAACATCTGGAGGGCAACAGGTTCCCCACTGCTAAATTAGGGATTACAAATATATTTCAAAACTTAAAAAATGATTATCCAAAAATAATTTCTTATATACAGAAACACACAAACTAAGAGACCATGTTAAAAACTTTGCCATTTGTGGACCTGTGCATTTCAATGCACAGGTCCACAAATCCCATAGGGATTCTAGGCGTGATAAATGGATTTTCATCACGTTATATATATGAGTTTAACACCTCCCCACCAAAATGCCTTTCTCATGCTCAACATTTCTCTACTAAATCAAGATTTTTTTTCAGAAGTAATTTTGAGCTGAGCAAGGTGATCTACCTTAACACCAGTAGGAATGATTCGCTAGGATTCTATGCAGCAGCTTCTGTTGAGACCTTTTTTCCAATATGGAACGAAGTATATTTAGTCCACACTGTTTTGCTTGTCTTGCAAACCTATAATTTATGTATTTCTTTTTCTTTCCCATCCCTCCTTGCACATTGACTGTATAATGTAGCAAAACAGTATAGCATTGTTCATTAGGGCAATAGTTAGAGCAAGACCATATGCATATACCTGTTGGTACAAGTGAACCTTTTTTGTGTGATTTTTTCAGAGGGGCTTCTGAACAATGCCAGGGATACAAGTGTCATGGATACTCTACCACTGAATGGTAACCACGGCAATAGCTACAGTATTGCCAGCAGCGAGTACCTGAGCAACTGTGTGCAAATCATTGACCATAGCTATAACCACAGTGAGACTGCCTTAGAGAAAAAGATTCTGAAAGAACTCACTTCCAACTATATACCTTCCTACCTGAACAACCATGAGTGCTCTAATGAACAGAGTAGGAATCTAATGAACAAATTCGTAAATAACCTAGGCAGTGGAAGCAAGGATGATGCCATCGTTCTCGATGATGCCACCTCATTCAACCAAGAAGAGAGCCTGGGCTTGGAACTCATCCATGAGGAATCAGATGCCCCGTTGCTACCCCCCAGGGTTTATTCTGCAGAGAACCACCAGCCTCACCATTACAGCAGGAGACGGATTCCACAAGAAAACAGTGAGAGTTTTTTCCCCTTGCTAACCAATGAGCACACAGAAGATCTCCAGTCACCCAACAGGGATTCTCTTTACACTAGTATGCCTGCTCTGGCCGGCATGCCAGTCACAGAAAGCATCACCACCAGTACCCCACCAGCCAAAAGTGGTGATACTGATGATGTGTACTACAAGAGCATGCCAAACCTGGGCTCCAGGAACCATGTCCAACAGCTACACGCTTACTACCAGTTGGGGCGAGGCAGCAGTGATGGATTTATAGTCCCACCAAACAAGGATGGGATCCCAGCAGAAGAAACATCGAAAGGACCAGCTCACTTGGTCACTAGTCTATAGAAAACTAAGCAAACCTTTTAACAAAACAAACGCCCCTGTCCAACACCTGGATTACTGTTTGGAGTTAAATCAAAGCAGTGGTAATATTGTGTATTCTCCTACTTTATGCTGTTCTAAACCACAAACAATTATCATACCTTTTTAATGGAATTTGTAGGCCCACCCAGGAAGAATACTAACTGCTGTGATCTCCCTCTCTTGCCCCCCCCCCCGGCCCCACATCAGAGAGACTTCAGTATGCTAAGTAAAGGGATGCAACAGGAAATGGTCCACTGCGTGGCCTTCCCAAATTATACTGTGTTTGTTTAAGCATCTTTGGATGCGCTCTTCTTATTACCAAGGACCTGATTTACAAAAGGCCAAATGTGCATTTGAAACTACTAACAATGATGCATCTAGATTGGAGTGCTGCACAAAACAGAAGCAAAAATAGCAAAACTGTTTATTCTGAATCTGTATCACATAGTTTTTTGGTTTCACCACTTGATTTAACCACAGCTCACTTAGCTGGGGAGTAAACAAAACCTAATGAAATAGAAAGGAAGTCTATAATTGTATGCTACACAGCATATTTTTATGTTTTTCTGTATTAACTGATAATTCTAATGACAGGGAAAAAATGAAACAATTCCTATGTAATGTACAGATACTAGCATTGCACATATAGTCCGCTTTTTGTTCAGCCAAAACTTGCGTCCCTGTTAATGTAGTGGAAAAACAAACAAACTTTTTTCTGTTGTGCTGGTCTTGCAAGTTTGTCTACCAGTAGAAGCAAGATTTTTCATACATCCTTTTTTTGGCCATTTTTCCATTAAAATATTTCACTGGGTAAAACATAGTAATTCTCTTTATAAAGACCTTTTGTTTTCAGTTATGTCACACCACACTTCAGTAGTCATATGTGTGTGTGTGTGTGTGTGTATATGTGTATGTATATATATATATATATATATATATATACACACACACACACAACACTTTATCTGTATAAATTTGCCAGAAACCTTTTTTCAAATTAGAAAACTGGACAAACTTTTATGTTTGCAGTGCATAACCAATGAGCATTTGCAGCAAGTAGTCCTTCACTAAGGCATTAGGTAACCTTTCTAGGAGTCTGGATATCATAATGAGGCTTCTGCATGTGAAAACCAAGCCTCTGCAGGAGTAAAAGTCTAATCCCCAGGCTAGGAACTTTTTCTGCAGTGGTTTGAAAAATTGACTGACTCATAATAAAGATTTTTTTTTTAAACTATTTTGAAGTGGTTAAAAAAAATCATTTCATTATTTTTCCTAATAGGAAATGTATTTATTTGACAAGATTTAAAGTAATGTAGGCCTTCCCAGGAGGTAAATTAGCAGCACAGATTCTACTTTTTTTTTAATTTATGATGCATTTTGTATGGTCACCAAGTTGAATGACCTCATTACTAATATTTGTTGTAACAGTGAAATTTGTTTACCAACCAATAAACAACTGATTAAGATTTAGAAGGCACTGTATGTATGTCCTGTACAATCAGTCTCTCCTATTTATCTCCATCTTTCCATCTTCAGCAAAAGGATTTTAACTCTTTTAGGACTGAATGTGCAAATGAAAGCGTATTCAGCACAGAATTTTGGAAGAAAATATAGAAAACTTAAATTAGGCATCTAGAATCTTGAGACAGGCACAGAAAGGGCCTGATTTTTCATCACGGGATTCTGCAACTGTTTGTCTGCTTTGAGATTAAAAGGACTTTAGGGCACAATCCTATACCTTGCCGGGGGGGGGGGGGCATAGGATAGGTTGGACTCTCCCCTGCAGCCTCGGAAATGCCTTCTGGCCTTCCCAAATTATACTGTGTTTGTTTAAGCATCTTTGGATGCTCTGATTGCAAAGCGCCCCCCCCCCCCCGCCTCACAGCTGCTGTGGTTCTTTCCGCACTGGCTGGAAACCAAAAACAGAAGAAGGCTGTCTTCAGTTCTGGCATTCCTGGGGACAGGGAGGGGAGGAGCAAGGCACTGCCATCTTCTGAGAAATCCAGACTGTGCCTCAGCCTCTCCTCCTTGCAAGGAGAGGAAAAACATATCAATGGCTGAAATTGACTGTCTTAATATTTTTGAGGGCGAGGAGAGCATGGTGGCAATCCACCAAGTTCAGGGGGTTATGGGCAGCCGCATTGCATGGGGCTGCTCGATAATATTTTTTCATCATACATTTTATACATTTATTTATCCTATATGTAGCTTTTTCTGATATTAATAGGTTTCTGGGCCAAACTAGATGTAACATTAGTTGCATGAATGCAATTAACATACACTTATTGTGTATTGTATATAGCAACCAAGGGGAAACTGTTCCAACTCCCCCTCCTCACCCCACACAGTCCCAAGGCTACTCGGAGTTTCCCTTGTTTGCTGGTTACATAACAAAAAAAGTGCACATTAGTTGCATTCAGGCCATGAACATTATGCCCAATTCTGCCCTGTTTTGGGTCAGAGAGAAAAGCAAACTCTGTATGAAGCCCTCTCCAAGGTCCTTTGTTCTTTTTTAAGTATTTCACCATTATTGTGTTACCTGGGAAGGAGGTATTGCTCTCAATTGCTTTAGGTTGCTTAACAATTTGGGGAAAGCCCTCTAAATTTCAGGAGGAGATGAAATAGCAGTGCTGAATTGTATCCTCTGGAGAGATGTTGATGGAACCCCTCTGGCATTCCATGCCCCAAACTAAGTGCTCTTTTGTTGATACATGCTTGCAGGATTTTGCAAAATAAAATTAAAAAAATCCAGCAGTCTACTCGAACTTTATTTATTGAGACATATGAATTCAATTACTTTCCCAGTGGTTTAACTAGGAAAATATTTATAATAAGTCAACAAAATAAAACAAGACTGAGAGATGACATCTGGCCAATAAAATTAAACCAATGACTCCTTTTGTGAGGATTATGTGGAATCCCAACCTATGCACAATGCAGAAATGCCCATCGATGCATGGAAGTTTGGAGACAGGTCCAGAAAGCACAATTCTGCTCCTCCTACCTCCCCCCACCATCCCCATCCAACATCCTTGGTTGTCATCTACGCAAGATGTGCCTCAGTGTGTCAATGTCCAAAATCCCTGCAGATTAATCCTAATCATTACTGTAGAGAGCTTTCTCCATGGCACTTCATTAGCATGTGTTAGAAAAAGACTTTCACATGGGGTACACAGGTAGAGCCAAGTAAAATTTACCACTGCTCTGAAAACAGAGTAACAGTGCAATCCTATGCATGTGTACTCAGAAGTAAGTCCTATTACGTTCAATCAATGGGACTTACTCACAGGAAAGTGTGTATACATGGGGTGGTCAATCACCGCTTGCAGGGCAATCCCTTTCTTTTTGTTTAAAAGTTGTCAGGATTGGCACAAATTCAAGAGGTGAAGTTTACCCACCCACCCCACACCCCCAAACACCGAAACACAGAGCTTGAGAGAGAAGAGAAACTTTCTTGCATTTCCTTCTGACACTGTAAACTTACCTGTTAGAGGCAACAGCCGCGTCCTTTCCTTTTCGGGTATGGGCATGTGCGCACGCGCGTGCACACACATACACACACATCCTAGCGTCTGTTCCCTCCCTGCTTACTGTTTCTTAAAGCTAAAGGTTTAAAGCAGTTTGCTGGAGGCACCGGAAAATTTGGGACTTTGCATAACAAAGGGAGAAGCTTAAGAAGCTTCATTATTTTGAAGGTCCCTGGATAATCAGGGCAGTTGGAGAGTATGCAGCTGTGGCGGTAGTTACAAATTGACTGATACTGTGTTCTTGTGACAAGGAAGTTCTATCTGTGATAGCTATTTGAGCAGGGGGTTGGACTCGATGGCCTTGTAGGCCCCTTCCAACTCTACTTTTCTATGATTCTATGATTCTATTTCAAATAAACAAGCTACCATGAGATGGCTGAAGGTATCAAATTGTAATGTGGTAATGTGCTGAGTGGCAGAAAGGAACATTGGGAAAGCACAGTCTCTGATGGTTCTTTGATGCCTACCGTAATTCTTATTTTCCAGGCTATAAAGATTCCATGCTATAAAGCCCCTGACTGAGGACTAGATTTTAATACTTCTGGCTCTGTTTTTAAAATACTGTGAAAAGCAGAAATATAAGATGATGATACAAGTGGACCAACACTCCATATTGCAGTGTGGAGTCTTCTGTTCCAGGATGCTCCATTCCATTTGCTCTCCTTCTTGATTTCCATTCCTCCCACACCACCCACCCAGTCAGCATTCTGTGGCCACTGAACATTGAGTGACTGGGGCTATGCAGCAAGTTTGCTTCCTTAGGATTGTTCCACCTCAAGGTTGTTTTGTTTGTTTGTTTATATTTCTGCAGACCTCAGGATTTCTCTAAGTCTGCTGAGGCCTCTCTTCTTCATGGGTGCTGCTGCTTTTGCTAAATAAGAATAGGGACTCAGAGAATAAGTTTGCTGTTAGTATATACAAGCAGGCCCAGACAACAAATGTTTCAGTGTATCCGTGGTGTATATTACCTGAGCATGTGGCTGAGGGAGTTGGAAAAAAAACAAAAGTTAACATCAGGAATCCTTGCTCAGGTATTTCTTCTCATGCAATGTGCAATGTAGACTACCAGTCTGCATGCAAGAAAATTATAAAAATTAAGAAAAGATAGCAGGGTGGCTTCTATGAGCTTTAGAAGATAGCTTCTATGAGCTTTAGAAGCTTTTTCTGTGATCACATTATCATCAGTGAAATAAAATTTCACCTAAATATAAGATTAACTAAAATATTTGCAATCAACAAAGCTGGCACTATAAATGTCACAAACAAGATAACAATTTGAGTTTCTAACATTGTTATGACTTTCCTCTACACCTCCTGCATTCTACTTGTGTTGTAAAGTGAAACTAAAACATGTTAAATTGCTCCTTTTTTTTTACTTCTTGCACATTACTTGAATATAAAAAGTGAAGCTGAAGCATTACTAAGTTTTTCTAGGGATATGAAAAAAAGGGTTAAAATTCTAAAGTCTAAGAGTCTGGGTATCATAGTACCCAGATACTATGGCCCAGTGCTCCAAAGAAGATCAGAGGCAAAGCAGCAAGAAGAAGAAGCAGCAGCAGCAGCAGCAGCAGCAGCAAGGAGCTCTCGTTACTTGTGCTTTTATACACTTGTTCTGGCCAGTGGTGGGGGCCGTAATGAGTGATGAACCAAACATCTTCTAATAAAAATGGGGTGCATTTTCTATGTTCATAGCTTTTTCTGTGGTTACATTATTGGCAGTGAAAGAAAATATAAGATTAACTAAGGGTGCAATCCTTAGTTCTTTCAGTTTTAGACAGAAAGAAGTCCTACACTTCCGGCACTATTTAGATAGTTGCCTAAATGGAATAAATGCAGATTGATTTGGATGAATATAATGGATAATAATCTTATTCAGTCTAGCGGCCATGATAGATGTCAATAATTTGGAATCAAAATTCATTAATGAAATGGGTCTATGACTCAACTTTCAGCTGGTCTTTGCCCATTTTGGCAAGCACAATAATCCAAGACAGTTTCCAGGTCTCTGGAAACATTGTTGAATTTAATAATTTTGGTATTAGAGTTCTTTAATTTTTCTATAAAATTCGCAACAAAATCATCAATACTGGGAGCTTTACGATTCTTAGCTTTTTGAAGGGCAGCTTCTATTTCATCAGATGTTATTAGGGAATTCAAAAATTCTCTATGTTGTTCTGTAAGTATTTTAACCTGTGAGTCTTCTAAATATTTGTCTATCTTAATAACATCAGGGTATGAACTAGAATACAATTCTGAATAAAATTGCACAGATTGATTACTAATCTGTCTAGTCCCTCAAATCTAGTCCCAAAAGAGTCCTACAACTTCCGGCATTTCCCAGACAGCTACACTTTCTCCCAGTGTAGGGGATCATTTACTCCTGCATTTTCTCACCTACAGCTTGAAGTGGTACATTCCAGGAAGAGTTATTCCACAAGAAAAACAGTTGTTGATTATTAAATAAATCTGTCTAGACAAGGCCTTAGTTCCACCCCCAACCTGCAGGGCTGCCCTCTCAAAGAATGGCCTCAAGTCGCCAGGAATCAGGGCCCACCTTTATGCCTCCAGCAAATGGTCCAAATTTGCAGGCCATTTCCTTACCATTTGATTGAGAGTGCACTGTTCTCTGCCTCCTTCACTTCCAGGCAATTGCATGGAGGAGGGGAGGAGGTGGGGTTGAGCAGCAGCAACAGCACAAACACTCATTGGCCTCTGGAAAAGAAAAGAAGCGGAGGCAGCATGGAGCAGAGTGTTGTGGAGGTCAGCATGGCATGGAAGGGGTGGCAGCACTGACAGCATGCCCATGTGTGCACCCACCCACTGGCACCACACTGACCCACCTGCTTATCCCAGCAAATGGCACTCAGGGATCTGCTGTGGCTGGTGTAGCCCAGCAGCAGCCCAGTTCACCTACAGATAAGAGGCTGCTTATGTCAGTGGCAACAAAGGCCCAGCCTGCCCACAGACCTACTTGCACAGATTACAGATTTAATAACGGTAGAGTTGGTGAATCTGGAATATGTCGATTCCTCATTAAACCAATCTGTTATCACCGCTCACCTAAAAGCGACTTCTGCACAGTCCCATCACATATGTGAACAATTTTCAAGGACATTTCTCTGGTGCGGGCTGTAGGGAGACTTACTCCTTAAATCTTGCCAGTTGCTATCATCCACTTTAACTTTCATTTCCCACTAGGTTTTTTGCGGGGAGCGTATATTGAATTTGAACAACAAGAGTTCTTTATAAATAACTGGAATTGATCCCCGAGTCATTCTTGTATTCTCAGTTATTATATTTTCAAACCTTGTGAGGCTTCTGGTGGCATCTTTCTTCACCTGAGAAAAACTTTAAGGAGAACTGTCATTTTCACTGCCATCAATCTATCCATTATGGAAAGCTTCATTAGCCTCCAGTGTCTGATGTGTTGTTGTTTTTTTAATTTAAATTTTTAATTTTTCATATCTTACAGCTACTAATGAATACAACAACAAAAAATGCAACATCAACATTGTGCACCCCCCCACCTCTTGGGACCAAGTTATATTTCTCCCCCCAAAAAATTTTTTATGTATATATACAAGATATTATTCTATATTCCAAAAATATAACAAATCTTGACAAGGTTTGTTCCCCTTCACCAACACATAATCCAAAACTTTACCCCAAATGTTCACAAAGGTGTCTTTCTCCAATTGTCCTTTTTGACACTTAATATTACAAGTTAATTTATCATTTAGCACGATATCCCATACCTCTTTATACCATTCAGTAATTGAAAACACATGTTGAACCTTCCAATTCCTAGCTATCATTAATTTTGCTGCTGTTAACAAATT
The DNA here is from genome assembly GCA_021292165.1 of Shinisaurus crocodilurus. Lineage (NCBI taxonomy): Eukaryota > Metazoa > Chordata > Lepidosauria > Squamata > Shinisauridae > Shinisaurus > Shinisaurus crocodilurus. The sequence continues at coordinate 124,979,418 of CM037877.1, forward strand.
CACAATCAATTATTTTGTATTTGTTAAACAAACTAACTTTTCTGTAATTGTTAACAATGCTAATTTTGGGCAGACTTCTAATTCCATTCCAATTATTTCTGATATTTCTGCAAATACTTTCTGCCAAAATTCCAGAACATTTTTACAGCTCCACCACATGTGGGCATACGTACCTTTTACATTACATCCTCTCCAACACAATGCGGAGCAATTGTTATCTATCCGATTTAATCTTACTGAAGTTAAATACCATCTCCATTCCACTTTATAAAAGTTTTCTTTTATCCTAGTTGACATAACTCTTACAATACATCTATCCCAAATATTTTTCCAACTTTGTTTCGATATTTCCTCATCAAATTCATTATCCCATAACACTTTAAGAGAATCTTTATGCTCTTCTTCTTTTTGTAACATCGTATATAAAACCTTTGTTGTGCCTCTTGTTGAAACATTACCTTCTATAGCTTCTCTAGTCAAAACTGTCTTTTCAAAATTGGTTAGTTCTCTTTCTCTGTCCATTCTTGTCCTCCACTTTTTTAACCACAGTTCCAATTGCATTGAATTTAACCATTATATTTTCTCTCTTCCTACTATTTCTATTATATGTTCTCTAGTCTTCAATTTTTCCACCCAATCCATTAATTTAATCACCTTTTTTCTCCTTAATATAGCTTCTATATGTCTTACATTTTCTGGAAAGTCCTCCATGACCACTACCGGAGTTAATGGGGATACCTCTGGTGTAAAAATTTTCCTCGTGCTATTCCAACCTCTCTAACATACTCCTCAAAAAGGGATTTTCTAGTCCTTTTATAATATTATTTATATTTTTCTTAAATAATATATTCACCATCATGTTTCCTAATTCTCGAGATTCTAATTCCAACCACATTTTGTCTTTCCCTGCTATAATGTCCAAAATATGTCTTACCTGGTTGGCTAAATAATACCACTTTATATTAGGAAGACCTAAACCACCTATTTTTCGCGCTTTATACCAACTATATTCATTAATCCTTGATATTTTCCTTCCATTACAATATTCATTAATAATTGATTGCCAATCTTTAATTTCTTTTTCTGTAATCTTTACTGGTAACATCCTAAACAAAAAGTTTATTTTAGGCAATAGCTTCATTTTTACCAATGCAATTCTACCAAACCAAGAAAGTCCAATTTTTTTTATACTCCTCTATTTTATTTTTAACCTCTGTCTTTAACTTTCTAAAATTTTGTTCTCCTACTTTATCAATATCTTGTGTAATTTCTATTCCTAAATATTTAATTACATTTGTATCCAGTGTCTGATGTTAATTCCGCCTGATTGGCGGAAGCGAGGGGGCATGTGTCTCTCCCAGGGAGATAGTGGGGGGAGTTCTGGGAGGCAAACGGTACCAATATTGAGCGGCAGGCGCTGGCAGAGCGCTAGGGGCAGGCCACGCCGAGTAAGGGGAACAAGGGATTGATGCTTAATATCTATCCCTTGTTCCGGGCCTGCCCAGAGCCAAGGGATCACTGGGGGATGTGTTGCTCCTCCCCCCACCCTGCGTTTGCTGTTGTGCAATGCCAGGTCCGTTACCCAAAAAACATCTCTCATCCATGACTTGATCATGGATGAGGGTGCGGACCTGGCATGTGTTACGGAAACCTGGCTGGACGAGGCCGCTGCTCCTACTCTGGCGGCCTTGTGTCCGGCCGGTTTCTCGTATGCCCAGCATCCAAGGGTTGGGGGACGGGGAGGGGGAGTGGCTGTTATCTACCAGGAGTCCTTGGTCCTCACCAGACTCCCTCTCCGGGAGACCAAGTTTATTGAGTGCATGTACTGGAGGTTGGGTCCAAAGGGCAGCCTGGGGATTCTGCTCGTGTACCGTCCACCCCACTGCACGACAGACTCCCTGGCCGAGGTGCTGGAGGTGGTCTCTGATGTGCGTGTGTTGTCCCCCAGGCTAGTGGTGCTGGGGGACTTCAACGTGCATTCGGGGGCTTCCCTCACTGGGGCACCTCGGGACTTTATGGAGACCATGGCTTCCTGGGAGCTGCACCCTGTATTAACTGGACCTACCCATGTAGCTGGTCATGCACTGGACTTGGTTTTTGTTTCCGGAGAGGGGGGAAATGATCTGGAGATCGGGGGTATATCCACCACCCCCTTGTCATGGTCAGATCACTATCTGGTGGGGTTGGATTTCTCGGTGCCACAACCCCTCTGCAGGGGTGAGGGACCTATTAGAATGGTCCGCCCCAGGCGTCTTATGGATCCAGATGGATTCCTGAACGCACTTGGGGAATTGGAGCACACAAACGGTAGCTCAGTCGAGACCCTGGTGAATGACTGGAATGCTGCAATCACCAGGGCATTAGACCGAGTTGCCCCGAAGCGCCCTCTTCACCTAAACAGAGCTCGTGCGGCGCCATGGTTCACTCCGTCGCTGCGAGCTCTGAAACAAGAGGTGAGAAGGCTAGAGCGTCGATGGCGAAATTCCTGCTCCGAAGACGATCGAACATGGGTTAGAGCTGCATCTTCAGCCTACCGGGTGGCGGTGAAGGCAGCAAAAAAGAATTTCTATGCTGCCTCCATTGCGTCTGCAGAGTGCTGCCCCAGGAGGCTGTTCCAAGTGGTCCGGAGTCTGGTCGGTCCAGTCGCTCCGGACCCATTGGAACATTCAAAAGCCTCCTGTGAGGCTTTAGCGAAGCACTTCGCAGATAAAATCGATCGGATTAGGAGTGGGATATCGTACGTCGTGGACACAGGGAGTGAGCGGGAGGAGGCCAATGGCAGACCGGTTTTGTGGGATCGGTTTCGGCTTCTTCCTTCTGATGAAGTGGACAAGGTGCTTTCATCTGTGAGGCCGACCACCTGCTTGCTTGACCCTTGCCCGTCCTGGCTCATCATGAGCTGCAGGGAGAGACTGGGTGAGGGGATCAAGGCGGTGGTGAATGCCTCCCTCGAGGAGGGAGTGATGCCATCAGCCCTCAAGGAGGCAGTAATAAGACCGCTTCTAAAGAAGCCCTCCTTGGATCCCCAGGATTTAAACAACTTTAGCCCAGTCTCCAATTTACCATTTCTGGGCAAGGTGATCGAGCGGGTGGTGGGTGCTCAGTTGAAGGCACACTTGGATGAAGGCGATTATTTGGATCCGTGCCAGTTGGGCTTCAGGTCTGGACATGGGACGGAGACGGCCTTGGTCGCCTTGGTGGATGATATGAGGAGGGCTTTGGATAGGGGCGAATGCTCCTTTCTAGTCCTCCTCGATCTCTCAGCGGCTTTTGATACCGTTGACCACGGTATCCTCCTGGACCGTCTGGAGGGGTTGGGCTTGGGAGGCACTGTATTGCAGTGGTTCCGGTCCTTCCTCTCTGGAAGGTATCAGAGGGTAGTTCTCGGGGAGGAGGCTTCGGACCGTCGGCTGCTCACTTGTGGAGTGCCGCAGGGTTCCATCCTCTCCCCGATGTTATTCAACATCTACCTCAAGCCGCTGGGAGCTATCATCAGGAGGTTTGGGGTGCAGTGTCATCAGTATGCGGATGACATGCAGCTCTACCTCTGTTTTAAGTCCTCACCGAGGTTGGCCGTTGAGACCCTGTCCAAGTGCCTGGAGTCAGTGGCTGGCTGGATGGGAAGGAACATGCTGAAACTGAACCCCGACAAGACCGAGGTACTTCTGGTGGGGGACAAGGGAAGGTTAGGGGATGTTGACCTGGTGCTGAATGGGGTACATCTACCCCTGAAGGACCAGGTCCGCAGCTTGGGGGTCATTCTAGACTCCCAGCTGTCCATGGAGGCTCAGGTGGCAGCTGTGAGCCGGGCGGCGCTGTATCAACTCCATCTGATACGGCAGCTGCACCCCTACCTTCCTAATCACCTGCTCCCATCAGTGGTTCATGCCTTGGTCTCCTCTCGCCTAGACTACTGTAATGCGCTCTACGTGGGGTTACCCTTGAAGATGGTCCGGAAGCTTCAGCTGGTACAGAACGCGGCGGCTCGCCTGATTAAGGGCAGCCGCCGGCGTGATCACATCACGCCAGTGCTTAATGAGTTGCACGGGCTACCAGTTGCTTGCCGAGCCGAATTCAAGGTGTTGGTTTTGACCTTTAAAACCCTACACGGCTCCGGCCCAGCTTATCTCAAGGAGCGCCTCCAGCAACATCAAGTAGGCCGCTCAACAAGGTCTGCCACGGACGGCCTTCTCCTTATCCCATCAGCCAGAGCAGCCAGGCTGGTGGGGACTAGGAAGAGGGCCTTCTCTGTGGCAGCCCCCACATTATGGAACTCCCTCCCTAGTGACCTTCGCCATGCCCCCTCCGTGATGAGCTTCCGCTGTGCATTAAAAACATGGCTGTTCAGGCGGGAATATGGGGTGGGTTAGGTTTTTAATGAGAATTTTTTATATTGTTTTAATTATTATATTTTATTGTGTTTTGCTGTTTTTTAATTGTACATCGCCCAGGGTGGCCGGGTGGCCAGCCTGATGGGCGATTGATAAATATAATAAATAAATAAATAAATAAATAAATATCTTTCCAGATCCAGACCATGCCATAGTTAACTTAGTAAAGTTTATTTAATTTTCTTGACACTAGTATGCCTAAATATCGAAACTTAGAATGGACTATGGGAATCTCCAAAAAATCACAGAGTTGGCGTATTTTTGGTGCTACATTAAAAAACTAGGTCTCAGATTTTGAATGGTTGACATGTAGACTGGCCATGTAGACACATGCAAAACCAGCCAAAATTATTTTAATTTTAATTGCAGCTACTATCGGTTGGTTTGTAAAAATGACCACATCATCTGCCAAGTGTGGAATTGTGAATTTATCCTCATCCCATATTGATCCCAATTCATTACGTATTTTTTCCACGAGGGGTTCTAATACTCCTTGTGTATTTGTCCCTCAACTGATTGTTATACAAGTTGAGTCTTGGTCAATTATTCTCAGTTTGGCTTCTGAGTGAGAACAAATTTGATCTAGTACTTGAACAAAATTGGGGCCTAATCTGAATTTACGTATTGTGCTGAGTAGAAATTTCAATTCTACACAATCGATAGCTTTGAATATATCTAGTGCAAAAATAGCCATTGGTGATTTCTTTGCTTTGCCAGTTATATTTAATAATCTCATGATAGGTACTGTTGTTTGTTGGTTTAGGACAAAACCTGTCTGGTCAAGATGAACAAAATCATTCATTTTGTTATAAATGATTTCATACAAATTATAAGTAGCACTGTAAAAATTTTATAATCTACATTTAATAATGTAAATTATTACATTATTGGTCTATACGATTCAATCAGAGAGCCAGTGTGGCATAGTGGTTAGTGGACTGGGACTTGGGAGATCCAGGTTCTAGTCCCCACTCGGCCATGAAGCTCACTGGGTGACTTTGGGCCAGTCACTGACTCTCAGCCTAACCTACCTCACAGGGTTGTTGTGAGGATAAAATGGAGAGGAGGATTGACCTAGATTCCTGCATTGAGCAGGGGGTTGGACTCGATGGCCTTGTAGGCCCCTTCCAACTCTACTTTTCTATGATTCTATGATTCTATGAGGATTATGTAAGCCACCTTGGGTTCCTTTCAGGAAGAAAGGCAGGATATAAATATAATAAAATAAATAATAATAATAAATCAGAACAGGGTCCTTATAAGGTTTTGGAATTATAACTATACGTGACTGTCTCCATGTGGGTGGGAGGGAGGACCCTCCTAGAACATATATATCTTTCATTAAAGAGTGCAATTAAATGGGGTACCAATATATATTTGTAAATTTATAGAAATTTGTAGTAAAGCCAGGCAATTTTGCCTCCTTTAGGCAAAACCTCCTTTAGGTTTACTTCCTCATTTAAAATTGGGGAATCCATCCACTCTCTTTCCTCCTTCCCTAGCAATGGTAAATTAATGGAATCTAAAAATAATAATTGAATATTAGCCAGGGGAGGGGAGGAGGTATCATATAATAACTTATATAAATCTGCAAACTCCTTGCAAATTTCTTGTGTATTGTATGTTTGCTCCCTGGTGGATGTCTGTATGTTTGGAATGAAATCCCTTGCCTTTATCTTTTATAGTCTCCTCGCATTTGTCCCACCTTACGCATAAAACTTCTGTTTTAAATAGAGAAGTCTAATTGTAGTCTCGTTAGTCTCAAAAGCCTCAAGCTCTTTCCTCTTGAATTCAATTTGTTAATATAAATCCTTAAAGCCTGTTTGTGCATACTTTGAGGAAAGATGTGCTATCGTTGTTTCTAGAAATTTGCACCTTTCTGAGGCCTGTCTTTTTAGCCATACCTTCTCCCGAATACAGTACCTCGTATAACAGGTTTCATTGCTTTGAAAAAGAGGCTATTTAAAAAGTCTGGTTTGATTCTCATTAAAGTAATGGACTAGTGCCTCAGTGGATTCTTTCTTGGGTGGCACTCTGTTTGGGTTTAGTCCTGAGGGCTCTCTGTGCTCTCTCAAAATCATTTATTGACAATTTCAGTGTCGGGATTAACGTCAAATTTAGATAACTGAATTCAGCACACGCTTATTAACCGACTCATTCTGCTCTCAGATTCTGCCATCATTGCTTTAATTTCTCGGTTCTCTCTTTGTAAATTTTTTCAATTGCTTGTCTTGTAAAAGATCCATAATCATCGAGGCAGTTTCTGCTGTGCCTTCTAATTTAGAGGTCAATAATTCAATCTTGCTCTCTAAGGGAGATATAAGCTCCTTCCATGTATCACTCAGAACTGTTTTGAGGGAGGCTAGTTGATTCATGGATTGTTGATTTAAGTTTTCAGCAGTAATTTCCAGAGCACCAGCATCCATAGCCATGATGGATTCCTCCCCTCCTTTCCCTCCTCTTAGCACTACTTGCCTTTCCTTAACTAGGCAAGTAGGCAGTTATGCTAGCATTTTTTGGCTCAAGAAGGGTGGGGGGGTCATACCACCCTTAACTGGAATAACAGTCCTGACAGAAGTTTTGCCTTAAATCAAATAGCCTCTTCCCGGAGCTCACTTTACCATACAGCCACTTTACCTGTTCATGCGGCCACAATCATCCTCCATGATTTCTCAAAGATGGTTCTCAGACAGTGGTTCCGGGAGCCCCCGCCTCTCAGCTGATTCCCCGCAGAACAGCTGATTCAAAAAAAAATTTTTTTTTTAATGTGCCGTACGGTAAGTGCGTCTTATGGAGCGAAAAATACGGTAATTAGGAGTTCCTTGACCATTTGCCTATCATTCTCAAGCTGCAATCCTGCCCCTTCAGCTTGTACTTCAGGTTTGCCGGGGGCGTGTGGGTCATAGACCCTCTTTTGGGAGAAGACTGAGCCAAAGAAGGAATTGAACACTTCTGCCTTTTCTTTGTCATCTCTTATCATTTTGCCATCCTCACTGAGCAGTTGAACCACCATTTCTTTCCTCTGTCTTTTACTCTGCACGTATCAGAAGAAAGCTTTTTTTGTTACTTTTAGTATCCCTCACTAAACTCAGCTCATTCTCAGCTTTAGCCTTCCTGAAACCATCCCTGCACAGGTAGCACAGTGCTTCCTGTCTTCCACTTCCTAGCAAGCTAGCTAAAAGTGGGCTAGATGGAACAACTATCAGGTGGATCCACAGTTGGCTACAGAATCGGACTAAAAGAGTGCTTATCATAGAATCATAGAAAAGTAGAGTTGGAAGGGGCCTACAAGGCCATCGAGTCCAACCCCCTGCTCAATGCAGGAATCTAGGTCAAAGCATCCCTGACAGATGGCTGTCCAGCTGCACCTTGAATGCCTCCAGAGTGGGAGAGCCCACAACCTCCCTAGGTAGTTGATTCCATTGTCTTATTGCTCTGACAGTCAGGAAATTTTTCCTGATGTTTAGGTGGAATCTAGGTTCCTGTAACTTGAGCCCATTATTCCGTGTCCTGCAAACTGGGATGATCGAGAAGAGATCTTTGCCCTCCTCTGTGTGACATCCCTTCAAATACTGGAAGAGTGCGATCATATCTCCCCTCAGTCTCCTCTTCTGAAGGCTAAACATGCCCAGTTCTTTCAGTCTCTCCTCATAGGGCCTTGTTTCCAGTCCCTTTATCATCTTTGTTGCCCTCCTCTGAACCCTCTCCAGTTTGTCTACATCCTTCTGAAAGTGTGGTGCCCAGAACTGGACGCAGTACTCAAGATGAGGCCTAACCAGTGCCGAGTAAAGGGGAATTATCACTTCCCGCGATTTGGAAGCTATACTTCTATTAATACAGCCCAAAATTGCATTTGCCTTCTTTGCAGCCACATCGCATTGCTGGCTCATATTCAGTTTGTGATCTACCACAATTCCAAGATCCTTCTCACTTGTAGTATTGTTGAGCCAAGTGTCCCCCATTCTGTAACTCTGCATTTGGTTTCCATTCCCTAGGTGCAGCACTTGGCATTTATCCCTATTAAATTTCATTCTGTTGTTTTCGGCCCAGCGCTCCAGTCTGTCGAGATCGCTTTGAATTTTGTTTCTTTCTTCCAGAGTATTAGCTGTTCCACCCAACTTTGTGTCATCTGCAAATTTGATAAGCATTCCCTGCACCTCTTCATCTAAGTCATTAATAAAAATGTTGAAGAGCACCGGGCCCAGGACCGAGCCCTGTGGTACCCCGCTCGTTACCTCTCCCCAGTTTGAGAAGGAACCATTGATAAGCACTCTTTGAGTCCGATTCTGTAGCCAATTGTGGATCCACCTGATAGTTGTTCCATCTAGCCCACTCTTAGCTAGCTTACTAATCAGGATATCATGAGGCACTTTGTCGAAAGCTTTGCTGAAGTCCAGATATATAATGTCCACAGCATTCCCACAGTCCACAAGGGAGGTTACCCGATCAAAAAATGAGATCAGATTAGTCTGACAGGATTTGTTCTTGACAAATCCATGCTGGCTTCTAGTAATCACTGCATTGTTTTCAAGGTGCTTGCAGACTGACTTCTTTATAATCTGCTCAAAAATCTTCCCGGGGATTGATGTCAGACTGACTGGCCTATAGTTCCCAGGTTCCTCCTTCTTGCCCTTTTTGAAGATGGGAACAACATTTGCCCTCCTCCAGTCGTCTGGCACTTCACCTGTCCTCCATGATTTCTCAAAGATAATAGACAGTGGTTCTGAGAGTTCTTCTGCCAGTTCCTTTATTACTCTAGGATGCAGCTCATCAGGCCCTGGAGATTTAAACTCGTTCAGAGTAATCAGGTGCTCCTTGACCATTTGCCTATTAATCTCAAGCTGCAATCCTGCCCCTTCAGTCTGCACTTCAGGTTTGCCAGGGGGGTCATAGACCCTCTTTTGGGAGAAGACCGAGCCGAAGTAGGAATTGAACACTTCTGCCTTTTCTTTGTCTTCTGTTATCAATTTGCCATCCTCATTGCGTAGTTGAACCACCAGTTCTTTCTTCTGTCTTTTACTGTGCATGTATCTGAAGAAAGCTTTTTTGTTGCTTTTAGCATTCCTCGCTAACCTTAGCTCATTCTCAGCTTTAGCCTTCCTGACACTATTCCTGCAGTTCTGTGCTACCTGCCTGTACTCTTCACTTGTAGCCTGTCCTTCCTTCCACTTCCTATACGTGTCCTTTTTTGTTTTCAGGTCGTCTTTGAGTTTATTGTGAAGCCACATTGGCTTCTTCTGTTGCCCTCTGCCTTTTTTCCTTTTGGGAATTGTTTGCAATTGTGCCTTTAAAATTTCCTTTTTTAAAAACTCCCACCCCTCCTGGGCTCCCTTTCTCGTGAGAGTCACTTGCCATGGGATCTTACTAATCATTGTTCTGAGTTTGTTAAAATTGGCTTTCCTAAAATCCAGGGTACGTGTTTGGCTACACTCAGCTTTTGCTTCCGTTAGAATCAAGAACTCAAGTATAACATGGTCACTTTCCCCCAGAGTTCCCGAAACTGCCACTTTATCCACTAACTCGTCTCTGTTGGTTAGAATCAGGTCAAGGATAGCCGATCCTCTAGTTCCTTCCTCCACTTTCTGTAGGAGGAAGTTATCAGCAGCACAGCTCAGGAATTTCTTGGAGGGGCCATGTTTGGCTGAAAAAGTCTCCCAACAGATATCAGGGAAATTGAAGTCTCCCATTACTACCACATCGTGCCTCCTTGAAACACTGGCAATTTGTTTTTCAAAAGTTCCATCCTCGTCTTCTCCTTGATTGGGTGGTCGGTAGTAGACTCCAACCGCCATGTTCGTTTTATTCTTTGCCCCCTTTATTTTAACCCAGATGCTCTCAATGGGGCTGCCAAGCTCCTCTTCCTGTATCTCTGTGCAGAGATACGTATTTTTAACATACAGTGCAACTCCACCTCCCTTTCTGTTGCTTCTGTTCCTTTTGAACAAGTTATACCCTTCAATTGCTGTATTCCAGTCATGGGAGTCATCCCACCAGGTTTCAGTTATCCCTATCAAGTCGTACTTGCCCTCATGTATCAAGAGTTCAATGGTTCCTTCTTGTTGGGACTTGAAAAAGATACTAGGAGAGGATATATTGTGAAGTAATATCCTTCCTATCTCACGTTAGTGAGATCAGCAGAGTAGAGTCCCTTTCCAGCTTAAAAACAGCTTAGCTTTTGGCTAGTGTTACCCAGTTAGCATTTGGTAATCCAGGATGCTTTAAGGCAGAACAATAATCAAACAATAATCAACAATAATCAGAGCAATAATCAGAGACACAGTCTTGTAAAAGTTAAAAGTAACATTTACTCACTCAGATTATGCAGTTTCATTCAGGCAGGCTTAAAAGACGTTTCTTACAGTAGTTGGTACAAGTACATTTGTAGTTACTTGGGGTCTGAACTTGTGGAGTTCAGACCAGCAGCAACTCTGGTTACATGCTGCTGCTAGAACCATGTGGAGCCAACAACTACTGCAACCACACACTCCAGAGTCCCAGCAGAAAGAGGAAGAAGCTGATAGCTACGCCCACTTCCTGCTTAAGCTCTGCTAATTATTCAATGAGTACCTTCTAGGGTACCCCCTAGAAGGTATCAGTGATCTTAACCATTTCACCCAACTACCTGGTGAAACATGAGCCATAGGTTTTGACTGCAATTTAATTATCCAACACTTCTCAAACTGGGGAGAGGTAACGAGCGGGGTACCACAGGGCTCGGTCCTGGGCCCAGTGCTCTTCAACATTTTTATTAATGACTTGGATGAGGAGGTGCAGGGAATGCTTATCAAATTTGCAGATGACACAAAGTTGGGTGGAACAGCTAATACTCTGGAAGACAGAAACAAAATTCAAAGCAATCTCGATAGGCTGGAGCACTGGGCCGAAAACAACAGAATGAAATTTAATAGGGATAAATGCCAAGTGCTGCACCTAGGGAAAGGAAACCAAATGCACAGTTACAGAATCTTGGCTCAACAATACTACAAGTGAGAAGGATCTTGGAATTGTTGTAGATCACAAACTGAATATGAGCCAGCAATGCGATGTGGCTGCAAAGAAGGCAAATGCTATTTTGGGCTGCATTAATTCCCCTTTACTCGGCACTGGTTAGGCCTCATCTTGAGTACTGCGTCCAGTTCTGGGCACCACACTTTAAGAAGGACATAGACAAACTGGAGAGGGTTCAGAGGAGGGCAACAAGGATGATAAAGGGACTGGAAACAAGGCCCTATGAGGAGAGACTGAAAGAACTGGGCATGTTTCGCCTTCAGAAGAGGAGACTGAGGGGAGATATGATAGTACTCTTCCAGTACTTAAAGGGTTGTCACACAGAGGAGGGCCAGGATCTCTTCTCGATCATCCTAGTTTGCAGGAACCGGAATAATGGGCTCAAGTTACAGGAACCCAGATTCCACCTAAACATCAGGAAAAATTTCCTGACTGTCAGAGCAATAAGAATGGAACCAACTACCTAGGGAGGTGGTGGGCTCTCCCACTCTGAAGGCATTCAAGGTGCAACTGGACAATCATCTGTCAGGGATACTTTGACCTGGATTCCTGCATTGAGCAGGGGGGTTGAACTCGATGGCCTGGTAAGTCCCTTCCAACTCTACTTTTCTATGATTCTATGATTCTATATGTGTCCTTTTTTGTTTTCAGGTCATCTCTAAGCTTTTTGTGAGGCCACATTGGCTTCTTCTGTTGTCCTTACCTTTTTTCCTTGTGGGAATTGTGCCTTTAGAATTTCCTTTTTTTAAAACTCCCACCCATCTGTCTTGGACTCCTTTTCTCTTTAGAGTTCTGAGTTAACTTTCCTAAAATCCAGGGTACACCTTTGGCTACACTCAGCTTTTGCTTCATTTAGAATCAAGAACTCAAGTATAAAATGTTCACTTTCCCCCAGAGTTCCCGTAACTGCCACTTTATCCACTAAGTCATATCTGTTGGTTAGAATCAAGTCAAGTATCCTCTAGTTCCTTCCTCCACTTTCTGTAGGAGGTAATTATCAGCAACACAAGTCAGGAATTTCTTGGAGGGGCCATGTTTGGCAGAATCTGTCTCCCAACAGATATTGGTGAAATTGAAGTCCCCCATTATTGAAGTCCCCATCATGCCTCCTTGAAACATTGGCAATTAGCTTTTCATCCTCATCTTCTTGATTGGGTGGTTGGTAGTAGACTCCAACCACCATGTTCCTTTTATTCTTTGCCCCATTTATTTTAATCCAGATGCTCTTGATGGGTCCGCCAAACTCATCCTCCTGTATTTCTGTGCAGAGCTATGTATTTTTAACACATAGTGAGACTCCACCTCCCTTTCTGTTCCTTCTGTTCTTTTAAAAATATATATTTATATTAAAAGAAAAACAAACACTACAAAATATACAATTAACAGAACTAAACTAAAATGGACTTCCAATTCTCTCTACAGCAAATATAAAGAACCGTAATTAATCTTACTCTATAATTAGAAAGTAATTTCTCTTTTTTCTATAGTCCAAATTTTTTCTTATTCATCAAACCCACAAATCCCCCCCCCCAATTATGAATAAAAGAAGCACTAGTCGCGCAAACCATTGGAAATGAATTTTTAAAAGTTATGGACAAAGTGGTTCAAATGGTCAATTACATTAAAAGTAGACCTCTTAAATCAATATTATTTGTTCATATTTATGAAGAAATGGGGGCAAGGTTTAAAAAACTTTTACTACACACAGAGGTTCGTTGGCCCTCAAGAGGTCGAGTGCTTTGTTGTGTACAGAGCAATAAGACAATGGAATCAACTACCTAGGGAGGTGGTGGGCTCTCCCAGTCTGGAGGCATTCAAGGTGCAACTGGACAATCATCTGTCAGGGATGCTTTGACCTGGATTCCTGCACTGAGCAGGGGGTTGGACTCGATGGCCTTGTCGGCCCCTTCCAACTCTACTTTTCTATGATTCTATGATTCTATGAATTGAGGGAAATGATGCTTAAACTTTTTGAGGAAAATCAGCAAAATGAATTCTGCGATCTAATTCAAAACAAATTTTGGTGCACAAAATTGGCATATCTTGCTGACATATTTGAACATTTGAATAAAATAAACACCAGTATGCAAGGAAAAGGAGAAAATATCTTAACAGCAGTAGATAAAATTTGTGCTATGAGAGACAAAATAGCAATTTGGAAAAGGAAAGTGAAAGAAGGAAATTTTGAATTGTTTTCCAAAACTGCTGAGTGCTAGCTAAATGTGATATCAGCTCGCTAATTGTTGACCATTTAACATTGCTCAGAGAGAAAGTTCATCATTACTTCCCAAATGTTGAAATCCAAGACTATGATTGGATCAGAAATCCATTTCTTTCAACTGCAACGAGGAACTGATCATTTATTGAAGAAGAATTAGCTGAAATAAAAAAATGATCGAAGTCTATTGATGATATATGAAGAGGGTGACCTAAACAGCTTTTGGATTCGCGTTTCAAAAATGCATCCAAACATAGGCAAAAAAGTGTTTAAAATTCTTCTGCAGTTTTCTACTACATACATTTGTGAAATGTTTTCAGCAATGACAAACAAAGACACTGAAACGTGGAAGCTTAAAAATGCTGGATGATGAAATGCGAGTGTCTTTTTCTAATATTCCACCAAATATTCAAAAGCTGTGTTCATCCCATCAACCATTTCATTAAAATGGTAAGTAGTTATTGGTGTTATTCAAAAAATTTTAAATTCTTGCACATATTTACATATTGTTACTCATAAAAAACATCAATCTTGGAAAAGTATATTATTATCTTGCAAATCATATATTTTTAAAAATATAAATGAAAGGTTTTCATGAGAGATGTTGTGTCCCCATACATTTCGTTATTACCATTTATGCATGTGTCCGTATCTCTTATAAGGGGTTAGTTTAACCTCTGGTTTACTAGTAAAACTGAATTACTGTGTCACGAAATGATGCCTGTCTAAAACGTGTGTCACCAACATGAAAAGTTTGGAAAGCTCTGCTCTAGTTCCTTCCTCCACTTTCTGTAGGAGGACGTTCTCAGCAACACAAGTCAGGAATTTCTTGGAGGGGGCATGTTTGGCAGAATTTGTCTCCTAAGAGATATCAGGGAAATTGAAGTCCCCCTTTACTACTTCATCATGCCTCCTTGAAACATTGGCAATTTGCTTTTCAAAAGTTTCATCCTCATCTTCTCCTTGATTGGGTGGTCGGTAGTAGACTCTGACCACCATGTTCCTTTTATTCTTTGCCTCATTTATTTTAATCCAGATGCTCTTGATGGGCCTACCAAGCTCTTCCTCCTGTATTTCTGTGCAGAGATATGTATTTTTAATATGTAGTGCGACTCCACCTCCCTTTCTGTTGCTTCTGTTCTTTTTACAATCCTTCAATTGCTGTACTCCAGTCATGGGAATCATCCCACCAAGTTTCAGTTACACCTATTAAGTCGTATTTGCCCTCATGCATTAAGAGTCCAAGTTCATTCTGTTAGTTGCCCATAATGTCACATTTCCCATGAGGGCACCAAGACCACAACAGTGGACCATAGCTACGGCCAAATCAAAAGAAGCATAACGAACTGAACAATTGTTGACTTACGCCCCTCTAGGAAAGGATAAATTGTGGATTAAACTATTTAATCTGCCTACCCGAAGGGGAAACCCGGAGGGTGGGAAGAGGCAAGGAAGGGAAATGTCCAAGAACCCTCCCAGCCTTAGTAATCTTTGTCCAAACTAAGGACTCTAGTTCAGAAACCAACTTCTGATTAGGAGACATCAAATGGACCCTAGGTCTCTTAAAAGGAATTCTAACTCCATAATGAAAGCCCTCCAGCAAGTAATTAGCGTCATCCTGGTGGGGATAAAGGCGGAGCAAGAGAGTTAGTCTAATTGGGTTGGCTTGGGAGGCTGCTGTTGTCCCACCCCTGGGGGACGTTTGGCTGATCCAAACTTGGAGGAACCTTTGGAGGCCCTGATTCTGAAACAGGAAGCGGAGGGGTGAGACCCGTTACACACTGCACAGGCATGCCGATAAGGGCACTCTTGGTGTGCCCTTATGAGCCCTATGGTTGGTGTTGAAGTCGCAGGAGTCGCTAGTCGCAGGTCACTAGCCAGAACGTGACCACTGTCGGATCTATCCCCAATGATAAGCCTGGCCAGAATCATGAATTCCAACCATAGATCATTGTCCTTAAAGTCCCATCGAAGGGAGAGGTCGAAGGCAGCCTTCTTACAAAAACCCTCATCATAGTCCATAGCCCAACCATGCGTTGTGCTCAAAACCAGAATATGCACGATAAATAATATCTAAATTAGTGAGGATGACGTCTTTATCTGGGAATTCCTGCTGCAGGATCCCCATATAAATAAAAAAAACTGGGCAACCAGTTGGCCCAGGTGCGGGTGGATTTCTTTTGCCGCAATTTCTCCTGATCCCTATCCTTGGACTTATCCTTTTCAGTCACATCTACTTTTCAGTCACATCTACTTCCCTATTTAAAAGGAAAAATATGTCTACAAAATCACCCTGCAATATCTTTTCTTTAGTAGCTGGGGTCAAATGGTAGCCCAGTGGGAAAGAGGTCGCCCCACGTGGAATGGAGCCAGGATCAACATTAGGATAATTATCAGTCAGGTCTGAGGCAGACACACCTTTAGATGCAGGGACTACCCGGCCCACTGTCCCAGACCAGACCATAAGCCTGAGTAGCCGCCGAAAGAGTAAGGCCAGCCACAAGGGCAGAAATTGTGGCTCCCTCTGCAGCAGGAACCATGGAGCTTCCCACGTTCCCCCAGTCCAGGAGGTTGTATGGAACCGAAGGTGGTCCCATGGGATGGGTCTCTGGACCTGAAATAG
Source organism: Shinisaurus crocodilurus (assembly GCA_021292165.1). Lineage (NCBI taxonomy): Eukaryota > Metazoa > Chordata > Lepidosauria > Squamata > Shinisauridae > Shinisaurus > Shinisaurus crocodilurus. The sequence goes on from CM037877.1 coordinate 124,995,658, forward strand.
TTGGAACCAGAAGAGGTTGCAAGGCCACAACTGGAACATCTGGCACACCTCCTCCAGCATTGGATCCGGGGGTAGAAGTCGCTAGATAAGTGGGAGCAGTCGATTCAGATGAAAAGGTCAGCATCGGAAGCGTAGGAGCCTGAAACCAAGGAAAGTAACCTAATGGTGCAAATCGACTCATGTTTACCCAGGCGGCCATTGCAACCGTGCCTCACCAACCCCTGATTGAACTGTAGCAGGACTGGAAGATGAAGGAGTCTGAGGCATCAGAAGATCAGATGAGGGAACCGGGGTCTGTTCAGGGTGGTTGAGAGGCATCGCCGGCAGCTGGTTGTCTGGCCAACTTAGTGCGGACACAACGGCAGGACTGGGCGACTGAGGTGCAGTGGAGCAGGAACTTGCCTTGATGGCATCCAGGCAAGCTGCAACGGATAACCAAAGAGCACGCTGAGTCTCTCCTATAAACTAGTAATAGGAAAATAAACTAGTTTATCTGAGTCTTTCTTATGATGAGTCTTGAAGAAAATTCTCTTCCCCCAACCATGCATAGATATGGGTGGGGAGAATTTTGTGCATGAGGGGAATGATAAGTGAGACCACCATGGGGTGATGATCACCCACCAATGAGGCTTAAGGCGGGCGGAGCGCTAGGGCCGATATTAGGCCTGGCTGCCCCACCCTCGGCCTCTTACTTTTCACGGCTGCTGAAGAAAGATTGCCTCTTGAGAACTGTGGACCCTTGTGCCTTTCATCACAGGACACGTGGCCCACCATCTCAAGTTTCCTGCACTAGAATGACGAACAGTGATAGGTTTGCTTAGAGGGGGGTCTGGGTGCTTTATTTGCCATGACTGCGGCCACCTCCCCTTACTGGGCTTAGCCTGTGCCTTTCTCCTTTCCCAGGGTTGGGCTGGGCTGCTTTGCCCCTGGGTGGTTGCGGGTGCCCTGTCCTGTGTTAACAGGGCAGTTTTGGGGGATCCCGATTCCCAGCTCCACTGGGCTTTTCTGTTGACAGCTTTCGGTGAGACTGGCTGGTCTTTCCCCTTGCCCCAGCCGGATCCCGTGCCAGTGGCTTGTATTAACAGCGGTGCCCCCTCTCCTCCTTGGTCTTGAGTGGTCTGGGGCCCCACTTGCCACACGTTATCTCAACGCCAGAATGGGAGAAGCATTTCCGCTCTCTTTTTTCGACGAAGCTGCCGGCCTCTTACTAACCCTGGAGGACGATTTGGACCTCCCAGATTGGCCCCCAGTTTCTTGCGCTGAAATTGAAGGATTACTCAAGAAACTGATCCCACCTGATCTTCTAATAGACAGTGCTGATTGTTTTGAGAAGCAGATGCAACACTTAAAAAAAAAAAAAAAAAGCTTGGCCAGTTTGAAAGAACAGTGGCAGGTTTTTAGTTTTCAATTTCAGTAATTGGTCCCTTGATTGAATTATATATTTTGACATTTGCCACTTCATCCCTTCTTAACAATCTTTTCTATATACTTTCCACCCAATATGTAACTAATGTTCTCTGGGTGGATTACGAAGTATTTTCCCCCCATAGAACGGTTAAAAATAGAATGCAATCAAATATTTAAAAGAATAAAATACAATATAATGCAAAGCAATATACAGCACAGGAATTGATAAAACAGCCACAATGAAATTTTCCCTTCAGCTTGGGAATTAATTCATTTATTGGTAAAGACAAAACAGTGTGATTGAGGACAGAATGATCAGAGAAATAATCATAGACTGTGTGTTTCTTAATTCCAAAGATTACATGTGAAGGACTCAAACCTGTCCTTTCCCTCGATGGAGAGAGAGTAAGGATGCCACACTCTACCCTGTCCCCGTTCTCAATGAGCTCAACTTACATCCTTGGTCAAGGTACGGGATTTAGCACTGAACTGAAGAGACACAAACCACACCCTGGTAGGGTTAAAACAAAAGATTTATTAGGGTTAAAAGAATAAGAAGGGAGAAGGGAAGGGAGGAAAGAAGAGAAATACACAAGGTATAAATGTCTAACAGCAGACTACTCTGGTACACACAATCAGAGCAAAGAAAATAACAAAGCTATCTCACTGCAGTCAGTCACCCAAGCCAGGGGGTCATTTCTCCTATAGGGAAAGCTATCTCACAGCAGCCCCCTCCACCCTTCGCATCACAGGGACAGAAGAAAGAACCCGCATCTTTTGACTGAACATCTCTATTAAAACATCTCTATAATTCCCACCATGGCCAATCCCTGATCAAGTTTTCATCTCTGGGTTCATCTCAACTCAGAGCAGCACCTGACAAGTTCTCCACTGTAAATCCTTCTAGCAATTAAGTCTAGCTGGCCAAATGGCCTTGAGAACAGGGTGGCGGTATTTTTGCAAGATAAGGGGAGAGACATCTAGCACCAGGATGAGCTGCTATATGTACATTTTACAGGGGAGGCAATTCTAACTAACAAACTCTTCACAGCCAACTGCTACACACAAAATATCTTTACCACCACTAAAAAGGGGCACTAAAGGGGGAAGAAAAACAGCCTCTATGGAAAGGGCACAGGCTGGACCCACAATCACTTTTCTTCATCTGACTATTCATCTGACAGAAAAGGAATCTCTAAAGGACACTATTAAACTGACAGAAAAGGAATCTCTAAACACCATTAGTCATCACGCTCATGTTGAATTACTTCATACTACTATAATGTTCAGTTATATTACTGTGTGTGTGTGTGTGTGTGTGTGTGTGTGTAATATACATATACTTTATATGTATATGTATTTTGAAAATCCAATAAAGGATATGAACTAAGGTTTCTCCCGTGGATCTGAAGGAGATGTGAATATTAAAGCAGAATCATGATTGATTCAGAATCAATCATGAAGTAAATTACACTTCATGTCTTGTTATGTGAATGGCTTAGAGAAAATTATTAGAGAAAAAATCCCAGACAAAACCAATACATCCTTCTCTTGTAGTAGAGCCATCAAGGTAAGCCAATAAAAATAAACCTCTTATCCCATCCATGCTTTGGAGGATAACTGCATGGAGGTGGCAATAATTATGGCTGATGGCTGAAAAAAGCAAATTTCTGCAAAAAGCCATCTTGACCCAATGTGGTGATTGGTTTTCAGACTAGGTACTCTTGGAAAACATCTTGCATTGGCCTTGATCATCAATTTTGGTGCTGTGGGATTTGATTGTTTTAATATGTGTCTGTAATATTTGCATGTATTCCCTCATGAGTGACGCTGCTGTTGTTATGTTTTGTTTTACTTTGATTACAAGAAAATACAACAGTAATGATTACTTTAAGAAACGGTTGATTTGGAGATTAGTAATTTACAATCTTTTGATATAACATTCTTTCAAGAAATATTTTTAAATTAATTTTTCATTACAAACCAAAAATAACATACAGAGCGAAAAAGTAACTACATAGATTTGAATATCTATGCAGCTTTCTAAGAATGTGCTTATCCTTCCAATGTTGTAACATCAATTTCTTAGTGCACGAAAAATCCATTTGTGCTGTTCAAGCGTTCTTCCAGATAATTTAAGAGGACATGTGTATTCCAATGCAAACTTCATCCATATAATAACCTTGTCCCAAAAAGAAGCAACTATTGGGTATTACTAAAACATATGATTAAATGAAGCATTAGCACTTCCAGCAGTTAGCAGACAAATTTATTAAATTTATTAATGTATAAATAATAATACTAATAATACATTTATTAATTAAATTTATATATTTATTAATCTCTTTATTAAAGAGAAGTTGTGGCATCCAATAGACATGGAGCAATTGGATGCCAATGGGGGGAGCGAGAGGAGCTGTGGGTGAGGCAGCCGGTGGGGAAGTTTGGAAAGTTGCAGGAAAAGGTGGAGCCGGTGGTGCATTGCGGATTCAAAGGTCGCAAGTTTGAATCCTGGCCAGTAAGGAAAGCAGGCAGGATTTCAGTAAATCCTGAAACATTTCAGTAAATCCAATAACATACAAAACCAGTTCCTTGGTAAATTCAGTAGAATTTACCCCTCAAACATTCATGTTGCGAATATATATTGCCTTTCAAGCACATAATCCTGGTAGCGATAGTAGGCGATACTGAATAAATTGAAGAACATCCATCTTAAACCAGAGTGATATGGAGCAATTCTTCTCTTTCATGAAGGAGCATTTCTACAACCTGTTTTTCAAAATGGAAGAAGCACTTCTGAGCATGGTGTTGAGCATCCCCGAGAATGTTTTGCTTCCAGAAGACAAAATCCAAGAGGAATTCTGCTACACTGCAGAACAGTTTCAGGAACTGCAGAATGAGGTTGGCCAGCTGGAAAAACAACTGCAGAGCAACAAAAGGCACATCTTGAAGGAATCCTTCAGTGGTTTGAAGGCCTTGACAATATAGGGAGGGAAGAGGGGACCGGCAACCTTAAAGAAGGCTTTCCTGCCTTGACAAAAACAGCCATCAAACTTCAGGAGGTAGTGTGGGAGATAGTTAAGAAAATGAAGAGGCTAGAGAGGCAGTGATTGTGTAAGAGCAGCAAAAAAAATTTAAAAATCATTTTTTATGTAATTCCATTTTTTCCTGTAAGAAGTAGTTTAACTTGTTCTTTACAACTTGGAATGTGTGTTCCCTGCTTGTGTGCTGTCTGTCTGTAAATGGGTTTTTTTAATGTACCATTATATTTTTAAGGTTTTTAATCTTTGGCTGTTGGGCAGTATAGAAATGTAATAAAGAAAAGGAGTTTTTGCTGAATAACCTGAGATTTATAGATGATTCAGATAGATGCTAAGGCAGTGATTCATTCATCAGACAAAATGAGACAGTACAGTTCCCTATTCTATTCCTGTTTAAGACCCTGTGTATTATTCACTGATAATGAGTATCGTGGGTCAAACATGGATCATGGGTCAATATAACTTTTCAGCCTCAATAAGTGCTTCCAATAGCGAAGAGTCCTGAAGCTGCAAAAGTTGCAGGACCAAACCTAGATTCTGACAAATGTTGCATTTGCAAATTATTACCATTCTGCAATAGTAGACAAATCTTCTTTGGCATACAAAGCCAAGAATGACAAAAAAAAATCAACATCAGCTTCCATTTATTTATTTATTATATTTATACTCCGCCTTTTTTCCTGAAAGGAACCCAAGGCGGCTTACATTATATTATCCTCCTCCTCTCCATTTTATCCTCACAACAACCCTGAGAGTCAGTGACTGGCCCAAAGTCACCCGGTGAGTTTCATGGCCGATGATCCAAGGTAAAATTAACTTACCTTTCCATGTCTGCCAAAAAACATTTTCTTACCAATTTTTAAACATGGATTTCCCCACAGTCCAGTTAGCATGAGAACATGGATTGAAATCTAATTGATGTGATATTATATGCAACACATCTCTTGCAGCCATGAATGTGGGAGGAACCCTATCTATTTCAATGTGCCGAGAACCTAATGCACAGAGAATCCAGGTAGGAAGATTCCAAAACTGACCAAGGTGAAAAATCTAATCTAAGTTGAAACAACTAAAATTTAGTACACGGCAAGATCTGGAAAGCCAATCCCACCTTCTTTGATCTGTATCCTTTTCAAGGATATTCATGGTGGAGAGAACCGCCACCCCCCCCTTTTTTTCTTCTTCAAAAGAGGGCATTGAGTTTTGCAAAATATTTGCCAGGTATAGATAGAGGAATCCAACACATAACATACGGTAATGAAAAAACTGCATTGAGCACGCAATTGAACCAGATGCTCTCCAAGGTTCCTTCCAATCTATGATTTTATTTCAGTAGAATTTACAGCATAATTCTACATGTTTACTCAGGGATGCTGCAATTCCATCTTGAATTATGCAGGTAAATGGATGACATGAACTCCAATGTACCTTTCAATTATTTGAAATAACAGCAATTATCTTTTAGCAATTCATTTAAATTAAGTTGATTTTGGATTTAGGTTTTATCTCTGTATCTTTTATATAAAATAAAATTCATCTTGTCGTTTAACAGATCATGGAAGCACAGCAAGATATGAGCCCGTCTTTCAAAGAGTCCTAATGGAAGACAGTATCATCTAACACCAGAAAGATCTGTGATAGTCTTTAAGTTGATTTCATTCTGTGCTTACGCATGTGTTTGTAATAAAGAATATATATGCAAATGCACACAAAAACATTGCTACCTCATTGCATACACAATACATTGTTAAAATATTTTAAAATTTTGTTTGTAAACATACCATATATACGGTTAATTGTATTCAGAAAATATTCACATTGTAGTGCATAAGATTTGTTTCACTACCCAAATGAGATGTATAAAAAATTATCTAATGTGATCTTCCAGACATTATGGGCACATTACTGCCACTATGCTCCTGCTGTGTGTGTTTTTTTTACACTTGTGGGAGAGACCACAAGTATAATGGGGCTTTTGCAGTTCTAAAAGTAACACCGGAAACTAGTGGAAACACTCATTTCCAGATCAGGACAGGTATTTCTATTTGTTTCTGGTTGCTTACAGAAATTGCTTGTAATGCAAAATAGCCTTGGAAAGCAGGGTGCAAGAATAGACAAATTTCCCTCCTGTCTTAGTTTAAAGGAAAAGTATTGTACCATGTAATCTTGAGGACGTCTTCCCCATACATTCCATGCTACATTCTCTGCCCCTACCAGGCAGCAATGAAGAAATTGTGTTGTTTTTTCCTCTTTCTCCCCCTCCTCATACTCTGATTAGCAACAGCTGAGGGAGTAAATCCACATACCTACTGGAACATGATAATCTCCCTGGAGATGCTCCAATTGCAGCAGCTCCAGAGAGAACTCTCCTAGCATTCCTAACATGCTTCAGGAGTGAGGGGGTGGCAGGAATGAGAGTGGGCATTTTGTCAAGCCCTCCATTTAAGCTCTGGGAAATGATCCCAGGTCTCCCAATTTTGGTAAGTAAGCATTCAGATCAATTCAGAGTTAAAATGCGGAATGCTTTGAGAAATGTTTGTTCATGGATACAGTGTAAAAAAAACAACACTTTTTTTTTTGCACTTCCAGCTTTCTTGAATCCAAAAAAGGAAGTTTTGCTGCTTGTGGGGGACAATACACATTGGTTCCAAATACGTGTTGAATCATAGAATCATGAGAAATGCAAGAAATAGATTTGAAAGGTTCTCCAAGTATTATATAGAATCATAGAATCATAGAAAAGTAGAGTTGGAAGGGGCCTACAAGGCCATCGAGTCCAACCCCCTGCTCAATGCAGGAATCCAGGTCAAAGCATCCCTGACAGATGGCTGTCCAGCTGCACCTTGAATGCCTCCAGAGTGGGAGAGCCCACCACCTCCCTAGGTAGTTGGCTCCATTGTCTTATTGCTCTGACAGTCAGGAAATTTTTCCTGATGTTTAGGTGGAATCTAGGTTCCTGTAACTTGAGCCCATTATTCCGTGTCCTGCAAACTGGGATGATCGAGAAGAGATCCTGGCCCTCCTCTGTGTGACAACCCTTCAAGTACTGGAAGAGTGCTATCCTCTTCCAGTACTCTTCCAGACTCTTCTTCCAGAAGAGTGTCCTCTTCTGAAGGTTAAACATGCACAGTTCTTAAAGTCTCTCCTCATAGGGCCTTGTTTCCAGTCCCTTTATCATCCTTGTTGCCCTCCTCTGAACCCTCTCCAGTTTGTCTACATCCTTCTTAAAGTGTGGTGCCCAGAACTGAACGCAGTACTCAAGATGAGGCCTAACCAGTGCTAACCAGGGGAATTATCACTTCATGCGATATATTAATGAAGCCCAAAATAGCATTTGCCTTCTTTGCAGCCACATCGCATTGCTGGCTCATATTCAGTTTGTGATATACAACAATTCCTTCTCACTTGTAGTATTGTTGAGCCAAGTGTCCCCCATTCTGTAACTCTGTATTTGGTTTCCTTTCCCTAGGTGCAGCACTTGGCATTTATCCCTATTAAATTTCATTCTGTTGTTTTCGGCCCAGCACTCCAGCCTATGGAGATCGCTTTGAATTTTGTTTCTGTCTTCCAGAGTATTAGCTATTCCACCCAACTTTGTGTTATCTGCAAATCTGATAAGCATTCCCTGCACCTCCTCATCCAAGTCATTAATAAAAATGTTGAAGAGCACTGGGCCCAGCACCGAGCCCTGTGGTACCCCGCTCGTTACCTCTCCCCAGTTTGAGAAGGAACCATTGATAAGCACTCTTTGAGTCCGATTCTGTAGCCAATTGTGGATCCACCTGATAGTTGTTCCATCCAGCCCACTTTTAGCTAGCTTGCTAACCAGGATATCATGAGGCACTTTGTCGAAAGCTTTGCTGAAGTCCAGATATATTATGTCCACTGCATTCCCATATTCCACAAGGGATGTTACCCGATTAAAAAATGAGATCAGATTAGTCTGGCAGGATTTGTTCTTGACAAATCCATGCTGGCTTCTAGTAATCACCAGGGATGTTGAAGAGTCCTTGGTCTCGAGTCACGAGTCGAGTCACGAGTCTTTGGACCCGAGTCTCGAGTCTTTGGACCCGAGTCTCGAGTCTTTGGACCCGAGTCTCGAGTCTTTGGACCCGAGTCTCGAGTCCGAGTCCGAGTCCTTGGTCCAAAATGGTGACTCACGAGTAACGAGTCCTGAGTCACTCCCAAAACTGACTCCACGAGTCCCTATTAAAATCAATGGGGTTTCCCCCTAACAAAATAAGGCTACTTCAGATGTGTGGCTTAAATAAATTCTAGGCACAAGTGTGCCTTTTTATTTCAAAACTCTGCAACTGATTTTGGCAAGAACAGACCAGGCAGACAAACCCAAAATAACCAGGCAGGCAGAGGAGGCAGGGAACCCCAAAGCAGGCAGGCAGAGGCCTTTGTCTTGGACAATTCAACTGTTGAACAGGTCAAGAAGAGACCAGGCAGGCAGAGGAGGCTGGGAACCCCAAACAGGCAGGCAGAGGCAGCCAAACCCAAAATGTCTGACCCTAACCCAAATGCCCCACAACAACACATCAATCAAAATAAATCTCAATACATCGTTGGGGCTGCGCTCCTGGTAGCTGTCCATAGTGGCCGAGCAGCGGCGCGCCTCGCTTCCATGCGCTCTTCACCGGTGATCGCGCTCCTTCTGGCACAGCCAGAAGACTCGTCAACAGCCCAGGGATGTTGATGAGTCCTTGGTCTCGAGTCCCGAGTCGAGTCTTGAGTCCCATTAAAAATATTGGGACTCGAGTCCGAGTCGAGTCAGAGGGGGGACTCAGTCCGACTCACGAGTCGAGTCCGAGTCCCCATCCCTGGTAATCACTGCATTGTTTTCAAGGTGCTTGCAGACTGACTTCTTCATAATCTGCTCCAAAATTTTCCCAGGGATTGATGTCAGACTGACTGGCCTAAAGTTCCCAGGTTCCTCCTTTTTCCTTTTTTGAAGATGGGAACAACATTTGCCCTCCTCCAGTCATCTGGCACTTCACCTGTCCTCCATGATTTCTCAAAGGTAATAGACAGTGGTTCTGAGAGTTCTTCTGCCAGTTCCTTTATTACTCTAGGCTGCAGCTCGTCAGGCCGACACATACCCCTTTCTTCTCTTCCACGTGGGTACAAATGATACTGCCAAGCGGAGTTACAAAGAAATCACAGCAGACTTTGAAGAGCTGGGAAGGGAACTCAAGAACTTCGGGGCCCAGATAGTTTTCTCATCCATCCTTCCAGTACTTGGAAGAGGCATAGAAAGGGAAAGAAAAATACTCCGAGTGAACGACTGGCTACGAAGGTGGAGCCGACGTGAGGGATTTGGATTCTGGGACCACGGGCTACGCTTCCTGGAAGATGGACTGCTGGCAAAGGATGGGTTGCACCTCACAAGGACTGGGAAGAATGTGTTTGGCCACAGCATGAGGAACTTAATCAGGAGGGCTTTAAACTGAATCCAACAGGGGAGGGAGACATAAACTCGGGGGTACCAATGGAAGAAGGCCTCTATGCCACAATGGAGAGAACAGCTCCAGCGGTGCCCATTGATAGTCTACCACAAAATGTAGGGGGAAAGTCGGACTATAAAGCACATAGTCTTCAATGTCTCTATACTAATGCCCAGAGTATGGGCAATAAACAAGACGAACTTGAACTCTTGATACATGAGGGCAAGTACGACTTGATAGGGATAACTGAAACCTGGTGGGATGACTCCCATGACTGGAATACAGCAATTGAAGGGTATAACTTGTTCAAAAGGAACAGAAGCAACAGAAAGGGAGGTGGAGTTGCACTGTATGTTAAAAATACGTATCTCTGCACAGAGATACAGGAAGAGGAGCTTGGCAGCCCCATTGAGAGCATCTGGGTTAAAATAAAGGGGGCAAAGAATAAAACGAACATGACGGTTGGAGTCTACTACCGACCACCCAATCAAGGAGAAGACGAGGATGGAACTTTTGAAAAGCAAATTGCCATTGTTTCAAGGAGGCACGATGTGGTAGTAATGGGGGACTTCAATTTCCCTGATATCTGTTGGGAGACTTATTCAGCCAAACATGGCCCCTCCAAGAAATTCCTGAGCTGTGCTGCTGATAACTTCCTCCTACAGAAAGTGGAGGAAGGAACTAGAGGATCGGCTATCCTTGACCTGATTCTAACCAACAGAGACGAGTTAGTGGATAAAGTGGCAGTTTCGGGAACTCTGGGGGAAAGTGTCCATGTTATACTTGAGTTCTTGATTCTAACAGAAGCAAAAGCTGAGTGTAGCCAAACACGTACCCTGGATTTTAGGAAAGCCAATTTTAACAAACTCAGAACAATGATTAGTAAGATCCCATGGCATGTGACTCTCACGAGAAAGGGAGCCCAGGAGGGGTGGGAGTTTTTTAAAAAGGAAATTTTAAAGGCACAATTGCAAACAATTCCCACAAGGAAAAAAGGCAGAGGGCAACAGAAGAAGCCAATGTGGCTTCACAATAAACTCAAAGATGACCTGAAAACAAAAAAGGACACGTATAGGAAGTGGAAGGAAGGACAGGCTACAAGGGAAGAGTACAGGCAGGTAGCACAGAACTGCAGGAATAGTGTCAGGAAGGCTAAAGCTGAGAATGAGCTAAGGTTAGCGAGGAATGCTAAAAGCAACAAAAAAGCTTTCTTCAGATACATGCACAGTAAAAGACAGAAGAAAGAACTGGTGGTTCAACTACGCAATGAGGATGGCAAATTGATAACAGAAGACAAAGAAAAGGCAGAAGTGTTCAATTCCTACTTCGGCTCGGTCTTCTCCCAAAAGAGGGTCTATGACCCCCCTGGCAAACCTGAAGTGCAGACTGAAGGGGCAGAATTGCAGCTTGAGATTGATAGGCAAATGGTCAAGGAGCACCTGATTACTCTGAACGAGTTTAAATCTCCAGGGCCTGATGAGCTGCATCCTAGAGTAATAAAGGAACTGGCAGAAGAACTCTCAGAACCACTGTCTATTATCTTTGAGAAATCATGGAGGACAGGTGAAGTGCCAGACGACTGGAGGAGGGCAAATGTTGTTCCCATCTTCAAAAAGGGCAAGAAGGAGGAACCTGGGAACTATAGGCCAGTCAGTCTGACATCAATCCCCGGGAAGATTTTTGAGCAGATTATAAAGAAGTCAGTCTGCAAGCACCTTGAAAACAATGCAGTGATTACTAGAAGCCAGCATGGATTTGTCAAGAACAAATCCTGTCAGACTAATCTGATCTCATTTTTTGATCGGGTAACCTCCCTTGTGGACTGTGGGAATGCTGTGGACATTATATACCAGGACTTCAGCAAAGCTTTCGACAAAGTGCCTCATGATATCCTGATTAGTAAGCTAGCTAAGAGTGGGCTAGATGGAACAACTATCAGGTGGATCCACAATTGGCTAAAGAATCGGACTCAAAGAGTGCTTATCAATGGTTCCTTCTCAAACTGGGGAGAGGTAACGAGCGGGGTACCACAGGGCTCGGTCCTGGGCCCGGTGCTCTTCAACACTTTTATTAATGATTTGGATGAGGAGGTACAGGGAATGCTTATCAAATTTACAGATGACACAAAGTTGGGTGGAACAGCTAATACTCTGGAAGACAGAAACAAAATCCAAAGTGACCTCGATAGGCTGGAGCGCTGGGCCGAAAACAACAGAATGAAATTTAATAGGGATAAATGCCAAGTGCTGCACCTAGGGAGAGGAAACCAAATGCAGAGTTACAGAATGGGGGACACTTGGCTCAACAATACTACAAGTGAGAAGGATCTTGGAATTGTGGTAGATCACAAACTGAATATGAGCCAGCAATGCGATGTGGCTGCAAAGAAGGCAAATGCAATTTTGGGCTGTATTAATAGAAGTATAGCTTCCAAATCGCGGGAAGTGATAATTCCCCTTTACTCGGCACTGGTTAGGCCTCATCTTGAGTACTGCGTCCAGTTCTGGGCACCTCACTTTAAGAAGGACATAGACAAACTGGAGAGGGTTCAGAGGAGGGCAACAAGGATGATAAAGGGACTGGAAACAAGGCCCTATGAGGAGAGACTGAAAGAACTGGGCATGTTTAGCCTTCAGAAGAGGAGACTGAGGGGAGATATGATCGCACTCTTCCAGTATTTGAAGGGATGTCACACAGAGGAGGGCAAAGATCTCTTCTCGTTCATCCCAGTTTGCAGGACACGGAATAATGGGCTCAAGTTACAGGAACCTAGATTCCACCTAAACATCAGGAAAAATTTCCTGACTGTCAGAGCAATAAGACAATGGAATCAACTACCTAGGGAGGTTGTGGGCTCTCCCACTCTGGAGGCATTCAAGGTGCAGCTGGACAGACATCTGTCAGAGATGCTTTGACCTAGATTCCTGCATTGAGCAGGGCGTTGGACTCGATGGCCTTGTAGGCCCCTTCCAACTCTACTTTTCTATGATTCTATGAGGCCCTGGAGATTTAAACTCGTTTAAATGAATCCATTTGGGGATGATGTGGAAGCTTCCTTTTTGAATGAGAGAACCTGAGACAAAAGCAACAGCTAGAAAATACTGTAATTTTATGGAAGAGCCCAAAGAAGCATTGTTTTCCATAATGCTTTACTGATCCAAGTTCTGTAATGCTCTACATAATCAAAGAAGGATTTTTGATAGGCAAGGACTAAAGTCTGTAATGCCACAAAGACTAGATATTTATCTCATTATCCCACAGCAATGAAAAGAGAGCTTTGAAAAAAGGGAGTGGGGAGGTATTTTGCTGGTAAAAGGGATCTTGGAACTGGAATGGAAAAAGGACTCAATAGGATATCTTAGGACATGGGATAACCTACACTTCAATTTCACATTAGCTTTTTACAAGTATTTAAAGCTGCCCTATTTAAACCTGGAAAATTACATAGGCACTGACTTTAAATACCGTAAAAGGCATTGTATGTTTTATTATCAAAATACCAAAAGGTATTTTCCAAAATTATTACACTAAAAATTAATCTAAAATCAAAGCAGACATTCCTAAAAACAGTCACTGAAGTATTCTTGAAGATGTTTTATCAAATATAGATGTGGTTTTCCATTCAACATGTGTAAACAGCAGAAGACACTGGCAGCTCTACATTGATCAGGTCAGTACTTGAGAGAACAGAGACAGATTATATGAAACAGCTCCACCCAAAATTTCTTGGGTTATTCCAAAGGCCTTGCATCCTGGGAAAGGTAAAATTTGCAAACTTAAGAACAGCACCAGGTGAGAAGACTCTTGAAGAAACAGTTTTAATATTCCTAGTACCGTATTCTTCCGTCTATAAGACGCCCCCATGTATAAGACGCCCCCCACTGGGCAGTTTTGCAACCACGCGGTTCTCTCCTCGGCTTACTTCCGTGTATAAGACGACCCTCAATTTTTAGTCTAACAATTTTAGGAAAAAGTATAGTCTTATACATGGAAAAATACTGTACTTGCTGGAACACTGACAGATCCTATGTGGCATGTGGGTGCCTGTAACCCTCCAAACTCGAAGGATTACGGGCATCCAGTTGAAGGCAGGAGTAGCTTCAATAGGTAGGATTGCTGCCACACTCCCTTCGTCCTCCAAAACATTTAGATGGCCTGCTGTCTAAATGTTCTACCCCTCCTTGTGAAGAGAGGCTGAGGCACCACCTGGATTCAGTGGAATATGGTGTTGCCTTGAATATGGTGTTGCCCCCAGGAATGCCCCACATACACTAGAACCAAAGATGGTCTTCTGACTTTGGTTCCCAGCCAGCACAGAAAGAACTACGCCAGCTGTGAGGTGGGGCAGAAGGCGCTCCACAGGCAAAAGGATTTCCAAGGTCACAGCAGGGAGTCCAACCTATCCCTTGGCCCCCCAGGAAAGGTCAGAGGGCCATAGGATAGTGCCCTTAGTAGACAAATTACAGGATATTATATGTATTCCAGCTATATATATGTGGCCTTTCATTTTTACTTTATTTATATATTTATATAATTATTTATTATTTTATATTGTTCTTTATTATATAAATATTTGTGAAAATTGGTAAGATTTTATTACATTAAGCAGAATGTAAGATGAATAAAATAGTTATTATACAAATAATTTATGGGCAGCGTGATTCAATGTGGCTACCCATAACCCTCTGAACTCGGAAGATTACAGGCATCCAATCAAGGACAGAAGGAGCGCAGAAGCAAAGCCTCTGTGTTTCTCCCACCCCACAAAACACTTAGACAGCCGATTTCAGCTGTCTAAGTATTTTGCCCCTGCTCAGGAGGAGGAGGGGCTGCAGTGCTGCTGGGAGACATCCTATCCCAGCAGATCCTCACTCCTCCCCTCTGCACCCCCAGAATGCCCATCCAATGCTGGCTCTAAGGTCAGTCTTCCGACTTCAGAACCACAGGCACTGTGGCTACAAGGGCAGGGGGAGGGCACTCCAAGGCCAGAGTTCCAGCTCTGACCTTGGAATGCATTTCTGTGGTTGGAGTTGGAACTCTGACATTTCCTATAGCTGTCTAGACAGCGTCTAGCAGCCATAGGATTGTGCCCTAAATGACAGTAATTGGGACTCGGAGATTTGTGGAACTTCTGGCTTCCTTTTTAAAATATTCTGAATATGTACTCTGGAAGGCTTTTTCATTCATAGCCTATTCAAGTACTTTCCTGCTCTTGAGTAACAGATTGTGCAGTAAGAAGGAGGATCTGAAAGATAGCTACTTTGTAATCAACAGGTCTGGAGAATGTTGAAATTGTTCATTTTCTAAGAAAACCAGTAATAATCAAAAAATATTCAGAGAGAAAATGGAGACATGCTTCCAGATAAACTTGGGGCTTCATAACCAAGGAATCAAATGTGGTTATGAATTCTTAATGTTTTGTTTCAGAACTCTAAATAATCCTGCTGAGTTGCTTGAGTGAGAAATGCAAGAAATAGATTTGAAAGGTTCTCCAAGTATTATATAGAATCATAGAATCATAGAAAAGTAGAGTTTGAAGGGGTCTACAAGGCCATCAAGTCCAACCCCCTGCTCAATGCAGGAATCCAGGTCAAAGCATCCCTGACAGATGGCTGTCCAGCTGCACCTTGAATGCCTCCAGAGTGAGAGAGCCCACCACCTCCCTAGGTAGTTGATTCCATTGTCTTATTGCTCTGACAGTCAGGAAATTTTTCCTGATGTTTAGGTGGAATCTAGGTTCCTGTAACTTGAGCCCATTATTCCGTGTCCTGCAAACTGGGATGATCGAGAAGAGATCCTGGCCCTCCTCTGTGTGACATCCCTTCAAGTACTGGAAGAGTGCGATCATAGAGATAGTCTCCTCAGTCTCCTCTTCTGAAGGCTAAACATGCCCAGTTCTTTCAGTCTCTCCTCATAGGGCCTTATTTCCAGTCCCTTCCTTGTTGTCCTCCTCTGAACCCTCTCCAGTTTGTCTACGTCCTTCTTAAAGTGTGGTGCCCAGAACTGGACGCAGTACTCAAGATGAGGCCTAACCAGTGCTGAGTAAAGGGGAATTATCACTTCCCGCGATTTGGAAGCTATACTTCTATTAATGCAGCCCAAAATTGCATTTGCCTTCTTTGCAGCCACATCGCATTGCTGGCTCATATTCAGTTTGTGATCTACCACAATTCCAAGATCCTTCTCACTTGTAGTATTGTTGAGCCAAGTGTCCCCCATTCTGTAACTCTGCATTTGGTTTCCTCTCCCTAGGTGCAGCACTTGGCATTTATCCCTATTAAATTTCATTCTGTTGTTTTTGGCCCGGCGCTCCAGCCTATCGAGGTCACTTTGAATTTTGTTTCTGTCTTCCAGAGTATTAGCTGTTCCACCCAACTTTGTGTCATCTGCAAATTTGATAAGCATTCCCTGTACCTCCTCATCCAAGTCATTAATAAAAATGTTGAAGAGCACTGGGCCCTGTGGTACCCCGCTTGTTACCTCTCCCCAGTTTGAGAAGGAACCATTGATAAGCACTCTTTGAGTCCGATTCTGTAGCCAATTGTGGATCCACCTGATCTAGCCCACTTTTAGCTAGCTTGCTAATCAGGATATCATGAGGCACTTTGTCGAAAGCTTTGCTGAAGTCCAGATATATGATGTCCACAGCATTCCCACAGTCCACAAGGGAGGTGACCCGATCAAAAAATGAGATCAGATTAGTCTGGCAGGATTTGTTCTTGAGAAATCCATGCTGGCTTCTAGTAATCACTGCATTGTTTTCAAGGTGCTTGCAGACTGACTTCTTTATAATCTGCTCCAAATTTTTCCCAAGGATTGATGTCAGACTGACTGGCCTATAGTTCCCAGGTTCCTCCTTCTTGCCCTTTTTGAAGATAAGAACAACATTTGCCCTCCTCCAGTCATCTGGCACTTCACTTGTCCTCCATGATTTCTCAAAGATAATAGACAGTGGTTCTGAGTGTTCTTCTGCCAGTTCCTTTATTACTCTAGGATGTAGCTTGTCAGGTCCTGGAGATTCAAACTCTTTCAGAGTAATCAGGTGTTCCTTGACCATTTGCCTATCAATCTCAAGCTGCAATCCTGCCCCTTCAGTCTGCACGTCATGTTTGCCAGGGACATAGACTCTCTTTTGGGAGAAGACCGAGCCGAAGTAGGAATTGAACACTTCTGCCTTTTCTTTGTCTTCTGTTATCAATTTGCCATCCTCATTGCATAGTTGAACCACCATTTCTTTCCTCTGTCTTTTACTATGCACGTATCTGAAGAAAGCTTTCTTGTTGTTTTTAGCATCCCTGGCTAGCCTCAGCTCATGCTGGCTCGGTATGCTGGGAGCTGTAGGTCACAACATCTGGGGACCCAAGGTTGGAGAGCCCTGTTCTAAAGATTCGATACTTACAAAATCATTTTAGATTTTTAAATGCTTAGGAAGGATTAACAGAGCCATGTGTTGAAAAACAACAAAGAGTCCTACACATTGAAAGTGAACATGTTTGGAAAAAAGCTAGACTAGAAACTTTCCCCTGACTTCCTAGTTCTCTGTGTGAAATGAATTTAATTGTGTGGAGGAGCACTGTCATGTAACACCCACCCACCCACCCATAAGCAGTACAGAGAAGGCACATGTTTACTACCTCATTGAGAACTAGACTTTAGTTATGCCCCAGTTTGACCAAATTAGTGGTGGAACACCAGGAGAGCATTGCCTTGAGTAAGCCTGACTTCCACTGGCTGATTCAGGTCGAGGAAAGAGGCTGCTTTACCAATATTTTAGCTGTCCTCTGACTCCTGAAAGAACAAATGGAATTTCTCAGTCAATCAGCACTGATAGAAGGTTGAACCCACATTTTTTGTTGCGATGGGTTTGCTTCAACATATTCTAAGAATCATTTATGCTTTTAAAATCAAGAGCACCATCCACAGGTTTGTGTTGCATTTTGTGATTGTAGGCTTCTGAAATGTTTACAAACAAGTTACGGTTTTCTTCACATCAACTCATTTGCTTGAAGTGCAAGGGCCTTATATCAGTATTTGAATTTTGTGACTTAACAAAGCAATCCTAACCCCCGGACCCACTGACTGGTAGGGTAAGGGTGTGGCAGACAAGCCCCTCTGCTTTCAAAGAGGAGATCTGCTGGTGCGGGAGCACATCAGCCTGAGAAGCCCCAGTTATGCCTGTGGAGAGGTCTGCAGGTGTAAATCTACTGCTGTTGTGGACACCGCATGCAATAGGCCCTTAAGTGGGGCACTCCAAAGGCAGAGCATAGGTTCCTCTGTGAGGTCACAGGATCAGGCTTCCTGTCTACACCAGCCTCAAACTGGCATAGATATTATACCTCCTGTTGCAAGCAGCAGGAGGGAAAATGGATGGGGGGGGGGAATGCTGCCAGGGGAAAAAAATCAGGTAAGTGCCGCCCTTCTCCCTTGGAAGTGGCAGAGGATTCACCACCACCCCCAACCCTGCTTAGGATTGTTTTCTAAGCCATATTCATTAATGGTGCATACACAGCATAGAAGCCGGCTGCCTCAATTTGTTCCATTACTTGGAAATGTTGTTCACTGCCCTGAACGCTCTGTGAGCAGAAGAACGGGATATACATATTAAATGATCATAATAATATCGTATCAGATTAGGGTTCAAGATTTGATTGTCCAAAGTATTGTCCAAAAATAATTAGGCATTTATATAGCATTAATGTTGTTAGAACAACAACAACAACAACAAAATACTTCAGTATCAGAAGGGCTGATACTTATGATTAACAAATTAATTGTGAAACAATGAAATTAAAAGAAGTAATGGATGTATAATTCTTAACAATATTAGGTTAGGTCTCTGTTAATGAGAACAATTTATGTTCCTGTTTGGAGATGCCTGCAATTTTATTTAATTTATTGTGTTTATATCCCCCTCCCTCCCTTCAAAATTCTTGGGGCAGCATACATGGCTTCCCATCCCATTTTTTTCTAACAACAGTCCTGTGAGGTAGGTTATGCCGAGAGAGGGATTGGCCCAAAGTCATAGAATGAGCTTTATGATGGAGTGTGGATGTGGATTTGAACCAAGGTCTCCTACTCGAACACTCTGACCACCAGGAGGTGGCCAGTGGCAGAAGCTTTGCTATGCTGTTAGGTTTGTCCCTGAGTGCTACAGGGCAAGTAGCCCTCACTCATGTGCTTGTTACCAAATGAAGCCATAATAAAATGAAAAAGGTTAGCTGCCACCTACACAATGGCATTCTTCATAGATTCATAGATCATAGGGTTGGAAGGGGCCTACAAGGCTCAATGCAGGAAACTAGAGGAGGGGTCTCCCATCCAAGTAATAACCAGGCCTGACCCTGCTTAGCTTTCCACGCTCAAACAAGCTGAGCCAGCGTGAGCCACATTTTACTACAGTTAAATAATAGTTGGCCAAATTACAATATTTGACCAGTAATAAAGCTACAGAAACAGTAATCTTGCCAGTTAGTGCAAAAATCAGACACACATCTTCACAGTAACCTGGGGAAGAAGTGGAAGCAACCTCGGATAAACCTTCTTGGCTGTTGGCTGAAGTGCTACAGTGTAACAGAAGCCAGAGCTCTTGACAGGAGTTCATCTGTTGGCACAAGGGCCTATGGATCAGAGGTCTGTGTCAATGAGAATAGGGTTCAAAGAAGCAAGGAATTGACTACAGCACTGATCAACTGCTAGGCAGAAGGGACAGAATGACTTGCTCTAATAGATTATCACTTCATCTAGATCAGGGCTCTCCAACCTTGGGTCCCCAGATGTTGCTGACCTACAGCTCCCAGCATACCCATCCAGCATGGCTAATGGTAAGGGATTCTGGGAGCTGTAGTCCAGCAACATCTGGGGACCCAAGGTTGGAGAGCCCTGATCTAGTGGCAGATGTTTTCTCCTACAACTCCTATCTGCTCTAGCCACCACAGCCAGTAGTGAGGAATGTTGAGAGTTGAAGGCCAAAACTTTGGAGGGCCACAAGTTACCCACCCTTGCTTTAGAAGAAAGCTGCATCCAGTCTATTTCTAACCAGCCCATACCTACACCAAACAGTCTCTGGGGAAGAGAGAAGAAGAATGTAAGGTATGACTCTCTAAGCTATAACTCTGCTCCCCCAAACACCTTTTCTATGGGAAGGATGAAAGGGACTAGGTGCTTAACTGCCATCATATGTGACAGAGCAGGAACTACATGACTTCTCTTCCTTCACCACCACCCCCTTTGGCAGAGAAGGAAGAAGCAGAGCAGCCCCTTAGCTCCCAGCCTCCCTTCTGTAAGTTTATTGAGCTTATCCAATTGTATGAATATGTATGTTGTTCTCTGGTTCCTAGCAAGAGAGAAAAATCTTGGAAAGTATTTTAATACAAAGCATAAAAATGTACTTATGATATGGAGTGTTTTGGCCATTCCAAGTAATTGAAGTGTATTGACTTTTCCCTGCAGGCCATAGAGAAACATCTTATCAGAAAGTCCAATGGAGGCCTAACTTTTATTGGGGAGTGGAAGAATGGGCATCTTGAAAGAAAGATGGGCCATCTCACATGCTTTGCCGGGGGAATGTTTGCACTTGGAGCAGATGGTTCCCGAGATGATAAGGCTGGACACTACCTTCAACTTGGAGCAGAGATTGCACATACATGTCATGAATCATATGACAGGACAAGTATGCATCCTTGCCAGGACCGGTGCAGGGCAGTTTGGCGCCCTAGGCGGAATTATATTTAGCGCCCCCCCCTCGTGCCGGGGGGGGGCTCCGGAGCAAAGCAACCCTGCTCTGCAACCACCACCACCCCGCGCCGCCACCACCTACCTACCTACCTTCCCCCCGCCCTGGCTGCCGCTGCCGCCGCCGCCACCTCCGAGGAGGAAGTGACGCGATGGGACCCCCGCGCTCTGTTTTTTGCCAGGGAAGCCAGGGCAACAGGGCTGTTTAAGCCCTGTTGCCCTGGTTCCTCCCGCCAAAACAACATGGGCGGGGCTCCGGAAGCGACGCGGAGAAGGTAGGTGATGAGGGGAGGGGAGGCGCGGCGGCGGCGGCGGGCAGGGAGGCGGCGGGCGGGGAGGCGCAGCAGTGGGGGCGGGGAGGCGCGGCGGCGGCTTTGGCAGGTGGGGGGAGGCCCAGCGGGGGTGGCGCGGCGGCGGCAGCGAAGAGGAGCGCAGCGTTTCTGCGCCCTCTTCAGCCATGCGCCCTAGGCAACCGCCTAGTTTGCCTAGCGGTAGCGCCGGCCCTGATCCTTGCCTGTCTTGGGTTTTGAGTGTGTGTTTCCCTTAATATTTGCCCTTTCCTATTGTAATGGGACTGATCTGGAGCAGTTGAATGTAGAAGAAAAGTCGGGAGAGGGTGTAAACTTTGTAAGAGATTTATTTTGAGCTCATGTCTCTGATATTTGGTTTGAATGGAGAATGTGCTGTGTGTATTTAAACCTAATTTTGAGAAGAGAAACTGCATTAAAATACCTTAGGTTCTGGTAGTCATTAATTGTGGGGAAACTAGAACATGAGGCTATTAAATCCAACAATGTAATCCTGTCACAGTGATAACAAACATAGTACGGGGGTCCTTAAGATTAAAAATCCTTAAAAGCTGAGAAATGATCTATGCCCAAATATTTTGGGGTTAATTCTACCTGTCCTTTTCTTGATGCAAGCAGCAAAATCTAGATAATCCAAATTTGTCTTCCTGAAAGTTGGGATGGAAGGGGCTAAATGGGCTTCTGACGGATTTCTGACAAACATTTGAAGTTGGGGCTTAGTTATCTATGGTCTTTCTTGTTTATCTGCTAGTAGTGACACATCATGAAATCCATTCTTGGCCCCCAAGGGAGGGAAGGATAAGATACAATTGCCTGAATGTTCCAAAACTAGTTATGTTGAATACTAGCAAGAGATCATTGGTAGTGGAAGAATGGAGGGAACTGGCCTCAGAAGTGTGGCAAAGGATGTATTTTTAATGAGCCTAACCCCAGCCCATCCCTTGGTTGCTTCAGCAGTGGATGGAAGCTGGGCCCTTCTATCCCTGAAGTGGACTAGGCGAAGAGGGAATTCAGTTCTGAGAAACTGGCTTCTCAGAAACCAACTCCCTGTCTTTCTGGGCCATGGGCTAGTGGGGATATTTGCCAGCGGCATGAAGGAAGCATGCACGTTTTGGGAAGATGTGTGTGGGTCATTAAATGGTCAAGAAAAAAAATAGATTAAATCAATTTTCTCATTTTGAAATTAATATATTTCCTGAATAGGCATACATACTAATTAATAGCTATAACAGTTAAAACTGGTTTTGCACACACACACACACACACACACACACACACACACACCTTTGGCTAAGCAGCTGACTTTTATCTGCTTTGAGACAAGAGTCAGACTTCTGTTTGGTTCTCTCTGTATGCATGCAACGATACTAAGCCAGATCACTTATTTGAAAACTAAGGATGAAATGACATGCATGTTTATTTATAAATAAGTCATATTGAGAAAAATGAGACTTGCCTCTGAGTAAACATGCATAGAATAGAACTGTAACAATGGTCCAGAATGTCTGGAAGCAAGGGGGGGGGAGTACTATGGTCCCTGGAGAGCATGCCAGGGACCATAGTATTCTTTGGAACCCCCCCCCCCCCGGCTGTAGACACTGTTACGACCCCAGAAGGGGAAATCTGGAATGTCTTCTCAGGGACTTCAACAAGATGCTGACTGAATCTCCTTTCACTTTTGAACCAAGTGCAGGGTATAGAGGAGGCGGCCAGGTGGCCTCTCACATGCAAACAGCCACATGGCCCCCAAGGTAGGCTTTTGCCCCTTGTGGGGTGGAACTGACTGGTAGGGGAGAATAAGAATACATTGGGCAGTGTGGGGAGGAAGGAGGGAATAAGGCTTCCTTTAAGTGGCCCAAAACCCTATTGAGGGGCCCAGTTTATTTTCAGGTAAGCAACTTGTTGCTCACTCATCAATAGAGATAGTCTAGACAGAATTTAAACATTTTGCTTGAGTGTGCATTCTTCTGTGGAGCCAAGGCTTCTCAAATGCTGGGGCTGAAAATTGATAGGCAGGATGGGAATACAGGGATGGGGACTCGGACTCGACTCGTGAGTCGGACTGAGTCCCTCTTCTGACTCGACTCGGACTCGAGTCCTAATATTTTTAATGGGACTCGAGACTCGACTCGGGACTCGAGACCAAGGAGTCCCGAATCTGGGCTGTGCCAGAAGGAGTGGAGAGGAGCGTGATTGCCGGCGAAGAGCGCATGGAAGCGAGGTGTGCCGCTGCTCGGCCACTATGGACGGCTACCAGGAGTGCAGCCCCAACAGTGTGTCAAGATTTATTTTGATTGATGTGTTGCTAGGGATGGGGACTCGGACTCCAGGACTCGACTCGTGAGTCGGACTGAGTCCCCCCTCTGACTCGACTCGGACTCGAGTCCCAATATTTTTAATGGGACTCGAGACTCGACTCAGGACTCGAGACCAAGGACTCTTCAACATCCCTGGGCTGTGCCAGAAGGAGTGGAGAGAAGTGTGATTGCCGGCGAAGATTTTATTTTTTAAAATCATTTTCCTAAAATGCAACCTTTCAGACATTTTGGGTTTGGCTGCCTCTGCTTGCCTGTTTGGGGTTCCCAGCCTCCACTGCCTGCCTGGTCTCTTCTTAACCAGTTCCACAGTTTGAATTGTCCAAGACAAACGCCTCTGCCTGCCTGCTTTGGGGTTCCCTGCCTCCTCTGCCTGCCTGGTTATTTTTATTTTGGATTTGTCTGCCTGGTCTGTTCTTGTCAAAATCAGTTGCAGAGTTTTGAAATAAAAAGGCACACTTGTGCCTAGAATTTATTTAAGACACACATCTGAAGTAGCCTTATTTTGTTGGGAAAAAACCCCATTGATTTTAATAGGGACTCGTGGAGTCTGCTTTGGGAGTGACTTGTGACTCGTGACTCGTGACTCGTGAGTCACCATTTTGGACCAAGGACTCGGACTCGGACTCGAGACTCGGGTCCAAAGACTCGTGACTCGACTCGTGACTCGAGACCAAGGACTCTTCAACATCCCTGTGTGTTGCGTACTTGGGAGAGGCAGAGGAAGGACCTGAGATTACTCTGTGTGGCTGCTCTGAGTGTGAAGTAGCCTTATTTTGTTGGGGAAAACCCCCATTGATTTTAATAGGGACTCGTGGAGTCAGCTTTGGGAGTGACTCGTGACTTGTGACTCGTGAGTCACCATTTTGGACCAAGGACTCGGACTCGGACTCGAGACTCGGGTCCAAAGACTCGTGACTCACCTCGTGACTCGAGACCAAGGACTCTTCAACATCCCTGTGGGAATATGAAACTCAGCAGGCTTTAGGTTTCTGTAAACTTCAATGGGTTTTAGATTTCTCTCAGGTTACGAAAAGCCTGATCAAATTTGCAGGAACTGTTGGCAGATGTTAGTAACACAAAAAATATTTGTGACTATTAAAAACAAACATAGATTAATATTTCTCTCTAACTAGCATATGTGATATAGAAATTCCATAAAGCGTTGATGGATTGAATTTTTCCCCTTTTTCCTCTGCAGCATTAAAACTGGGTCCTGAAGCTTTCAAATTTGATGGTGGTGTGGAGGCAGTAGCAGTGCGACAGAATGAAAAATACTACATTTTAAGACCAGAGATGATAGAAACCTATTGGTATATGTGGCGATTTACACATGATCCCAAATACAGGCAGTGGGGCTGGGAGGCAGCACAGGTAACTCTTGACTGCTTTTCCATATGAAAATCAAAATGTTTACTGGCAGTCCATCTCATGTGTGAAGTATTGTGTTTCTGGATAGTTGCCTGCTTCACAGGTGGTGAATTTTTATTTTATTTTTAATGTAGGGGAAATGAATTAACTACACATCAAACAAGTGCCAGTACTCAGAACGAAACAGCAAGAGTTCCTCTTCCTATCAATTGGCCACAGAAGCTTTACATACACTAGAAAATTACATGATGATAAAAAGTAAAGACCTGTTCTACAAGTAATAAGGTTGAGCTGTAATATGAGCATTTGGAATAAAAGGAATTCTGTACGTTCATACCCCTTCTCCGAGGTCGCTCTGATGACCCTGGAGGAGCAGGCGGCGTGGTTCCTTCCACGCCAGCTGCAGGTGGGGGAGGGGGATTTGAGCGTGGATCCCCCGTTCCAAGGCTGGAGCTCTGACCTCCGATCTGGGAATCGGAAGAATTCCCCTATGGCCCCCTCTGGGCTGCCCATCGATTAAGAAAATAGATGAAATTTAAAATGAATGTTGAAAATTGAAACTATCAGTGTTGTAGTGAACAAAGCAAGGTTTTATTATATGGGTTTGAAAATAATGTAGTAAACCTAAGCATTATCATGCAGAAACAGAAGAAATTCATATTTCAGAGGGGAAAGCTCACCTATTTATTTATTTATTTATTTGAAGCACTTTCTGCTGCTTCTCAGCTAAAAAGGCTCTGAGAGAGACTTCTATATAATCACTTAAACAAGTCAGTCCCTGCCTGCAGGGTTACAGTCTAAAACAGGGCTCTCCAACCTTGGGTCCCCAGATGTTGCTGGCCTAACAGCTCCCAGAATCCCTTGCCATTAGCCATGCTGGCTGGGTATGCTGGGAGCTGTAGGCCAGTAACATCTGGGGACCCATGGTTGGAGAGCCCTGGTCTAAAAGGACACAACACATGAAGAAAAAAGAATGGGAAGGGAAGAGGGAATTTTTTAATTCTTTCACCAGGGTTGGTGGAATGGTCCTGCTCTTCCTCTCATCTCACCAGGGATGTTGAAGAGTCCTCGGTCTCGAGTCACGAGTCGAGTCACGAGTCTTTGGACCCGAGTCTCGAGTCCGAGTCCAAGTCCATGGTCCAAAATGGTGACTCCCGAGTCCCGAGTCCTGAGTCACTCCCAAAACTGACTCCACGAGTCCTTATTAAAATCAATGGGGTTTCCCCCCAACAAAATAAGGCTACTTCAGATGTGTGGCTTAAATAAATTCTAGGCACAAGTGTGTCTTTTTATTTCAAAACTCTGCAACTGATTTTGGCAAGAACAGACCAGGCAGACAAACCCAAAATAACCAGGCAGGCAGAGGAGGCAGGGAACCCCAAAGCAGGCAGGCAGAGGCGTTTGTCTTGGACAATTCAAACTGTGGAACTGGTTAAGAAGAGACCAGGCAGGCAGAGGAGGCAGGGAACCCCAAACAGGCAGGCAGGCAGTGCCCTTTGTCTTGGACAATTCAACTGTTGAACTGGTCAAGAAGAGACCAGGCAGGCAGAGGAGGTTGGGAACCCCAAACAGGCAGGCAGAGGCAGCCAAACCCAAAATGTCTGACCCTAACCCTAACCCCCCACAACAACACATCAGTCAAAATAAATCTCAACACATTGTTGGGGCTGCGCTCCTGGTAGCTGTCCATAGTGGCCGAGCAGCGGCGCGCCTCGCTTCCATGCGCTCTTCACCGGTGATCGCGCTCCTTCTGGCACAGCCAGAAGACTCGTCAACAGCCCAGGGATGTTGACGAGTCCTTGGTCTCGAGTCCCGAGTCGAGTCTCGAGTCCCATTAAAAATATTGGGACTTGAGTCCGAGTCGAGTCAGAGGGGGGACTCAGTCCGACTCACGAGTCGAGTCCTTGAGTCCGAGTCCCCATCCCTGCATCTCACTTAGCTCAGCCTGCTGGAATGGCTGCCGGTGGTGACAACTTTCCTGTAATGTAATTGATGAGTGCTAACATATTTAGATATCCAGTTAAATTTTATTATAGTATATCAACATTATACACAATGTACAATTCTATACACATATGCAGTGCAGTCCTATGGATGTTTACTCAGGAGTAAGTCCCATTGACTTTAATGGAATTTACTCCCTAGTAAATGTGCATAGGATTTAAGTGTTAATTGGAAGTGAACCCACTGAATTCAGTGGAACTTGTTTTGGAGTAAACATGCATAGGATCAGACTGCAAGTGTCCATAGTAACTGTGGAGGAAATTCGTATCATATGCCCATATTTATTTATATCCCACTCCATTTTGGTAACATAATATCCATGAAAATGGGTGACCGGCCAGATGGACGATTAATAAATATAAGAAATAAAGAAAGAAAGAAAACATTAGCAGCAGTTAGCATAAATCAGTGTCTAAAAGATCCATAGCTTCTGATTTTGAAATTTCACTTGGGAGTTGCATGGACTTCAGAAAACAGAAGGATGCATGAATTGAAATAAGCTTCTCAACTGTACCACATGTTAGCTTGTTTCTTGATTGTACGGGTGTACTTTCAAACATTTATCAGTCTGTTTCATTTGATGCAGTGATGGAGGGATCTGAGGTAGATGAGAAGTAAGAGGAGTCAGAGGCTGTGTTGGACAAAGGCATTGCACAGTGTTGCAAGAGTTAGATCCAGCATAAGCTTCCCACAGGAAGAAGGGCTCCTTCTGTCTGCATGAGGCTTCTGACCCAGTGGAGGAATCCCACTGGTGAGAAGTGGGAAAGGATCCTCAATTTCTCCCTCTCACTAGAGTTCCCCATGCCCCCCCCATGTGCTCCAGAGGGTTGGGAGACCCTTGAACAGTGAGGGAGGTGGTGGGGGGGGGGCTCCAGAAGGAGAATGGAACTTGCGAAGATCACCTCCATCTTTCTGCCGGCAGGAGCATTCTGAGCAGAGCACCACTCAGGGAATGCTCCTGCTGGTAGAAAAGAAGCTGGATCCAGCCTATTGTATTTGACAAACTTCCACTTTGGTCCAAATACCCCCAAATGCTTTTTATTCTGAAATTTGGCACTTTCCCAACATCAACTCCTAAGAGTGTTGTTTGTTTAGCAATCTAGACAAACTTGGTAGCAATGCTGTTATCATTAACATTACTATCTTTACACCTTGGGTCTAGGGGTTTTGCAGAAATGTAATATTATATTCAAATAATATTTTTAAAAGTAAGCTTCCTTTGAATGCTTCATTATGGTTAGATCCCAAAGAGAGAAAATTAATGTGTGGAAGTAGTGTTATTATCCCTTGTGTGTGGGGAAACTTGGAACAAATATAGGAAGATTTTGTGTTTGGATAAATCTCATATAGGTTCTAACTTGTTAGACTGTTGCAGTGCATTGTGTGTGGGACTGCCTTTTAAAAAAGTCCAAAAACGGCAGTTGGTCCAAAATAGGGCTGCAAGATTATTAACTGGAACTTGATGGTTCAATCATATTATACAAGTGCTTTATGAGCCGCACTGGCTGCATTTCTGGGCCCAATTTAAGCTGGTGGTTTTAACCTTTCAAGTAACGGCTTGAGGCCAGGTTACCTGAAAGGCCACGCTTACCTACTTGAACCTTAAGAGCCTCTTTATAGGCCCTGTTCTGTGTGCTCCTGCCAAATGAGGCAAAGTGGGTGGACCTTTTTGGTGGTGGCACTTCGGCTGTGGAATACCCTCCACAGAGAGGCTTCCCTGGCACCATCTTTTTGGTGTCAGTTGAAAACCTTTTTATTAATCTAGGCCTTTTTATTAATCTAGGTGTTGAAAAAAAAGAAGTTTTATTCCTTAAAGTAGCCCACGTCAAGGAATAAGGGTGCAATCCAATCGGGATGCCCATAGCCCTCCAAACTCGGAAGATTATGAGCATCCTGTGGAGGGTGAGAGGAGAGTGGAGGCAACCTTCACCTCCATGCTCCTTCCCCCTCTGCCTATTTGAACTCTTTAAGATCAGTCATTTTTGTCTCATTGATTAAGAAAATCAGAAGTAGAACTTATTCTCTCACATTTGAAACTATTATAGATGAGAAAAGAAACTTACAAACAATCTGTCTTTGGGGTGGTGGGAAGATAATAGCTACACAGTTTGTACATCAAGAGATAATTATTTTATATTGTGCTCTCAAGGATATTTGAGATTGTATGGATGATAAAAGCTTTATTGGAATAACTCAGAATTGTGTTGGAAATGTGGGAAAGAAAGGAGCAACATTAAACAGTGTTAGTAGTTATGTATGATTAAAGTGGGAACTGTTTGGACACAAATTCTGGCCCTAGTTAATCAAACTTTGAAAGTTGTTGCCACTTCAATCGCTGTCAATCACAAAGCAATTATCTAGGAAGGCAAGGACCCCAAAATTGGACTCTCAGAAGAAAAAGCAGAAGGCGGCAAAGAGGCTACAGGATCCTGTCACAAAACCACTTCCACCGATACCACCACCACCACTGATGTTGGATTCTCCAATCCCAATGTCCATATCGGTACTGACACAGGACTCAGTTCCAGTTGCTTCAATATCTGAGGGTGAGATAAGAGACCCAGGACCGGAACAGACAATCAGGACCGGAACAGACAATTGCCTCACAATAGCTCTCCACTCAAATACTCCTGGTGTCGAGACGAGTCTCCAAATTCGAGAGCCTCAAAGTCTTACCACTCAGAGAGAGGAGAAAGAAGCTGTGGAGTCTGTAGACCTTGTCCCCTTTACTCGGCACTGGTTAGGCCTCATCTTGAGTACTGCGTCCAGTTCTGGGCACCTCACTTTAAGAAGGACATAGACAAACTGGAGAGGGTTCAGAGGAGGGCAACAAGGATGATAAAGGGACTGGAAACAAGGCCCTATGAGGAGAGACTGAAAGAACTGGGCATGTTTAGCCTTCAGAAGAGGAGACTGAGGGGAGATATGATCGCACTCTTCCAGTATTTGAAGGGATGTCACACAGAGGAGGGCAAAGATCTCTTCTCGTTCATCCCAGTTTGCAGGACACGGAATAATGGGCTCAAGTTACAGGAACCTAGATTCCACCTAAACATCAGGAAAAATTTCCTGACTGTCAGAGCAATAAGACAATGGAATCAACTACCTAGAGAGATGGTGGACTCTCCCAGTCTGGAGGCATTCAAGGTGCGGCTGGACAGACATCTGTCAGAGATGCTTTGACCTGGATTCCTGCATTGAGCAGGGGGTTGGACTCGATGGCCTTGTAGGCCCCTTCCAACTCTACTTTTCTATGATTCTATGATTATCTCCCAAGCGAACATATTATTGGGACAAATGGCATTCAAGACGAGACTGTGAGGTTCACTATGAGCAGCTTTGATACCTTAGCGTTGTGTCTCCTCAGTACCAATCTGTGCCATCTGTAGACCTCCTAGAGATGACATATTCCTCCCACCACCTCCAGCACCGTTGCCCAGACTTTTACAGGGCATACCACATCGGGTGCCTTCGCTGTCCACCTTGATAGTACCATTGTCTGTGCAGCAGAGACCCTCCTCTCTGGTCACCCATGACCGGATGGCTGCACTGCTGTGGGACCAAACCATCAGACGTGATACTTCACCTCATTTGACTATGGATGACTATCACTCTTCCTCTTCGTCATTAGCACGAATGTTACAGCACATTGGCAATCAAATTAAAGAAGTGTTGAGAGTTGTGAAAGACCTGGAGTCCTCAGTTACACCGAGAGATACAGGGCTTGTTAATTTGGATAAATCCAATGTGCTTCCATGTTCTGGAAATCTGGATAGGTTCCATCGACACCACAAAATAAATTCAAAGCAGCACTTTGATTTTAAATCTTCTAAAAGTTGCATGTTAAAACAGAGGGACAGGAGCTTGGTTTTACAAGCTTCTCAAGTAGTTGTGACAATCTTCCCTTTTAATGGGCAGGTTTTGCCCTGGAACTCAGTTGCCAGGGTGAATCATAATCTTAGACAAATTTTAAATATTAGATTTTCAGATTTGCTGTCAGCAGAGTTGTTATTTGTTTTCTCGCAGTATATAAGGGTTCTTCTTAGTTTTGATGAAGCT
Organism: Shinisaurus crocodilurus; assembly: GCA_021292165.1. Taxonomy (NCBI): domain Eukaryota; kingdom Metazoa; phylum Chordata; class Lepidosauria; order Squamata; family Shinisauridae; genus Shinisaurus; species Shinisaurus crocodilurus. The sequence goes on from CM037877.1 coordinate 125,026,344, forward strand.
ATCATCCCCAAGTTAATAATGAGAAAAAAAGGAAACAACTAGCAAGCGTTGGTGTTTTTCCATCTCGAGTCTTTAAGGATCTCTGAATTAGACTACTGATCTTTACAAAGAAGTGCCCAGCTATGTCTTAAAAGTGCAGTAATAGTCCCCTTAAGTTGAGCAACATTAGAGAATTTGCTACTAGACCTGGAAATTCTCTGGGTGATAATGATGTAATAGAAGAACTTCTTATTAACAGATTTGCTAAGTTACCAGCAGAAATTCAGGGACACTTACTTGATAGGCTGCAGCAGTTAAGATTAAGACTCTCCAAATTAAGGGTTACAGAAACAGAATTACATTATTTTAATCAAGAATCAGGAATAAAAATATCTATGCCTAACGATCCCCAGGTGCGCTCAAGGCTTAAGGAAAATATTGAAACCTCAAGCCTGTCAACAGTCAATTATGATGCTCTTGGAGAAGGCAAGCTCCCAGCCCAAGCACAGAATTGCCCCCTTGAACGGATATCAGGATCATGTAGAAAAATTGTCTCGCCCTCGCTACCTGAATTACAGACTAATAAGTACTGGATGGATTTCAGATTCCTGGGTCCACAGGAAATTGCTTTCCCCCCCCAAAAAAATAAGCCTGCTCCTGAACCCCAACAAGCCTTGATTCCTATAAAGATAAATTATCCAAAATGGGTGTATTTGGAGGGATAAAGAAGGAATTGGATGAGTCATAGATCCTCTGTCCTCCAGAAAGCCCTGGCTAGTCAGTCTGCTATTTTACGTTATTTTTTATAATAAAGGGGGTCAATATATACCCCCAGCTGATTTACCAACTATGACCCTATCTGGACAGGCAGAGCCTAGCAACAGTGATCGATGCTCTGGTAACTTCTCGTTTGGACTACTGTGACGCACTCTACATGGGGCTGCCTTTGAAAATGGTCCGGAGACTTCAGTTGGTTCAAAACAGGACAGTGAGGCTGCTAACAGGGACTGGCTGACAAGAACATATTATGCCAGTCCTCTGTGATTTACACTGGTTACCAATTGAAGTCCGGGCCCGGGCCCGATTCTAAGTGCTTAAATTAACATTTAAAGCCCTAAACGGTTTGGGGCCAAGTTATCTGAAGGAACGCCTCGTCCCATACATGCCTGCCCGGACCCTGAGATCTTCTTTGAAGGCCCTTCTCAGAGTGCCCCCCTCCAAAAGAAGCTAGGAGGGCAAATGTTGTTCCTATCTCCAAAAAGGGCAAGATGGAGGAACCTGGGAACTATCATTTTTTGATCGGGTAACCTCCCTTGTGGACTATGGGAATGCTGTGGAAATCATATATCTGGACTTCAGCAAAGCTTTTGACAAAGTGCCTCATGATATCCTGATTAGCAAGCTAGCTAAAAGTGGGCTGGATGGAACAACTATCAGGTGGATCCACAATTGGCTACAGAATCGGACTCAAAGAGTGCTTATCAATGGTACCTTCTCATACTGGGGAGAGGTAACGAGCGGGGTACCGCAGGGCTCGTTCCTCGGCCCAGTGCTATTCAACATTTTAATCAATGACTTGAATGAAGAAGTGCAGGGAATGCTTATCAAATTTGCAGATGACACAAAGTTGGGTGGAACAGCTAATACTCTGGGAGACAGAAACAAAATTCAATGCGATCTCAATAGGCTGGAGCGCTGGACCGAAAACAACAGAATGAAATTTAATAGGGATAAATGCCAAGTGCTGCGCCTAGGGAAAGGAAACCAAATGCAGAGTTACAGAATGGGGGACACTTGGCTCAACAATACTACAAGTGAGAAGGATCTTAGAATTGTGGTAGATCACAAGCTGAATATGAGCCAGCAATGTGATGTGGCTGCAAAAAAGGCAAATACTATTTTGGGCTGCATTAATAGAAGAATAGCTTCCAAATTGTGTGAAGTGATAATTCCCCTTTACTCAGCACTGGTTAGGCCTCATCTTGAGTACTGCATCCAGTTCTGGGCACCACACTTTAAGAAGGACGTAGACAAACTGGAGAGGGTTCAGAGGAGGGCAACAAGGATGATTAGGGGACTCGAAACAAGGCCCTATGAGGAGAGACTGAAAGAACTGGGCATGTTTAGCCTTCGGAAGAAGAGACTGAGGGGAGATATGATAACACTCTTCCAGTACTTGAAGGGTTGTCGCAAAGAGGTGGGCCAGGATCTCTTCTCGATCATCCCAGTTTGCAGGACATGGAATAATGGGCTCAAGTTACAGGAACTCAGATTCCACCTAAACATCAGGAAAAATTTCCTGTTAGAGCAATAAGACAATGGAACCAACTACCTAGGGAGGTGGTGGGCTCTCCCAATCTGGAGACATTCAAGGTGCAGCTGGACAGCCATCTGTCAGGGATGCTTTGACTTGGATTCGTGCGTTGAGCAAGGGGATTGGACTCGATTGCCTTGTAGGCCCCTTCCAACTCTACTTTACTATGATTCTATGAAGTCAGCTTGCTACTCACCCATATTGCTGACATCCCAAAGTGAGGAATGCTTAGGAAAAAATTGAAATTTTCTTGCCATGAATGTCTGCTTTCTGAGCATCGTGGATGGCATTCCGCCTGCCTCTTCTTCCAGGACCAGTGATATCTAGAGGCTTCTTTTATTTATTTTATTTATTTACATTTATTTATCGCCCATCTGGCCAGCAAACCGGCCACCCTGGGCGATGTAGATAAAAACAGGATAAAATACATTTAAAACAGTATAAAATTTTAAAATCTTCTCCCATCACTGTACATGTGTGGTAGTAGGCAGGGCCTTCCAGGGAAGTTCCAGAGAACTTAAGAACGCTTGGTGGAAAAAGAAAGCTGAAGAAATTCAACAACTTGCAGAATCTCATGATGCATGGGGCTTTTTTAAGGCCACAAGGGCCATTTATGGACCAAAAACCTATGGTACAAACCCTTTACAATCAAAAGATGGCACCAAACTCTTAAAAGACAAAGAGTCTATTGCACTGTGTTGGAAAGAGCATTATTATGATCTTTTAAATCGTAAATCTAAGGTGGATAATGAGATTTTTTCGCAAATCCCGCAAAAACAAATTAGAGAGGAACATTGACAAGTACTGCCGAGTGAGTGGTGGATTTTCTGGCATGAAGGATGTCTGCTCCTACATATGATGATGTACAGCAAAGCTTCTTTCTCGCTGAAACACTAAAGTAAGCAGATTTTTCTTCTTGATATTTATCTGAGCAAGCTTGGAACAGTGGAGTTCAAAGAAAGATACCCATTTCTTATATGATTGTTGTTAATTTAATTGTTGTTATTTTTCTCACATATTGTATTTTTATTTATTTTTTTGTAAACTACTGTGGAATTGATGAAGGGCAGTATAAAATGTTTTAAATGAATAAATGTAACAGTTTGAGTCAACAAATGACCTATTTATGAGGGAAGGTGAACCATAGAAGAACACCCACCGGTACATAGGATGTAACAATGTAGACAGACTGACAGAAAGGCACAATGTATCACAATGTACTGACTGTATCATAAGAATAAAAATAATATTAATAAATCCTGTATTAATTAGAGACCAGGCAAAGGTTGCACATTATCAGGACCAATGCTTCTGAGATCCTGAAACTGCATTACTTTCCTCGTTCTTAATTATCATTTCTACTGTTACTTGTTTAACATCAGAAAGTATCAAAGGAGTTGCTTTCTGTCAAGACTAGTTGTGTTTATGTGTTTTACATAAAGAAGTGCCTAGCCCTTATGCGTGTTTTTTGTTTGTTTGATTTTGGCGGCGGGGGAGGGCCTGGTTATTGGCAGTGACCTCTGAATACAGACAAATGTTTAAAAATATATTGGGAAGGACTTCCAGTGACAATAGATTATACTTTTATGCTCTGTACAGCTTTTAGTCATTCATTAGACAAATCCTTCTGGTCTGATCTTTATCTTTTCTCCTTCACACCTACATTCTTGACACGGTTGAATTCTGTGAAAACCCAGATATTACAGTTTGTGGGTGGGGGATAGAATTTAAGTTTACAGAATTTAGAATTCTTTGGAACATAATCTTGATGCCTTAAATGTTGCAGAACAGCAGCATTAATACTGCATTTGCCCAATGCAGAGATTTCATGTATGACTAGGAAATATCATAGTCTAAAAGTCATTTAGACTATGCTCACGGCACGCTGGCTCAGCTTGTCTGAGCGTGGAAAGCTAAGCAGGGCCAGGCCTGGTTATTACTTGGATGGGAGACCCCTCCTCTAGTTTCCTGCATTGAGCAGGGGGTTGGACTCGAGGGCCTTGTAGGCCCCTTCCAACTCTGTGATCCTGCAGGGCTAATGTGGCCCATGAAGGTTCCCCAACTGGCCTGCAGAGTGCCCGTGGATTCCCCCAGGAAGTGTGACTTGGCTTCCAAGGGGGGACATAACCATGAAGATGTGGGTGCATGCAAAGCCAGGGACTTGGCCAGTGCTGGGAGGAGCCAATCCTGCCAACGCCGGCCAAGTCCTCTGCTGTCCCCATTGGGATGACAAGCAGCACATGAAGCCAGAGACTCAGCTGGTGCTGGGAGGAACTCCTTGGGGTCTGAAAAGGAAAGATTCATTTTATGGGTATACATTGAGGCCTGCAGGCCAACATCACAGGTTTCATCAAGGTCAAGGAGCTCCAGTGTGGCATCTCACCTTGAATGGAACTCCAAATAGAATGTCCTCATGTTAATTTTGTAACAAAATGCCCCATTTGTGAACATACAATTTATTTCAATTATTTATTTTATTTAATAATAAAATATTGTTTAATAATTTATTTTAGGTGCAATCCAATCGGGATGTCTGTTACCCTCTGAACTTGGAGGAATATGGGCACCCTATGGAGTGTGGGAGGAGCGCGAAGGTGAAGGTCGCCTCTGCACTCCTTCTGCCCTGCAGTTCAGCAAGTCAGCCGATTTTGACTGTCTAGCTGAGGCTCTTTGTAGCGGGAGAGAAGGAGGCTGAGGCACTGCCAGGATACATCGTATCTTGGCGGCACCTGTCTTCTCCCTGCCCCCCTGGAACGCCCCCTAAGCCCCATCTCCAGGGTTCAACTTGGAGACGCAGCTGGCATAGTTCTGTCCACAGCAGCTGTGAGAGCGTGGAGGAGGGTGCTCTGAGCACTGAGACCTTGCTATGAGGTCGGAGCGATTTTCCGACCTCGTAGCTCGGTCTCCGAAAAATCCTATGGCTGTCTAGACGCTGTCTAGCAGGCATAGGATTGCGCTGTCCATTTATTTGGACAATCACAGCAGTATGTTTTTATTACATACAGCGTTAATATACATAATTCCTAAAGGTCTTCACAATATGGGAAAAAAGCACAATTATTCACAACAAAGAAAAAATATGTGAAATCTTTAATGGCATACTGAAAATTATTATTCCAATACACTACAGACAGAATTCACTTTCTCATAAATCCCTCACTATTACACCGCCTTTGGTTTCTCAAATAAGAAGTCATTTTAGACATCCATAATTAATTAATTAATCCATTTTTAGTCTGAGGTTATCTTGCTTAGACCAGACATGGTGACAGCCTTTCTGTTGCTCCCTTGAACTTGTTTTCTCTCTCTGACTTTGCAGGTATTTGTATTTGCTGTTCTGCATTGATGATCTCCTACCTTTGGATCACTGGGTTTTTAACACAGAAGCTCATCCCCTGCCTGTTTTACATCTAGCCAACACAACACTTTCAGGAAATCATGCATATCGATAGAAACTATTCCAGGACAAGGACAAAATACTTTATTTTAGCTGTGTTTTGTTTACATGGACCACTTCAGACTTAAGGCTTGAGAGAAGACTGATGAGAGTTTAATTAATCAAGAACATTGAATCAAGAGAGAGGATCAAAACTGCACTCTTAAGCATGTAGATAAATTTTAAAATTCCATTTTATACATGACCAAAACAATCTAGTGCAGCGTGTGTCAGAAAGAGACCTTGTACATTTGCAACTGAGAAGGTGGAACATGGTGTTTAAGGATTCAAAAACCAAGGGAACATACTTTCTGCCCAATGTCAGGAGTGAGCTACAATTGGTACTCTTGATCTTTGTAGTGATCTGTCTCCTGCCCAGATGATGTGGATTCCTGATATTTTGTCATTTGCTTTTTCTTTCGGTGATGGCATGAGCAAAACAATGACAGGCAACAAAAGTGCACTAATAGCACCCAGATTTGAAGCTGCTCTACTTGTTTTGAATTTTCTACTCTTCATCAGTCTGTCCAGACTGGCAGCCATTCCCAGTGCCTCTGAGACCCTTGCCTCCTTTTATTATTAATAATAATAAAATAATAATAATAATAATAATAATAATAATGATGATCAACCATGTGTTCTTGTTCATCAGTAAATGGGATATGGAAAGCATCAGCACCTTCTCTCAATCTGTCATTTTAGGATTTGGAAAACTGCTTTCACTGCAGAGTTGTTTCTTACACCATCATGACAAAATTACCCGATGCGGTCTACCACTTGATCAAGATTCCCTTCAACTAAGTTGCTATAACTTTGTCTATGAAGCCTGGAGTTTCATTTAGATCTCACTCTTTTTATTTGTACAGTATTCAAAAATTGAAGAACTATCTTATAAGAGATGTCTTTACCAGTCTTAAGTCTTCTGAGTAAGACTTATCTGCGTATAATAGTGGTGTTTTTTTGGATCTTTTGTAAAAGCTGGAGTCTGAGGAGGAGTTGTCAGTCTTCATGTACACAATAGAAATTCTACCATTTGATCTCCAGTGAACTGGAAACATAACACCTATTAGCATCTGTCATATTAGAGAACAGATCAATAGGAATTTGAAAGTGATTTTTACTTTGCAGTGCATTCTTATCATTACTAGATGCTATTGGCAACAATAGCATCTAGTAATGATTGGCTTCATTCAGCTAGTAGAGCCAGTGTGGCGTAGTGGTGAGAGTGTTGGACTGGGACTTGGGAGATCCAGGTTCTAGTCCCCGCTCGGCCATGAAACTCACTGGGTGACTTTGGGCCAGTCACTGACTCTCAGCCTAACCTACCTCACAGGGTTGTTGTGAGGATAAAATGGAGAGGAGGAGGAGGATTATTTAAGCCGCCTTGGGTTCCTTGCAGGAAAAAAGGCGGGGTATACCGTAAATATAATAAATAAATAAATAAATAAAGTAACTCTCTGCTTTCTGCCATGCCTAGAGTTCCCCAAGATGCACAAACGTCTTAGGAGCATTGTCCGCAAGATGTTCTCTTTGCAAATTCCCTTGAATCAGATCTGTCTCCCCTTTGGTTGCCCTTCAGTGGTGCCCCAGATCAGTCACTGCTTCTTGCCAAGGCTGCCTCTGATAATTTGACAAAATTGGTCTGGTGAAATAGACATCCCTAGTTTTAATTAGATGTGAAGGCCCTGGAAAAATTGGCCTTCACATTTTGCTGTTTTGCAAGCACCTGTTGCTTGCAAGGACTTTTTTTTTCAATTTTTCCAACTGAAATTTTGGGGAACATTGATGAAACAACCTCCTATGAAATGTTTCTCTTTTGGAATGAGTGAAATGCAAAGTTTCTTAGGATGTAGATATAATATGAAGACTTTTCTGTAAGACAATCTACAGCATACACTCAAAATATTTTCAGTGTTATAACTTCTAATTCAATATTCAAATATGTTTCTGTTCAATATTCAAATATGTTTCTGTTCAATATTCAAATATGAGACTTCTGTTTCTTTAGTTTGCCACATAAATTGTGGATTCTGTTCAACTTTTCTTTTGTCCTACTTTTCAGATGGCAAAAACTAAGATACATGTGCTTAGATAAATTATGTTGTGCTAGTGTAATGGATCTCTAGTGTTATCTGAAACAATGGGATTCCCTGGAAAACCGGCCTCACCAGCTAGCACTATTGGTGTTGTACTAGAGGTTCCTTACAGTAGCACGTGATTTACTTTAGTGCTCATGTCACATGGGATACTGCCCTGTGCTACCTAAGTATGTGTAGCTTAGTTTTTGCCATCTGAGAAGTAGAACAAAATAATGGAACAGAATCCACAATTTATGTGGCAAACTAAAGAAACAGAAAGGCTCATATAGTCACAGTGGACTAGCAGCATATTTGGATATTGAATTGTGGCCTTAATTATGTGACCATATGGTCAGACTACAATGAACACAGCTTTTTCTTTTTTAAAAAGAATTTATTAGAATAAATATATTTATTTAACTAAAACTACTCCTTTTCCTATTTATTAGAAACTCAGCAGAAGACTGGAAGTGAAGCCTTAAGTGGATCCAATTTGTTACTTATTTTAGGGTGCGATCCTATGCATGTTTAGACAGAAAAAAGGTCCTACAACTCCCAGCATTCCCCAGCCAGCATGCTGGAAGTTGTAGGACCTTTTTCGGTCTAAACATGCATAAGATTGTGCCTTAAAAGAACAAATTGGACCTGCTACAAAATGTTGCAGTATGCAGTGCTCCTGTTCAGGGTTCCACCCATCCATGTCCTTCTATTCTGCTCCACCTTCTGTTTTGTCATTCCCACCCTTCCCAACAGATATTGAGTATTGTGTGGTCAGTGAGCATGCTCAGTCCTCATTGGACTATTTTGGGGATTTTCCCACTCTAAAATTCTGCACTTTTAGAATTCCCCCTCAGGTTGCTTCCAAAGCACCCTGCTGGGCTCAGACTACATACCTTTGTTGGTTGGTTTGTTTTATTTTATGTGCTGCCCTGCCCTATAACAAAAAGTTCTCAGGGCAGCTCACACAATTAGGGTGCAATCGTATGCATGTTTAGACGGGGGGAAAGGCCTACAGCTGCCAGCATGCCTCAGCCAACTGTGCTAGATGGGGCCTGACATGCATATGATTGCACCCTAAAAGAGGTTACAAATGGACTAACCCTACCCAGTGTGTTAGGTGAAGTCATTTCATGGTTAAGGAAGCTAGAGGGGGTGCTTCTGTATCAATATGACTTTTGCTATCTGGGTCATTCTCTTCTGCACTGGTGGCATGGCCTCCTAGCGGGTTTGCAGCCAAGGGTGAGATTCCTTGAACAGCACTCTTACAAGCCCAGGGTTCCAGAGCCCCTATGCCAACGTACGCTTTTGAACTAGTCTTTGTGTAACCCAAATCCAGACCTGTGTAAAACTCAAGTGTCTTTTTCAAATATGTATTTGTATTCCAGTAATGAAAAATTTGGGGTAAGCCAGTTAGGCATACGTTGAGCACAAACACACTTTTGCACATAGGCAGTGACTGGGGTCAGACATACTCAAGGGTTGAGTATGGGTTTAGTGTGGGTTGTCATTGAACCATGGTTGCTATTGAAATGTGGGTTATCATATTGTCTGAACCCAGCCAAGAGAACAAACCATGGTAAACAACCCACAGTTGACAACCCAGCAACAAATCATGGGTTCTCTTCAGGGCTTGTTCATGGTTAACAAGCCATGGCTTGTTTAGTGCAGCTGGGTTCAGACAACACAATAACACACATTTCAGCAACAACCCACTGGTTCAATAACAACCCATACTCAACCCTTGAGTTTGGGTTATTGTGTTGTCTGAACATAGTCAGTGACTTATCTCTTGATGGTCTGAAGATAGGATCCGGATCAGTCATAGAATCATAGAATCATAGAAAAGTAGAGTTGGAAGGGGCCTACAAGGCCATCGAGTCCAACCCCCTGCTCAATGCAGGAATCCAGGTCAAAGCATCTCTGACAGATGTCTGTCCAGCCGCACCTTTTGGGTACCTTTTGGGGTATAGACTGTTCAAATGTTCTGTATTTATTGGGGAGGGCAGGGAACCCACTTGTGAGCATATTGTATGCAAATGGGCATTTCAGCTAGGCACCATAATGTAGACGTTCATAGGGGATCATCTTCTTGTGATCCCACAAAAAGATTTGGGGGTGGGCCAAAGACTGTTTTGGGGTGCAGAAGTATTTAAATCCCAGGTCTTAGTTCAGGCTGCATTTGCAACTTTGAATCAAATAGGGGACTAGTAGGAACCAGCCCCAGCTCTGTAGACAAATAATAACCACTTGCAATGCCCCTCTCTTTGGAAGACAATGATGTTGAAAAACAGTAACATCAAGTTTCCTCTCTCCCTGCCTAATGGCAACAGCAATAGGTTTGGCGCCACTCCATGGTTGTAACTCAAAATGCAAGTGGAACAGCAACTGATGTTTGAACCATATGTTTGACCATTTGGGAACGGTCAAAATATTATTAGGAAAGTCAGCTTCTGTTAATTCTTGCATCCTGCCATGCTGTCAGAAATTCCACATTTGGTCAATTCCCACTTGAATCACAATTGTTCTTAATATAGCACCATTTCATATTTTTAAAGAAAGACAAAAAATGCAATGATTTTTTAAAAAAAAACCCTGAGAAACTGAGGAAACGGGGACTGCAGTCATGGTCACAAGGGCGAGCCAATCAGTGTTATGTACAGTTGGTTTCTCCTCCAAACTGGTAGAACCAGGAACAGCTAAAGATAAATAATTTTAAGGATTTTTGGGGTCAGTTCCTAGATTACCAGTATTTTTCGCTCCATTTTGGGGGGCACTTCCCCCCCCCCAAAAAAAACTAGGTGGAAATGTCTGTGCGTCCTATGGAGCAAATACAATAAAAAAAAATTTATTTATTTTTTTACTTTCCTCTGCTGGTCCAGAAGAGCAGAGGACTCCTGGGCAGGGTGGGGGAAGCCCCCACCTCTCAGCTGATTCCCCGCGGAACAGCTGATTTTTTAAAAAAATTATTATTATTATTATTATTATTTTACTTTCCTCTGCTGGTCCGGAAGAGCAGAGGACTCCTGGGCAGGGCAGGGCAGGGGAAGCCCCCGCCTCTCAGCTGATTCCCCGTGGAACAGCTGATTTTAAAAAAAATAAAATTATTATTATTATTATTATTATTATTATTATTATTATTATTATTTTCCTCTGCTGGTCCGGAAGAGTGGAGGACTCCTGGGCAGGGCAGGGGAAGCCCCCGCCTCTCAGCTGATTCCCCGTGGAACAGCTGATTTAAAAAAAATAAAATTATTATTATTATTATTATTATTATTATTATTATTTTACTTTCCTCTGCTGGTCCGGAAGAGCGGAGGACTCCTGGGCAGGGCGGGGGAAGCCCCCACCTCTCAGCTGATTCCCCGTGGAACAGCTGATTTAAAAAAAAAATATTATTATTATTATTATTAATAATAATAATATATATATTTTTTACTTTCCTCTGCTGGTCCGGAAGAGCAGAGAACTCCTGGGCAGGGCGGGGGAAGCCCCTGCCTCTCAGCTGATTCCCCGTGGAACAGCTGATTTTTTTTAAAAAAAAATTATTATTATTATTATTATTATTATTATTATTTACTTTCTTCTGCTGGTCCGGAAGAGCGGAGGACTCCTGGGCAGGGCGGGGGAAGCCCCTGCCTCTCAGCTGATTCCCCGTGGAACAGCTGATTTTTTTAAAAAAAAAATTATTATTATTATTATTATTATTATTATTATTTACTTTCTTCTGCTGGTCCGGAAGAGCGGAGGACTCCTGGGCAGGGCGGGGGAAGCCCCTGCCTCTCAGCTGATTCCCCGTGGAACAGCTGATCTTTTTAAAAAAATTATTATTATTATTATTATTATTATTATTATTATTTACTTTCTTCTGCTGGTCCGGAAGAGCGGAGGACTCCTGGGCAGGGCGGGGGAAGCCCCTGCCTCTCAGCTGATTCCCCGTGGAACAGCTGATTTTTTTTTTTTAAAAAATTATTATTATTATTATTATTATTATTATTATTATTATTATTTACTTTCTTCTGCTGGTCCGGAAGAGCGGAGGACTCCTGGGCAGGGCGGGGGAAGCCCCCGCCTCTCAGCTGATTCCCCGCAGAACAGCTGATTTTTTTTGGTGTACCATACGGTAAGTGCGTCTTATGGTCCGGTGCGTCTTATGGCGCGAAAAATACGGTATGTGTTAATGAAGGGGGAAGCGAATATGCCTTGTCAGGATATGTTATCTTTTTGCAATACAGAATAGTAATTGTTTATTGGGAGGGAAGCATATTAATTGGTCCCTAGGAGGGTGGAGGGAGCACTGTATGATTTATTGTATGTAGTTTTAGTATAAATTTTGTGTTTTGCTATATTTTGTCATATTTTGTTTTGGAAAAATTAAATAAAAATATATTTTTTAAAAAACTGGTAGAACCAGTTTTCACCTGAGTTCAGTCCTGAAGAGTACAGTATAATTCGAAACAAAACCGCACCCACTGTTCTATGTCTATTCACAACCTTTTGCTCTGGATCAAAGATATGAAGACTATTGTTTCCAGTTGGGTTAATACTTTACTGATTAAACTTTTTGCCATTTCAAGAATTTACAAACCTAGGCCAGGATCAAAGCAACCTGAGAAGAATTTCCAACTGTGCAGCATGGTTTTGGATATTTCCATCCCACTTCCTGGACACACGGCCCAGACACACAGCCCAATCTCCAAAGCACCTTGCTGGCAGAGACCACATTTAAGCTTCCAATGCTTTGAGAGCTGGACACTTGTATCTTCTGTTTCTTGTCTTAACCTGGAATTTAACATTTATTTTAACATGTTATCTCAAAGGAATTAACAACAAGAACTGGGTTGATCGGAACTATTTAATGTACGATTTTTGGAAGAACACTCACGGGGACAGCCTTAATACAGTTTGATGATGCATGATCATCCAGTAGCCGGTGGGTCAGTGTAGCGTTTCTCTTTATTGCATGCAATGACCAAATTCTAAACCCCTACTCAGGAAAAAGTAATTTGCTGTTGCTCTCCGTGGTTTAGAGAGGTAGAGAATGTGTATGAAGCTGGAAACTGAACTTTTCAAAAACAATTCATTTAGATGAGGGTCCAAACCTTGAAAAATGGCTGAGAGCTGTGTTGATTTTCTCAATCATGAATGCTCCAGGATGCAAGATGAAACTGTTAAAGCTAATCTGGGAGGCCTAAACTGAGCCTGTGTTCCCAAATAATAATAATCCTATAGAACAAGTAGGCAATATGTGGGTCACCTGTGGGGGGGGCCTCCCCGTGCTGCCCCTGATGTTTGCTGCCACACTGCTGAAATTCATGGCAAAAAAAAGGCAGATTACTGCTGCAAAGCAGTAAATAGGTCAAATTTAGCTCAAGAACAAGTTAAATGTGACCCGTTTACTGCTCCATAGTGGTTTGCCACTGAAACCTCTGATTTTTTTCGATTTTTTTCCTGCCGCTAAATTCAGTGACACGACGGTAGCAGGAGTGTGGCATGCGGGGGGGGGGGGGCAATAACCACCCCAGACTCCCCAAAGTTGCCCACCCCTGCTATAGAAGGTAACACTACCACTAACTTTGGCTCTTTCACAGCTTGCTTAGCGATAAACCCTGATAATAGCCTTAGCTTTAAGAGCATGTATGTATTTCATGGGCAGCGAAAGGTGAGTACATACGGGCTAGATATAGTGCATAAATACAGACTTGTAAACATGGCATTTCAGAAAAGCAAAATGTTGATTGCACACACCCCAAGCAAACTTTCTACTGTGTTTTAGTGCTCATACCAGGAAAATATTGAAAGGAGAGGGAAAGTGTTCTATCAAAAGTAAGTTATGAGCTATTCTCCTGTTCTTTCCTAAGTTTTGAATAAACCATGGCAGATCTGAAATATCAACAGTTCATTAAACGTGGACATTAGACATTTTGTCCATCATGCATATATATAGATAGATCTTCCTTATTCCCAATTCCCTTTCGAGAATTAGCCCAACAAAACCAGGTATTAGAAACTGGTAGGTAGGTTGTTTCTTTTTCTGTTGTCCAGATGTTCCTATTTAGAAATGGATATAGTTTTATATTGAACAGTTTTTCGAGGAACACAATTATGTTTCTTACCTGGTCTGTGATGATATATATGGGAGTTTCCCCACACTAATTTAGACAAAGACTGAATTATTTTCAAGTGTTTAGGGTAAATGTTTGTTTTCAGCAAGTGATTTGTTAGATTCCATTGTGCTTGTTTCTGCCCCACCAGTCAAATTCTATCAATATGATCTTTAGCAATGTCAAAGCCAATGCATTCGTAGAATATTTTAGTTCTGTGTGTGATTAAATTAAGACCATTCAATTGTATGATGAGACCAATGCTCTTCAATGAAATAAAATGACTTTTACAAAAGAGTAAAAAAAAAAGGTGAGTGTTGCATCAAACCTGATTCATGTTGCTCCCTGACATTTACAGATTTGAAGTTAACAACAGGGTTGAAAGTGATCATTTCCCCATGTCATTATTATTTAACTTTGAAATGTTTCATCCTCCATGTCCTCATCAAAATTTAAATGGAATTCATGTGGAGATTACAGAGATTACGGTGGTCACTTAACCTGGGTTCTTCCATTCTGCAGATATTTGAGAGTGTTACTTTCAAATTCTTTTATCCAGAAATTTTATATTCCAACTCAGACATCTTATATACATCTATCCAAAACCTTATTCAAAACCTTAGACATAAATTGGTCCATAACAAACTATTTAATCCTAATAGAGTGGTAGGTAACAGATGGTTCGATCTTGAATGTAGAGATGCCCGTAAAGCATTAATGGATTATTCACGACTGAGGCTATCTTATAAGGCACTTTTAAAACAACAGAAAAATACATATGCTAGAACACAATGGAAACAACCAGCTTTAGCTGTGACAGAAAAAAATGAGAAGCAGTTCTGGGACATTACTGCTACTGGTATGCATACAGTCAGGCCGGTAATCATTGGGCAAATTACACCAGTGGTATACTTATTTTAGCAGGCTCTATGGAGCTATATCTTCAGGGAAATACCCTCCTTACTGGTCCCGTTTCAGTGTCAGAGATAAAGAAGTTAATTGCAACTCTTGCCTTGAGCAAGGCTCCTGGAGAAAATATGATGCCACCAGAAATATTTAAATATTTTCCTGAGTGGTGGGCCCCAATATTAGCCAAAGTGTTTACTCATATTAACAACACAGGTATAATTCCAATGGGCTGGAAACAGAGTGTTGTTGTTCCTATTTACAAGAAGGGTGATAAGCAAGATCCCAATAATTATCGACCTATTAGTCTTTTAGATATTGACTCCAAATTATATAGTAAACACCTGTTAAACAAATTGGAGGATTGGGAATCTATTAACCATATTATTCACCCTGAACAGGTTGGCTTTAGGAAAGGGCAGAGTACTATTGACCATTGTTTGACTCTTTATTTCTTAGCTCAACAAGGACTTGCTGGTCCTACCAAACATTTATTTGTTGCTTTTGTTGACTTAGCAGCAGCCTTTGACTCGATTGACAGAAACCTGTTGTGGTATAAATTGGCCAGCACCAATATAGATAACCGCCTACTGTTTCTAATCAAGGAACTCTATTCAAATACAACTGCTAGAATAAGAGTCGGCATATCTGGCTCATTGACTGATCCTATCCCCACAAATAAAGGGGTAAAACAAGGATGTCTGTTGGCACCATTACTTTTCAATTTATACCTGAATGATATAATTCCAGCATTGTCTGGCCCAGAATTTTTTCCACCTTCAGTTGGGTCAAAGAAGGTTTCTATTCTTTTATATGCTGATGATATGGTGGTAGTTTCACTGACCCGTATAGGTTTGAGAAGGCTGCTTTCTAAGCTCAATGAATTTTGTTCTAAAGAAAAACTAAATATTAACTATACTAAAACAAAGGTGATGGTGTTTGGGAAAAGACGAGCTCATTTTCAATGGTCTATCAATGGTCACCAAATTGAGCAATGCCGGGAATTAAAATACCTCGGTGTTTACTTTGCAGAAAATCTCTCCTGGAAGCCTCACATAGAAGCCACTAGAGCAGTGGCTCTGAGATCTATTGGATCAACCCTTAGATTTTATAACCCTGCAGGGGGACACTTGGTTGTTCCAGCCCTGAAAATCTTCCAAAGTAAAGTCATTGCCCAGATTCTATATGGTGCTGCTGTCTGGGGATGGGATGACTCTCATATGGCTAAACTGGAGGCCCTTCAGAATACATTTTTCAAAAAATTACTAAGACTTCCACCTGGCACTCCTACAGCTCTGGTTCAGGCAGAGGTAGGCTTTCCTTCCATTAGATCCCGCATTCATTCATTTTACTTTATTCAATTATTGGAAGAGGGTAAAATATTCTTCAGTCAGGGTATTCCCCAAGCTATGTTTTGAACAGTTATCAAACTGCAAAAGCTGGAGTTTAAGATATTATAAATTGCTCGAATTGTATCCTGCTCCACTTGACAATTTTTCTATCATGAATTCAAAAGAGAAACTTCGCAAATATATTTTTGATCATGATGTCCAACTGGACAGACAGGTTATTAACACCTCTAAATTTTCAAAATGGTATAGGCTTTATAAATTTGACCACCAAAGGGCCGTTTATCTTGTAAAGCTCACGGTTCCAAAACTTAGGCAAGCATTTACAGCCCTTCGCTTTCAAACCATGCCTACAGCTTTGATTGATGGCAGATACTCTCATACTCCTTTGGCCCTCCGGTTGTGTGTTTGTGGGGCCTCTGAAATTGAGGATCTGCCTCATTATTTGTTCTATTGTTCATTGTATTCTGAACCAAGAACCAAATTTCTGGAACCTATTGTGTCCCATTTACATTCCAATACCATTTCAGAAAAGATTTTTTATCTCCTGTCTGACAATAAATCCGTCTAGTTTCAAGATAAGGCGTAGTCATTATAACAGTCCGAGTGTCGAAGCCAAAATATATCAGTCCAAAACATAAATCAGTTAGGGTTCAGGCACAGGCGTAGTCAGGGTCTTTCCGAGGATCAAAGGTACAGAGGTCTGAGGGCAGGAATATCAGGAGCGTCTGGCGGTAGCTGTGACAAACAATTGCTTCCAGCATCTGAGTGTGTTTGGGCAGGCGCTGATTGGTAAGGCTGCCCAGCTGGGTCAGGCTGCACTTAGCCTGACCCCACCCCAAACACACTCCGGCACGGCTGGTCTCTGTCTGACCTACTGGAGGCACAACACCGACTGTAAGATCACCCACAAGGTTTCTCTTTTTGCCCTTGCAGCAATTAAAATTCGGGCAAGATTCATTACTGAGATTGCAGTTGACTATTCTGGAGATAGTCTTATTTAATTATAGTATTTTTAAAATAATAACAACAACAATTAATGCTTTTAAACTGTATTGTATTTTATCCTGTTAACATGTAAGATTCATATGTGATTTTATGTAAGGTTTTTTCTTCGCAATAATAATAGTAATAATTGCTTTTAAACTGTCCTGTATTTTATCCTGTTAACATATAAGAATCATGTGTGAGTTTATGTAAGGTTTTTTGTTTTGGTTTTTTTTTAACCGCCATACTGTTGTTGTTGTTGTTGTTGTTGTTGTTATTATTATTATACTGTTGTACATTTTAATATTGTTTTTATTTATTCTGTATGTGAATGGCCTATGGCTTAAGCATTAATAATAAATACTGATACTGATACTGAATATGGCATACTTACGTAGTTCTATACATCAATTAAAAGCAGAATTGCAATTTTTACTGCATCCACCAGAGAGCACTTTTGTTGCTTGATTTCTTAGTAATCACACTATTGTAACTGGGATTTAATGTGTGACAGATACTAAGGGGCGAGGGGGGGGGGAGAAAATACATTTTCTTGGGATGTGTGTTTATATTTCACCCATTCATCACCCAACTCTTTAGACCCCTTATACGTATATGATCAGACTAGTGCGCTCCAGTGGATATAACATTATACTTGGATGTGAAGAAGATCCAGTTGCTGCTCAGACCTTGAAAAGCCACTGTTTTCTCAACTAGTTTTCATTTATTTATTTATTTATTATATTTATACCCCGCCTTTTTTCCTTCAAGAAACCCAAGGCGGCTTACATAATCTTCCTCCTCCTCTCCATTTTATCCTTCTTAAAATATGGATAATATTGACTTATTCTGCTGGGTTGTTGTGAAGATGAGTAGCATAAAAATGGCAAATCATTTTTGCCTGCATTGAGCAGGGGTTGAACTCGATGGCCTTGTAGGCCCCTTCCAACTCTACTTTTCTATGATTCTATGAAATCACTTAAATTACTGACTGGGGTCACATGATCACCACAGCCCACTGCAGTTTATTTAAGCCACGGTGGGTTGTGGCGCAACCCCCCCAGCAGGGGGTTGCCATGGTTTACCATGTCATTCACCAAGGGTTGAATATTCAAAATGGCTGTCGGCATGCACCACAATCCACTGTGGTGATCATGCAAAAGGTCAAGCCGCCACAGCCCACCAGTCATTGCCTGCCACAGATGCTAAAACAATGAAATTGTTTTAGCAGTAGTAACCAGCTGGCAGCAAAACCAGAAGGTCTTGAGTCCCCTGCTGGGCCAACATGTGGCTCCTCCTGGCAGGATGGGCTGTGTGTGTGATGGACGCTGGGTGGGATATTTTCCCTGCATTAGCACAACTGAGAGAAGCCATCCTGATGGAAACTGAGGAAAGGGGAGGGGGGAAAGCAAGTTATTTATTACATTTTTAGCCCACCCTTCTTCCAAGCGCAGGGCAGTATACATGGCTGTCCCTTGCCTCTATTTCATCTTGTGTTGTTGGTTAGGCTGAGAGAAGTGATTGGCCCAAGGTTTCCCCAGTGAGCAAGACTGGGGACTTGAACTCTCCCCAATCATTGGGTTGGATTCAGTATTGTTCCACCAGCTGAAGGAAGAGGACTTTTGTATCCTCTCCTCCTCCTCCAGAGGGTCCCCTCTGATTTGGATGGTGTGGCGGGGAGGGCTGGATCCAAGCCCTAGAAAAATGCTGGATCCAAGTCCTAGTCTGACTGTCGGAACCTGGCTTCCCGGAGTCAAGGCAAGAGTCCCAATAAAACCTTCTATTGCCGTAATTCCAGTAATTAGTTATAAGCCTTTACAGATGCAATAAAGATCCACAGAAACTGATTACAGCATAGTCCCAGGCAAAAGTCATCCCAGGAACATGAGGACACCCAGAGTGCAGCTCACAGGAAACGTCCCACCAAGTTCATAGTTTGAAAGAAGACGGAAAGCTTCCCAGGTTTTCAGTGCATTGTCTCCTGCAAAGGCTACTGGAAGTGTTACAGGTTTAACTCCCACAGGGGAGTGGCTGCTAAGGATCGCTATCAGACATTCAATCCTGGCAGGGAAACCTGGCCCTCAAGCAGCTGCTGTGCCTGACCGGGCGTTTTTGCACCCCCGAAACACCCTCTCCCGCAGAGACCTCCTCCTGCCACCCTGTTCCCAGGGATGATGTCCCTGGCTGAGACGCAGGGGCCTCCATCAAGGTCAAGTCTTCCAGCCTCCATCAAGGTCAGTCTCCAGCGCCTGTTCGCTAGGCAGTGGGAGGCCTGGCAGAACTGGATCCTCAGGCCTCTGGTTTCCCACGGCTGGGCCTGACTCTGCAGCTTCTCCCTCCGAGACAGTATCGGTGTCTGAGGCTACAGCTCTCCCCGGACTAGGGCAAGGTCCCACACTGACACTCTGAGCACGGCACCAGACTGTTTTGCTTGCATATGTTCGTATAAGGTAGCTATAGTACCTAAAATAGTTCCTCCGGCCTTTCTATTCTCCCAGGCATTTTAATCATTTTAATCATCTTAAATCATTTTAATCTTGTAGTTGTTTTTAACTCTGTTATTGTAACTGCTGCTAACTTTACTGTTTGTTTTTAATCTGTGCTTTTAAATTTTATGTTTGTATTGTATTGTATCGTATCGTATCGTATTGTATCGTATCGTATGGTTTTAACTGTTGTAAACCGCCCAGAGAGCTTCGGCTATTGGGCAGTATAAAAATGTATTAAATAAATAAATAAATAAATAAAATAGTTTCAAAGATGGTGAATTTTAAAATCTTGTTTTAATGTAAGGTAATTTGCTTTAGATGACCCTTGAATTGGTAAAACATTAACCTGGTCTTTCTATGGATAGCTTCTGATGTAGCATTTTGCACTCACAGCCTGGCTTTTTAAAGGGATCATGTAAACCTCTATATGTCCACATTGGTCATCCAGATAATTTTTCCAGAGCTGAACGTGTGAATAGGATCCAAGAAGAATCTAGGATTTGATTTATAGTCCCTACATAACATTTGCTTGTATAGGTGCCTACGCTATCTCCTGAAAAACCCAATCTGTGCAAACACAAGGTTATTTTGGAAAACAGATTCATTTCTAACATAAAAAATCTTTTTAGAAAGTAGCAGATGCATTCTGGATTAGCTGTGCCCAGGAACGGTGCAGGGCTGTTTGGCGCCCTAGGCCAAATTATATTTAGCGCCCCCCCTCTCGTGCCATGGGGGGGGCTCCGGAGCAAAGCAGCCCTGCTCTGCAACCCCCCCCCGCGCCGCTGCCGCCCCACCACCACCTACCTTCCCCCCGCCCCCGCTGCTGGCTGCTGCTGCTGCTGCTGCCGCCTCCTCCTCCGACGCGACGGACCCCTACGCTTTTTTTTTTTGCCGGGGAAACCAGGGCAACAGGGCTGTTTAAGCCCTGTTGCCCCGGTTCCTCCTCCCGCCAAAACAACGCCAGCGGGGCTCCAGAAACGACGGGAAGGTAGGTAGGTGGCTGGCGGGCGCGCGCGGGGGGGGAGGTGCAGCGGCGGCGGCAGCGGCTGGCAGGCGGGCGGGGAGGCGCGGCGGAGGCGGCAGGCGGGGCAGGAGCGCGCCGGAGGCGAGGAAGGGGCGCAGAAACGCGCCCTGTTCCGCCACGCGCCCTAGGCAGCCGCCTGGGTCTGCCTAGTGGTAGCGCCGGCCCTGGCTGTGCCAGTGCCTAATCTTCCACTCTCTGGCTGGTTCACTCTGGGACTAAAAACCATGCTGATGTCATAGTGAGCTGCCACATCATGCTTGTGAGTTGTGACATGAAGGATTCCAGGGGAAAAGAGGGAGACTCGCCCGGAACATTCACTATGGCTCCAAATGTAGTGTGGATGTTTTTGTCGGCCCTCGTATTATTTACAGGAGCTACTAAAGGTATGGTCTCTTGGAAACCTATTTTCTTCTTGTTGTTGTTGTTATGCTTCAAACCCCTGCAAAACCACAAACCATAGCGAAAAAGGAAATGGGTGTGACCTAGATCTTTTTTAAAAAATATATATTTCAGCTGGATCCTTCTATCCTCTGTTGAGAATCTTTAATGTTCTCCATTGAATATTTTAGGCCTCCTCTCCTTTAATCTCTGATACTACTCTGCTGGAAACCAATTTGATATCCCCCAAAGCTGCCTGATACTAGATACCTTCTCTTCCTTCACCACTTCCACAGCTATTATTTGTGTTTTCTCTCAGTTTCTGGTCATGTTAAGAACACAAGAGCAGCCCTGCTGGGTCAGAGCAAAGGTCCATCTAAGCAAACACCCGCCTCCCCACAGTGGTCACACAGATGCCTCTGGGAAGCCCACAAATGGGACTTGAAGGCAATAGCGTAGCCTTCCCCAGCCTGCTACCCTCCAGATGTGTTGGAATGCAACTCATAGGATTTCATAGGATTATAGAGTTGAAAGGGGCCTACAAGGCCATCGAGTCCAACCCCCTGCTCAATGCAGGAAACTAGAGGAGGGTCTCCCATCCAAGTAATAACCAGGCCTGACCGTGCTTAGCTTTCCACCATTCCTAGCCAAGTAGCCAGCATGGCTATGCTGGCTGGGAATTATGGGAATTGCAGTCCAACACATCTGGAGGGCACCGGTCTTGGAAAAGCTGCAATAGCCCTTCCTAGCAGTCGCTTCCCAGCAACTGGGAATTCATGGCATACCGCCTCTAAACCAAGAGGTTCCATAGAGCCATCATGACTAGCAGCCACTGGTGGACTTGTCCCCCATGAATTGGTCTAATCCCCTTTTAAAACCAATAGCCACCACCACATTTTGTGGCAGTGACCTCCAGAATGGGAAACTGCCAAGGATGCTGAGGCTAGATGGTTTAGTTTTTTCCACATTGTAAACCCCTTGGGGCAGGGGTCTTTATTTTATTTATCTATCTATTTCCCCCTGTTTTATTTGCATTTTCTACTATTTTCTACTATTTGGGGGCTTTGCTGAAATATGACCTATGAATTTTAGCAATACATAAATATGTGTGGCATGTTTCTCACTAATTCTGAGATTTGAGGTTTGTTGTTGTGAACGAGTGCAAGTTTTGTTTATCAGCTTACTGTTACAACATCCACAGAGAGGCACTCTTTGAGCCTCTTATTGAAAGGCCTGTTCTGAACTGATATTTTTCATTCTAAATTTTAGAGGATGAATTTGGACCTCGATACCAGAGCATCAACGCAAAAGAGCCCCCCCTGGATATACCCCTGGAAGGTATGGTACCATTAAAATGACTGATATTGTTATGGGCCCAAAGGGAGTGTCTGATTTTGTAATCGGTAACACAACCTTTGGGTGAGGTGGGGGCATAAATATAAAAATAAATGGATATGTTTGTGTCTGTTTTCAGTTAAACACCACCCTATTGTGGGGACTCATGGTGAAATGCAATTTTATCCAAAGGCTTACAATTAATTACATAACCTCACATCTATGCTGTTCTTGCTTCTTGTATATTGACCAAACCATAACCCTTCCATGCTACTTATTTTTAAAAAAATCTCAGTCCATACCAGCTCCAGAACTTCCATATTGCCCTGCCAACCGTAACACCCAAAGCAAGGGGGAAATAATTTGAGTATCCACAAGCAAAAAAATAGCTGTGGGTTGCATCTAGCTTTTTGCACAGTTTTCTGTAGACTGTGCAAAAAGCTAGATGCAACCCACAGCTACGTATTTTTTTGCTTTCCTGGTATGTTCCTGGTAGGAATTTAAGATCAGTGGGCCAGGGATTATTAGCAGTCCCACCGACACGCTCTGCCTTGTCAAGGCTGCGAACCTTTCAGGACCTGGTTCCACTTTTGTGGAACAGGCTTCCCATGGACCTCCGATTGGAGGAGGATCTTTCCCGTTTTCGAACGGGATTAAAGACTTATCTTTTCAGTCAGCCAGAATGAGTGGTTGGGCTAATGTGGTGGTTGCTGGGATTTGATACTGCATAGTAAGTGGTTGGTGTTGGTTATTTTATTGTATTGTTATGTTTACTGTATATGTTATTTGTCCCGCCCTTTGGTATAAGGGGCGTTATAAATAAACGTTTATTATTATTATTATTATTGTTGCCAACTTACAGTAATATTCTCAATAATGCAATACTCTTGTGAAACATGTTCCATTGTTCAAAAGTAAATGCCTGATATTTACTTCTAATATTTATTTATTTTTATATCTCTGCTCTACTTCAGAGGGTGTTTCTTAGCATGATTTATTTAGAATTTTAGATTGATGCTTCTGATGGTTTGAACTTAAGTCCAAAGTAATGCTTTACACTGAAAATACACAAAAATACATATTCTGTAACTGCTCATTGTTTAATCAACCTACTGGGGGGGGGGGGGACTTTACTAATCTTGTTTTGAAATTGTAAACCCCTATTCTAACTGTTTAAAGAAATGTTATGTGTTTGACAATTGATCCAATTTAAATGATAAAAATATGGAATATTACAGAAGATTATTGCTTAGAGTATAAGGATACAACCAGATGGGTGATTCACAAATGTAATAAATAAAAATAGAATAAATAAATAAATAAATACAACTATACACAGTTGGTATCTGGGGTCTATAATGATCCCAATTTCCAGAGGGATGAGGTTGCACAGATTCCCATTACACTTTACTCATGTATTTCTTTATTCAACCTCAAACCTCTTTGCGGTACGTAAAAGCAAAGAGTAAAATCCAATGTAAGCCCTACTTAGAATAGACTCATTGAAATGAACAGGATTTAAGTTAGTCCAATTCCTTTCAGTAGGTCTACTCTAAGTAAGACTTATGTTGGCTTTTACCCCCAAATTACAGGAAGGTTAACTAACAATATGTTAACTGCTGCATTGATATATATAAAATGCCTGTTGTTAAATTTTAAGTTTTCTTCCGTTTGATATCGTTTATACCCTCAATACATTTAATGTGCAGCATTAAAAAAAAAATCTCATTCATTTTAAACAGGGTATAACTGAACTAATATCATGTTAAGTGAGGTTTTTAAAACACACACACACACACACGCACATACCCCACCAGAAGGAATAAAAGGAATGAAAAAGAATTGACCCCCTTACTATGGAAAAATACTTGGAGCACAATCCAGCAAAAGTGAGTCATGACTAAGTCCACTGAAATCAAAGTGTCTTAAATGAGTCACAATGACTGAGACAAAACACAGGACCAGAGAAGTCACATGGTCTACCTTTTCTGGGCTGTCCAGTTTCAGACTGCAGGTGGAGGGCTGCATATTTGCATACTCCCACATACAGAGAACCAAAACCAAACCTGCCCTGTGCATACAAATCCACCATGTGAGGGAGAAGGGTAGCCTCGAAACTTGTTTGTTTGTTTACTTATACATTTATGAGTTGCCTTTTGGCCCAAATAGGGCCCCTAAGGCGACGTACATTTAAAACTTAAAACAATTTACAAGCTTTAAATTTTAAAAAAACCCACACCTTTAAAACAATGTTAAAAAGTTTAAACAAATTTAAAACTTCTCCCTGATGTGCTAGTTTTCTATGTACAAGGAAAATTTTGTTTTAATGGGGGAGTATTCAGATACTTGATCCACCATCTGTAGCCTTCACTGGTGCAGCCCACAGACAGATACATTACTTGAGGCATGTAGCTTGGCTCCAAATACCTTTAAAAAAAATACATAGGAGGATTACATACATATAGGAGTTTTCTTTCAATGATGCGCCACTGGAACACCAAGCATTGCTTATTAATAGTCTCAGTAAACTATTGCTGTTTGACTCATGTACAACTACTCTTCCCCTGCCCCTCACTAAGTTTCAGACAAGGGCGGTGATATGCTGAAACGCATACAACCCCTACCGGAAGAAGGAAGACCAGTCCGGGCAAGAATACTTCTGGGTGCATCCGTGGCAACTCTGGGTATTTTATTAGCCCTACTACTGGTCTGTGTTTTGAATCTATACCGGTGTTCCAGGTAAGTCCACCCATCACACTCAGATAGAATTCTAAGGACCAATTTACATTCTCTATACCAGGGGTACAGAACCTCTTCAGTCCGAGGGCCGCATTTCGTTTCGGAGATGCTTTCGGGGACTGCATCCCAGTGGTGGGTGGGGCTAAAGGCAAAAGGGGTGGGGCCAAAATACCAAAACTATCAGCACAGTTTAGCTGAAAGCTCTCACTGCCAGTAACTCAGCCTTAGGAGAGACTCAGTTTTTCTCCTCCTAGGACAGGGGAAAAGCTGCACGAAAGCTGAGAAACCACCAGACGATTGGTGGTTGGGCAAAGGGGGATGGTGCCTTCCAGGGAGCCCCAGAGGGCCGGATTTGGCCCCCAGGCCAAACTCAGCCTCCGAGTGTGGATCCTTACATAGCCAAAATGGCACTATCCACACAAAAGAAGAAGGTATCAGCAGGGGCCACCCCAAGCTTTGCAGAAGTACAAACAATCTTTAGGAGGAAAAAACCTATGGAAGGGGACCCAAAAGTAGCTTAGTGAGGACTCTGCATGCTCAGCGGGCACGGAATGCCGAATGACTACTGGTAGAAAACAGAGAAAGCCAGCAAGGAGGAAAGAGGAATGGGATGGGGATCCTGAAAGAAGGCATGCATGCCTGGTGGTTGGATCACTGAAGAGGAGCACTTCACACTGCAACATTTTATTGCAGACCACAGTGATTATGGAGCCAAAACGGAGCTAGTGAAAAACAAGAAGGAGGTATCAGCATGCTCAGGGGGGATCCCAAGCTTTGCAGAAACAGGAAAAAAATCTTTGGGGGGGGGGAAACTCCCCCAGACAGTATACTCAGCGACTACAGAATGCTGAGTGTTCTGTCTGTGTGTGGAAGGATAGAACACGGGGGGGGGGGGGAGAAGAGTATAGAATCTCCTGAAAGAAGGCATGGCTGGCTGGCAATGCAGACCTGAGTGCGGCAACATTTTCTTGCAGCTCCCACTTGTATTGTGTAAAAGAGCACAAGAACATTGCCTTGTTGGATCATACTCACTAAGGTCCATTTCTCCTGCAGCCAACCAGATGCACCTAGAAAATCACAAGCAGGGCATCTAGGTGGTGCCCCCTCCACTATACGTCTCCAGAATGTGGAATTCAGAAGTATACGGCTTCTATCTGGGGCAGTTCTATTTAGCAAGCATAGCTAATGGCTGCTGATGTCATCTGTGAATTGATCTAATCCTTTTGAAAAGCCACCCTAAGCTTTTTTCTTTTTAAAAAATTACCGTATCTTATGGCTGTGGATTTACCAAGTTAATCAGGATTGTGTGAAGTACTTCACTGAATTTCCCACAATTTCCATATCCTTATTCTTTAATTCAGTAACATGCAGTGCAATGCACATTTACGCTAAAGTAAGTCCCACTGCGTTCAGTGGGACTTACTCCCAGGTAAGCGTGCATAGGATTGCCGCCTCAGTGTTCTAATATTACAAGAGAGGGATAAATTCATTGTTTTGTGTGCATCCTTCATGTCTCCTTTTTGTGTGACTATGGCTCCTCTTCTCCCAGGACTGTTTCCATTCAAGCTGATCATTTTAAAACTTTGCAGATTTAAAAACTGGTGCCTGAGTTTGCTTATTTACTTCTCCAACCAATTGTTTTTCCCCCTTTTGTGTCATGTCTTTTGGATTGTAAGCCCACAGGCAGGGACCTTCATATGCAAAAGGGTCCCTCTAGTCCCTTTTTGACTAAAGAGCAGGATTGAATGTATAAATAAATGCGAACAGATTTTTTAAAAGTGGGAAAGTGGCCATTTTATGTAGCTTCCTAAATGTGGAGTTAAAATATCTCCCCCCACCCCCACTCCCTTTGCTTTCTAGGTATTGTGACCAACTCTCATTTACCTCTTACAGGCCTGTGGCTTACGCTGGCTCAGCTTGTCTGAGTGTGGAAAGCTAAGCAGGGTCAGGCCTGGTTATTACTTGGATGGGAGACCCCTCCTCTAGTTTCCTGCATTAAGCAGGGGGTTGGACTTGATAGCCTTGTAGGCTCCTTCCAACTCTATCTATGAAATCTATGAAGCTCTGTTTGGGCCACTTGATTTCCAGCTTGCAGAAGGAGTATCTGACTCACTGTCAACAGTACAGTTTATCTCAGAGACTCAACAGCACATATGGTTTGAAGAGGTCTCAACATTTTCAGATGAATCTGCACGCACATTTTCTAGAGAGAGAAGCGCAGATCAAAGTAAGACGGAAGAAGAACAGAGTGGAGCAGTAGTGCACAGCGTGCCAAAGGCAATTGAAGCAGCGCCACCACTAAGTGTGCCAGAAGCAGTGCCACCACCAAGTTAAATTGAGAATTTGAGATAATGGTTGATGTTGATGAGATAATGGTTCTTTTAAAAAATAATAATATTTAATTTAAATTTTAAAAATATAACATACAATATCACATAAATTTAACAATAATAACATACACAGTACACCATATGTGCACCCTCAAATCTCCTCAAATTTTGTATATTCTCTATCTTGCTCATTTTTCCTTATCCATTTCCTTTTCCATTGCTCCAGCTGCATAACATTAAGCCAAGATAGTTTCCTCCTTCCTAAAACTTCCCTTATATGTTCTCTACTTTTCTAACCAATCCTTCATTCTAATT
Organism: Shinisaurus crocodilurus; assembly: GCA_021292165.1. Taxonomy (NCBI): domain Eukaryota; kingdom Metazoa; phylum Chordata; class Lepidosauria; order Squamata; family Shinisauridae; genus Shinisaurus; species Shinisaurus crocodilurus. The sequence goes on from CM037877.1 coordinate 125,054,104, forward strand.
AGTCCCCCCCCCCTTAATAATTCTTCCAATTCTCCTTTTAAATTTGCTGGAAAATCCTCCATCACCACTACAGGAGCTAATAAAGAAGTAACTGGTAGAAATTTTTCCCTATATCTGTTACCCCCTTTTCTGCCACCCCTTTTCTCTCTCTCCTCTCTCTCTCTCTCTGTTACCTCCTTTTCTGCCACCCCTTCTCTCTCTCTGTTACCCCCTTTTCTGCCACCCCTTCTCTCTCTCTCACCCCCTTTTCTGCCACCCCTTCTCTCTCTCTCACCCTTTTCTGCCACCCCTTCTCTCTCTCACACACCCTTTTCTGCCACCCCTTCTCTCTCTCTCACCCTTTTCTGCCACCCCTTCTCTCTCTCTCACCCTTTTCTGCCCACCCTTTCTCTCCTCTCGTTACCTCCTTTTCTGCCACACCCTTCTCTCTCTTCTCTCTGTTACCCCCTTTTCTGCCACCCCTTCTCTCTCACCCCCTTTTCTGCCACCCCTTCCCCTTCTCTCTCTGTTACCCCCTTTTCTGCCCACCCTCTCCCCTTCTCTCTCTCGTTACCCCCCTTTCTGCCACCCCTTTCTCTCTCTCACCCCCTTTTCTGCCATCCCTTCTTGTGTGTTGTGTTGTGTGTGTGTGTTATCCCCTTTTCTGCCACCCCTTCTCTCTCTCTCACCCTTTTCTGCCACCCTTTCTCTCTCTCTGTTACCTCCTTTTCTGCCACCCCTTCTCTCTCTCTCTGTTACCCCCTTTTCTGCCACCCCTTCCCCTTCTCTCTCTCACCCTTTTCTGCCACCCCTTCCCCTTCTCTCTCTGTTACCCCCTTTTCTGCTACCCCTTCTCTCTCTCACCCCCTTTTCTGCCATCCCTTCTGTGTGTGTGTGTGTGTGTGTGTGTGTGTGTGTTATCCCCTTTTCTGCCACCCCTTCTCTCTCTCTCTCTCTCACCCCCTTTTCTGCCACCCCTTCTCTCTCTGTTACCCCCTTTTCTGCCACCCCTTGTGTGTGTGTGTGTGTGTGTGTGTGTTACCCCCTTTTCTGCCACCCCTTCTCTCTCTCTCTCTCTCTCTCTCTCTCTCTCTCTGTTACCCCCTTTTCTGCCTCCACTCTCTCTGACACCCTGTTCTCCCCCTTTCCTTGCCCACCCAGGAGGCTGGGGCTGGGTATAGACTACTTTTGCCAGTTGCTTCTTTGCAGATGGCTTTTCAAATGAGGCTGGAAGGCTGCGCATCCAAAGGGGTACAGGTCGTAATACATTATAGATCTCGGATGACTCCCTCCACCTAATCTTTGTCTGGCTCATTTCTACGCTCTGCTTATAACATGACCAGAGTTTATAAAAATGATGCATGGGCTGAAGACAATGAACAGAGGTAATTATTTCCTCCCTCTCTCATAAGACTAGATCCGGGGTTTCAGACAGGGGGCTTTCTCAGCCCTACCTGGAGGTGCTGCTGGAGACTGAACCTGGGACCTTCTGCAGGCAAAACAGGGGCTGGACTTGACGTGGGACTGGGGAATCTGTAGCCCTCCAGAGATTGTTGGACTACATATCCCATCATCCATGACTACTGGCTATTTTGGGAGGCCACAGGTCTCCCCCCTGCTCCGCCCGCCACTAGAGGGACATTTGGGGCCCAATGCACCACATTGTTAGTGGCAGTAAGTGGAGACAGCAGGAAGGTGTCAGTGGGAATGAAATGTGTGAAGTCGGTCGTTGCCCGGCTTGATTGCCTCATTCCTGGGCCTGGCTGCAACTCAAAAAAGTTTTATCTATCTTTAATTACCCCAATTGTATTCTTCACTTTTTTTAATTGTGTGGATCTAGCCAGCATCTTTGCGTTCTTATTACTAAATTCAAAAAACTCCCTTTTCAAATATATCAAATTTCTCTGTACTTTTCCCATATCCTTATTCTCTAATTCTTTCCTTTTTGCTTGTAATTCTCCATAAATTTTCTTATTCCTATCTAATATAAATTTCCCTCCCAATTCTCTGATCTCTTCCTCCAATTTTTTAATATAATCTTCTTGTTGCTTTCTTAATTTACAGGATTCTCTAACACTAATCCCTCTCATCACCGCTTTCATAGTATCCCATAGAATCCCTTCACTACCTTGTCCTGTATCATGAATTACCCATGTAGCCTTCATTTCTTTCTCTATCTTATCCACTATATGTTTATACTGAAAGATCTTTGTATTTAACCGCCACCTTTTAGCTTCCCTATAATCTTTCTTAATTTTAAAATCCATATTTACTAGCCCATGATCCGTCATTTTTATAATTCCTACATCTCTAGAGGTCAGATTTAGAGATACAAAAATATGGTCTGTTCTAGAATAACTCTTATGAACTGATGAATAAAAAGTAAATTTCTTTTAATCTCCTTTCATCAATCTCCAAACCTCCCACAACCCATTCCTGTTCATTATTTTATTTAAAATTATAATATTATCCCTCCCCTCTTCTGAAGTGGGATTAGATTTGTCTTTCAATTTATCCATCACCATATTAAAATCCCCTGCCATTATTACAAAACCAACTCTACTAGAAACTGTTCAAGGCACCATCATCTTCCCCTATCTCAATGACTGGTTGGTGGTGGTGCCGTCAGAGTCTGCACTTCGACATGCACTGATGAACACTCTATGTCTTCTGGACGAGCTGGGACTCTGCTTGAATTCGAAGAAATCGATCCTATGACCTGTAAGAGAAATACAATTCATTGGAGCAAGGCTGAATGCAATCAATGGTTGGGCATATCTGCCACAAGACAGAGTAAACAAAATACTAACCTCATCAAAAAAACTATTCGACCTCAAAGTCTGTACTGCTCACTCTGTACAATGTCTGCTTGGACACACTGCTCCGACAATCTCAGTTATCCGATACGCACGCTGACATATGCAACCTCTGCAAAATGGGTGAATCTGCAGTTTTCACCCAGAGACAGACAAACTGTCCTTGCGCCTTCATATACCACACAAGGTCAAAGAGTCGAGGTGGTGGATGCAAGAAACAAACTTCTTGGGAGCCGCAATCCTCCCCGTGATATTTTTTAAAAGAAGGACATTTATTACTTAAAGATAGCTTTACCACTCCAGGTTAGTGTCTATTTTCTGTACCAAAAAAGAAGGGGGGGTGAAGAAATAAAACTAGTTTAAATCAAAACCTAATGAATAAATGGACAAGAAGTGATTCGAGAGGTGGAGAAATAAGAAAGATGACATGCTAGAGGGGAGTTTCAGAAGAATTAATTGGGCTGTGTATTTTTTGGAATTGGTGTCAAATCGGCAGTTACTAAAAGGAAACTATTTCTGCCACCAGACTATGGGAAAGAAACTTGGTTTGTTTTGAAAATCTAAAAAAAAAAACCAAGATAAGAGAGCTGCTGTGAGGAATAGGCAGAAGTTGTCGTAGCTGTGTTTTATATAAATTATATAATGCCACCAAAAAAGGATACAGGAAGGCAATTGGAAGAGAGAAGGAAATCCTCTAATGCGGAAGAAAATCAAATAATGGGAACAAGATGGCGATGTGGCCGGCTGCCCTGTACGTCTGCTCTGCTGATTGCCCAAACATTTACCCTTATCAGGGGTTTCTTTTTATTCTAGACCTATTTTATCCTTTTATCTTTTGTATTTTACATTTTGGGCCAGCTGTGATATGTTTCATAACAGCGAATTTGCAGTTTACTTCCCACTGAGGCAGCTGTGAAGCTCCCCCAGCTCTTTCTGACTGCTACAAAATTTTATTTTATTTTATTTTCACCTTCTGTCCTCTGTGCTCCTTGGATATCTGGACATTGGATGTTTACCTGACTGCTTACAAAAACAACCTCTACATTAATAATCAACAATTATTACAACGGAATGGGCAGAAAGCGCACTAGAAACAGATCAAGCCCAGCCATGCACCAACAGATAAAGTCATCAAAGCAGCCAAGGATAGATGAAATGCTATCTGTGAAAGAAAAAGTGAGTAACCCTTTCCCTACTTTGAATGGCTTCTTGGCTCTTGATTCAGAGATTCTGTCCTCTCTTTTCCCGGAGGTTGAAGCCTGCCCCAATGAACCGGATGAGTAGTTGGGGATTTGCTGCAAAACAATGCTTACTGACTGCCCAGACTGACCACTTGACCACTTCATTATTTGACCACTTCATTAAAATTGATAATCAGCTTACACAGTTTAGGCAATCTTTTGATGATTTTCTTGCAAAACATACAGCTCCACAGCTCAGCAAGCTGAAATCTACCCCCCCCCCCCATCACAAGGAAGGAAAGAAGGCTGCAAACTCCCTAAACCTCCCAAAGCTGACAAACCCTCTAAAGCCATTGGTGAGAAGAGATTGCTGCCATCCCCTAGGGGACAAGACAGAGGGGTGCAAGCCCGAATTTTACAAACATCACAAGTCTTGTCTTGTTACACATTGCTGAGACTAAGTTGAATCAGGGCTGATGGGGCTCACGAGGGGCAATTGTCCGCTCTCGACCACAGCACATTGATCTGGCTAGTGCAGACTCAGAGTGGCTTCCCAGCTCGCCCACTCACAGGCGGGTACTGCTAAGCTTTGATGGACCCACTCTTCCACTTATGCTACTAAAAATGAAAGCTTTTCTTTCCTGGCTTCAAATATATCCGATCAGAGTTTTCAGGGATCTTACTCCCTATCTGTTAATTTAAAAAAGAAAAAAACCCTCCGAAACAGGTGTGTGTATGCACAATCCTCCTATCTCCCTAGGAGAGGGGAAAAAACTGTCCTTGGGAGCTGGGAAACTGTGCTTCTCTCCCACTGCCCCCAGGCAACCCTACAGTAAACAACCTCCTTTGAAACCTACATTGGAGCTAAATGAAGACGCTCTGTCTGGAAGCACAAATCATTAACTCCTTCAGAGCATTCTCCAAACCAGAACAGGTTGCAAAGCTTGATTTGACTTAAGGAACTGCTCCCATCTGCAAGCACCTCTGCAAAGCCATTAGGTACATCGCTGCTAATTACAAAGGAAAATGTGGAGAAACAAGCCTTTGGGGGTACACACACCAGGGATGTTGAAGAGTCCTTGGTCTCGAGTCACGAGTCGAGTCACGAGTCTTTGGACCCGAGTCTCGAGTCCGAGTCCAAGTCCTTTGTCCAAATTGGTGACTCATGAGTCACGAGTCACAAGTCACTCCCAAAGCTGACTCCACGAGTCCCTATTAAAATCAATGGGGGTTTTCCCCAACAAAATAAGGCTACTTCAGATGTGTGGCCTCCACACATTGGCCTCCACACATTGGCCTCCACACATTGGCCTCCACAGTCACTTACGGACCCATCGCTAGAGTCTACACAATCTTCTTTAGAATTTCCTCCTTTATCCCGGAAGACAATCTTACTCGGTCACGAGTGATCGCCTGATGATGATGACTTCAGATGTGTGGTTTAAATAAATTCTAACACAAGTGTGCCTTTTTATTTCAAAACTCTGCAACTGATTTTGGCAAGAACAGACCAGGCAGAAAAACCCAAAATAACCAGGCAGGCAGAGGAGGCAGGGAACCCCAAAGCAGGCAGGCGGCAGAGGTGTTTGTCTTGGACAATTCAACTGTTGAACTGGTCAAGAAGAGACCAGGCAGGCAGAGGAGGCTGGGAACCCCAGACAGGCAGGCAGAGGCAGCCAAACCCAAAATGTCTGAAAGGTTGCATTTTAGAAAAATGATTTTAAAAAATAAACTTGCTGTACTTCCTAAAACTTATCCATGTTGCATTTGAGGAACATGATTTTTTCTAAATGTTTGACCCCCATTCTGGAACGGTGAGGTCTCATCACAGTTCCACCCTCACTGAACACCCGCTCCACTGGTGATGAACTTGCTGGAACCAGAAACGCACTCAGAGCAGCCACAGAGATCTCAGGTCCTCCTTCTGCCTCTCCCAAGTACGCGACACATCAATCAAAATAAATCTTGACACACTGTTGGGGCTGCACTCCTGGTAGCCGTCCATAGTGGCCGAGCAGCGGCACACCTCGCTCCCATGCGCTCTTCGCCGGCAACCATGCTCCTCTGCACTCCTTCTGGCACAGCCCAGGGATATTGAAGAGTCCTTGGTCTCGAGTCCCAAGTCGAGTCTCGAGTCCCATTAAAAATATTGGGACTCGAGTCCGAGTCGAGTCAGAGGGGGGACTCAGTCCGACTCACGAGTCGAGTCCTCGAGTCCAAGTCCCCATCCCTGACACACACACACACACACACACACACACGCCTCCTCATGAGTAAACCAGGTGGGGGCTGGGAGGAAGCAAAAGGTGATGGAACATAAGATGGGGCCTGGCGCCCAGAGGTCTGGAGGAGCCAGGCTGAAAGCGTTCATATGCAGATGTAATGCAGATAGTTCAAGCCATGACTCACAGTTCCCTCCCCCCTGCCTGGCCAGTTCCCTCCCCCCTGCCTGGCCAGGTGAAGTTCAAATTGATTGGCTGAAGCAAGAAGGTTACAGAAAAGGGGAGGGGGATGAGCTATTTCCCCACGTGTAGCCTTTGTTCTTGGTCTTAGTCTTTTGGGTGCCTGCCTGGCGGTTGGAGCCATGCCAGGCCAGCGAGGGGCCCGAGCCTTTAGGGGCCCCCCCCTCAGGAATCGACCCCAGGTAGCCTCTGGTAAAATTGGCTGGTTTGTAGGACTGGTGAAAGCAAGCCTTGTAAGAGTTTACCCATCTTGGACCTTCGGGTAGGTGTGGTAATTCTCTATCGGGCGGCAAGGCTGTGCTGGATCTAACCCTTTGAAGAAGACACCCTCAGGTAACAGGTGTGTGCTTGAGAGATTTTAAGGAATCAGGTTTTCTTATTTTGCAGCTTTACTGTGTACCAAAGTGTCTCTCTATTTTGTGTGCTTCTCTTATTTGCCTAATCTTGTTGTAAGATGCTACCAGAAATAAACCTTGTCATGGTTTACCCCACATGGGTTTTGTAGTACTCTGTTGGTTCAGTATCTAAATCCAGGTTACAGAAATAAAGGCGAGTCCCTGAACAGAGATCCAAGTAGGATTGCAGAGACAGCTGAGGCTGGCAGTCTGGTATCTTGAGATCTCAGAGGGTCTTGGTTCCTTTGCCAGTAGGCAAGGGTGGGGTAGTGGCGGGTCAGCCAGCCCCCCCTTCCGGGCCACATGGTGGCAAGTGCTGGGTTTTCCTTTGAGAGAGGAAAGGGTGGGAGTCTGGCGGGCCAGCCAGCCCCCCCTCTTCCTCCACAGAAAACAATCAGAAGGAAGAAAAGGCAGAGGATCTTGAAACCACTTCAGTGTCTCAAATAAAGGGGGCAGGGAGCCTTTTACATATCTGCTGCTTAAGTGACATGGTCGGGCAAGCTACCTATCAACAACCTTTCTCCCTCAAGGGGGATTGCCATACTGAACCACCCCATCCGGCAAACTCAGGATGAATCCTTACCTGCCGAGGTGAAGAGACCTCGCCATCACAAAGCCCAGAGCCCATGGATAACTGTTCAACAGTCCCTCGCATTCCTAACGAACAGAAAGATGCAATGACTACGAAATTGACTTATGGTCAGTATGCGAGGATCTCCCTAACACTTCAGGGCACTCAATCTCTCTGGCTCAAGAACTGCAAGAAGGAAGCACTCCTTAAGGAAAGCTTTTCACAGGCTGGCTGTACACAGCAAATCCAGCTGTAATCCGGGCTACAGCTGCCTCTAAAGAAATGTGCTGGAACTACTATGGCCCCTGAGAATAGCCCCGGTTCCCTAAATCCAGCCCATTTTAATAACACACCTAATGGAAGTATTTTTTTGGACACTGCAAGCCGCCTAGATCAGATAGATTAGTAGCAAAGCATTCTGAGTACACATTGCGTATTTTGTCATGGAACATGGCAGCGTGGCTGAACAAATTTATTGACCCGGAATTCACCACCTACAGTACATGCAATCGTTTGATTTACTGTGCTTACAAGAAACCTGACTTACAGACGCCACGGATATTCGACTACAAGGCTTCAAAATAGTGGCTCTTCTAGCTATTAAAAGATGTAAGTATGGGTGTGGGAGTGGAGGACTGGCCATCCTTCTCTCTACTGATACACAAATGGATATAAGGGATTTAAAATTAACAAACAATGGATATGCTCAGTCAATATTAGTAAATTCTCGTACAATTAATAAAATTATTTGTTTAAATGTATATATTCCTCTCAAGTCTATAAATCATGATGCAAAACAAGTTTGGCAGGATTTGGAACAAGTGTTACAATGTATTGAGGAAATATTCCCAAGAACAGAGGTTTTGTTGTGTGGGGATTTTGATGCCCGAATGGGGGGGGGGGGGATAATGAACAAATGAATAAAGTTTTGGCTTTAGATGAGGACAATTCTGATATCCCTGATTGTAATATTATCCCTCCCCTCTTCTGTAGTGGGATTAGATTTGTCTTTCAATTTATCCATCACCATATTAAAATCTTAGCTATTCTTTCCCCAATGCTATTTAATATCTACATGAAACCGCTGGGAGAGATCATCCGGGGGCATGGGGCGGGGTGCTATCAGTATGCTGATGACACCCAAATATATTTCTCTATGTCTTCGGCAACAGCGTCAGCTAAGGATAGTGTGTCTCCTCTGAATGAATGCCTGGAGGCAGTAATGGGCTGGATGAGGAAAAATAAACTGAAACTGAATCCAGACAAGACGGAGGTTCTTGCTGTCAAAGGCCACAACCTGGGTTTGGAGGTATGTCAACCAGTTCTGGATGGGGTTACACTCCCCCTGAAAGACTGTGTTCGCAGCTTGGGGGTGCTTCTAGATCCGTCGCTCCCAGTGCTTTTTTTCTGGAGAAAAGGGTACCGGAACTCTTGGATTACATTTCCTCGGGAGTAGATGGCGATTAAATTGTAATGCAATTAATACAAGAAAAGGTGCTGGAACTCAGTTCCGGTGAGTTCCACCAGAAAAAAAGCCCTGGTCGCTCCAAATGACATCCCAGATAGATGCGACGGCTAGGAGTGCCTATTATCAGCTTCGACTGATACGCCAGCTGCGCCCCTTCCTAGAGTTGGAGGACCTAAAGCACGCGCTGGTAACTTCGAGGCTCGACTTCTGCAATGCGCTGTACATAGGGCTACCTTTATTGTCCAATTTTTATTTCTATATAAAACAAACACATAATATCAAACATATAACAATTAACAAAACAAAATAGACCTCCGATTTTCTTCTACAGCAAATACAAGTAACAATAATTTTTCTTACTCGATAATCCAAATGAGAAATCTCTTTCTTCCCATTGTCCCAAATTCACTTATTATTCCATAAATCCACAAACAAACAAATCATTATTTTCCAGTCTCTGCAAAAAGTCAATTAGAGGTTTCCACTCAATAATAAACGCAGATGTTGTCCTTTCTCTAATTAGTGATGTAAGTTTGGCCATCTCTGCCAGCTCCAGCATCTTGACCAACCATTCTTCTATCGTAGGCACTGCTGGACCTTTCCATTTCTGTGCATATAGTAGTCTCGCTGCCGTTGTCATGTATAAAAATAAAGTTCCATATCTTCCTTCTAGCTGACTATCCATTATTCCCAATAGAAAAGCCTCTGGTTTCAATTGAAAAGTAATCCTTAAAATCTTTTGCATTAATAAATGAATTTCAACCCAAAATCTTTTAGCTTTCTTACATGTCCACCACATATGATAAAAGGTTCCTTCCTGTTGTTCACATTTCCAACATATATCTGATGCACCGCTATACATTCTAGCCAGTTTCTCCGGTGACAAGTACCAACGATACATCATCTTATAAAAATTCTCTTTAAGACTAGAGCATAAAGTAAATTTCAAACCTTTTAACCACATATTTTCCCATTGTGTCATTAATATATTATAGCCAAAATTTTGAGCCCATTTTATCATACATTCCTTCACTTGCTCTTCCTCGGTTTCAAATTTCAACAAAAGCTTATACATTCTTGAAATAAGATGTTCATCATTTAGACATAATTCCCTTTCAAAGTCAGATACACACTGTTCAAAATCATACAACCTTTTATCAACTTTAAACCTTTCTACCATCTGTAAATAGGAGAACCATTGACATGTATGACCTTCTTTTATCAGTTCTTCTCTTGATTTTATTTTACATTCATCTTGTGAAAAATTCAGAAAATCACGATATGTCAACCAACTGTATTTACTTAACATTTCTCTTCTATGATGAGCTTCTTGTGCTGATAGCCACAATGGTACTCTCTGACAAAACCTAGGTTTATATTTATTCCAAATTTTCAAAATGGCACTTCTAACACAGTGATTATTAAATTCTACATTCACTTTAACTTTATCATACCACATGTACCCGTGCCATCCAAATCTCAAATCATATCCCTCTAAATCTAATAATCGACTATTTTTCAACAAAACCCATTCTTTGATCCATACTAAACAACAAGCAGCAAAATATAACTTCAGGTCAGGTAGACCCAACCCCCCTCTTTCTTTTGCATCCTGTAAAATCTTAAACTTAACCCGTGGTTTTTTCACTTGCAATACAAATCTAGATATATCCTTCTGCCATTGTTTAAATGATATTTGCGATGTCACAATAGGAATAGTCTGAAACAAAAACAGCATTCTAGGTAATACATTCATCTTAATTGTGGCTATTCTCCCCAAAAGTGACAATTGAGCTTTATCCCATCTTTCTAAATCTTTTTTCATTTCATTCCAAGACTTTACATAATTATTTTGAAACAACATACCATTCTTATTTGTTAATGTGATACCTAAATATTTTACTTTCTTTTCAACCTTAAAACCTGATTTATTTGACAATTTTATTTGATCTTGAATTTTCATATTTTTTGTTAATATCTTTGTCTTTAGTTTATTAACCTTAAAACCAGCTACAGCACCAAACTCCTTCAATTTAACCATTAACGTTTCTATTCCTTTCAGAGGATCTTCCAAAGTTAACACCAAATCATCTGCGAAAGCTCTCAGCTTATAAGACTCTTTTTTAATTTTTATGCCTCCAATTCTATCATCTTGTCTTATATCTCTGTTCAGTATTTCAAGCACAAGAATAAACAACAAAGGTGATAATGGGCAACCTTGTCTTGTTCCTCTATGTATTCCACACGGTTTCGTCATATTGCCATTGACAATTATTTGTGCTGTTTGTGAAGTATAAATTGACTTTATCCATTTTATAAAGTTCTCTCCAAAATCCATTTCCTTCAGTACTTTAAATAGAAACCCCCAATTTAAATTGTCAAACGCTTTCTCTGCATCTAAGAAAATCAATGCAGCATGTTTTTCATTATGCTTTTCCAAGTATTCCAAAATATCTAAGACTGTTCTAACATTATCCCTCAGCTGTCTTTTAGGTAAAAAACCACATTGATCTTCATGAATAAATTAGTGGAAGACCGACAACCTGGTCTTCTGCGCGGGTTCAATGCTAAGGGGGTAGCGAGTCCTAGGGCGGGCCTTCTCCGAGGTCCCCAGCGACTATCACCCTTAGCCCAGAACAAAGGGATAACTTATAGCCACAAAAATATCTTTTATAAAACAAGTTTATTTACAAAATCACCTTCACCAACCCAGACACACGCCAGCAATACAGCTTATCAGTACGGTACAAAGTAGCAAGCAAGAAGTCTCAAGGACACTGTGATTTCAGGGCTCTCAGCTAGTTAGTTCAGCTCGGGCTCCAGCAGAGGCCCGGTCAACCGCATGCTGCTAGCTGGGTTCCCGGCGGAGGTCCGGTCTACCCAAGCGGCTAGCTGGGTTCCCGGCGGAGGTCCGGTCTACCCAAGCGGCTTGTGAGTGATTTCAGCTTGGTTTTCCGGGGGTCCGGTCAACCCAAGCGGCCAGTGATTTCAGCTTGGTTTCGCGGGGGTCCGGTCAACCCAAGCGGCCAGTGATTTCAGCTAGCTAGCTGGAGCACGCCGGGTGCTGCTACCCGGGGTTGCCGATCCCTTCGTTCCCTTACCCCAAGCATGGGGCAAGATTGCTGATCAGGTCCAACAACTCAGTTCCCTTGCGCAGGGTGTTTTATACCTTGGTGTTTCAGGTAGCCCCTCCCTCCGTAATCAGGTGGGTTGCCAATCAGGTGGGTTGCCACCCTCCCTGAGGGGCGGCCTTTTGGGTCAGGTGGGGTGACGCCTTCCCCCTGTGGGGTGGGGTCCCTTTGAAGCCACTTGATTAATGGTCCCATCCTGTGGTGTTGAATGGTCCTTTCTTATGGGTGCCGAAGTGTCTGCTCTGGCGAGGTATTCAAGTCTTATGTAGATGGGGCTGATATACGAGAGCATTGACGAACCTGGCGATGCTTCCTGTCTTCCCCCCTGGGGTGATTTTATGCAGATGTTGTTTGTCCCCTTTGGTCTCTGTGGAGACTGGCTGTCTCCCCCCCCCCTGGGTCTCCTTCCCCCCACCTTGGTGAGTGAGTGTGTGTCAGAAAGGGGGCTTAGGTTGGCTTTCTCCACAAAATTCTTGAAGAATTATTTTTAATCTTTCCGCCAATATCATTGTAAACAGCTTGTAGTCATTATTCAGTCATGATATTGGTCTATAATTTCTTGTTAAGGTTAAGTCTTGTCCCTCTTTAGGTATTAATGTTATATTTGCCTCTTTCCATGTCTCCAGCATCCGGCCTCCTTGCAAAATAGAATTCATCGTTTTTTGTAAAGGTTGTATGAGTTCATCTTCAAATCTCTGATAGTATTTACCAGAAAGTCCATCCGGTCCCGGCGCCTTTCCTGGTTTAATCTTTTTTATAGCACCCACCAATTCACTTATTGTTATAGGACCATTCATAATATGTCTCTGTTCCTCTGTAATCTTAGGTAACTTTTGTTTTTCAATATATTCATCTATTTTTTCTGATGAAACATTATGTCCTTTATATAAATTCGAATAATAATAGTAAAATGATTTTTGTATCTCCTTATTGTCTGTTAATATTTTATCGCCCTCTTGTACTTTTATTATCATTTTCTTTTCTCTTTCTTTTCGCAATCTATAATTTTTTATTCATTCTATTTATACCCCACCTTTTTTCCTGCAAGGAACCCAAGGCGGCTTACATAATCCTCCTCCTCCTCTCCCTTTTATCCTCACAACAACCCTGTGAGGTAGGTTAGGCTGAGAGTCAGTGACTGGCCCAAAGTCACCCAGTGAGTTTCATGGCCGAGCGGGGACTAGAACCCGGATCTCCCGAGTCCCAGTCCAACACTCTCACCACTACGCCACACTGGCTCTCACTATCTCCCAGGTTTGTTTGCAAATTCAAAGTTCCTCTGTTTTATATAGTTCAATTTTATTTCCATTTCTCTTGTTGTTACCATAGATAACTGTTGTTGCAACATTTTAATCTGTTGGAAAATATTTGAGTTTCCTGGAGAGATCTTTAATTCTTCCTCCTTCTTTTTTATTTCCTCCAGAATTTTTTGCATTTTCTCTTGTCTCTTGGCCTTAAGTTGAGTATTATACTGTATAAAATAACCTCTAATAAAAGCTTTACTTGCATCCCAAACCATTCTCAAATCTGTACCCTTATCCAAATTAATTTCTAAAAATTCTTTTAGTTTCTTTTTACAGTCTTCCAACACAGCTGTATTTTGTAATAACGTTTCATTTAATCTCCATCTAAAAACAGTGGATTTTCTTTTGCAAACCATAGTCACAGGATTATGATCTGAGAAAATCTTTGCTAAGATCTCTATTTTAGAAGTTTTAGTAACAAAGTCTTTAGTTGTCAGGAACATATCTAGTCTCGAAAATGATCTGTGTCTCTCAGAAAAATAAGTATATTCCCTTGAATCACCATTCTTTTGCCTCCATAAGTCCACCAGTCTCAGATTGTCCATCAGATCAAAAAGGCTTTTTGGAAGTTTTCCTTTATAACTTGTAATATTTCTTTCTGAAGTTCTGTCCATTTGTGGAAGCATGACCCCATTCCAGTCTCCCATCAAACACCAACTTTCATATGATAAATCCATTAGAATATCCATAAGCTTCTTATAAAAAACCGCTTTATCTTGGTTAGGTGCATAAATTCCCACCACCATTGTCTTAGATCCATTTAAGTTGACTTCTACTCCCACAAATCTACCTTGTTCATCAGCAAATACTAATTTTGGTTTTAAATGGGATTTAATATACAAAACAACTCCGTTTTTCTTTTTAGCATGTGCCGAGATAAATTCACCTAATGTTTTATAGACCAAATACTTTATATCTTTTTTCTTGATATGAGTCTCTTGTAAACAAATGATGTCTTGCTTTAATTTTTTCAAATAGTAAAATACTTTTTTCCTCTTTTGAGGGGCATTTGCGCCATTAATATTCCATGTTAAACATTTGTAATCCATAATCAGTAAAAATTTAAAATATACATATATATATACTAATCTTAATCTGTGCCTGTGGCCAAGGCCATCATTTCTTCTCCCCGTTTCATCTCCTCAAAATCTCTTTTAAATCTTTCTAGGAAATCTCTGGCTTTTTGAACTGAATTCAACTTGAATCTCTGATCTTTGAAGGAAAAAACCACACCTTCTGGAATCTCCCAACGAAAAGCAATCTTTTTCTGTTTCAGCAGTACAGTCAAAAAGGCATAATCTTTCCGTTTACGTAAAAATCTAATAGGTACTTCTTTCAGAACAATTATAGAATTATCCTCCTCCTTCAATCCTGTAGCAAAATGTTTTTGAAGAACCTGATCCCTTGTGTTCTTCCTAACAAAATGAACCATGATATCTCTTGGTACTCTTTTATTTCTGGCATAAGCAGAGTTAACTCTATAAATCTTGTCAAGCTCTATTTCCATATCTCCTTCATCCAAGGCCAGAAAATCCGCCAAAATTTTAATCATTCTATCTCTAGTATCCTCTTCTTCCTTCTCTGGGATATTTCTAAATCTCAGACAGTGTTCATTTGCTCTCAGTTCCAGTAAGGACATGTGATCTAGCTCCCCTTCAACTTCTCTGGTTATCACTTCAGTTTTATTCTCTAATATTTCAACTTTATCAGCAATCTGTTTAACCTCACCCGAGATTTGCTTTACTGACCCATCCAGTTTTTTAACTGCATCAGTCATATCCATTTTCATTTTCAAGATCTTTTCATCCATACTTTGCTCAAAGGCATTAATCCTGTTTTCCATCTTATCCATAAAGTCCAGTTTATTTCCCAACTCTTCAAATAAATTCTGAAGTAACTCTGGCGTAACCATCTTATCTGAACCTAGATCCAAAGATGTTTTCCTACTTCCTGAACCTTTTTTCGCAGCCATTGTATAATACAATCGAAGACCCAAGTTTAAAAAAAGGGGGGGGAAGTGAGGAAGAGAAGGGGGGGGAACCTCCTCTAGTAAAAGCTCAGATTTCAAGACCTCTTGAATCACGTCTCTAACACAGCAGGCTTAGACTTCTTATCTGCTTGTTATGGAACTCATAAGTCATAACCAAAACATCCAGCAACAATCCCACAGCAGCCAGCTCTTTTCTAGCAACTTTTTCACAGCCAAACTTTCGTCAATAATAAAATTATTAAAAATGCAAATAGTGAGAAAGGATAGTCATAATAGGATACCTCCTTTCTTCTTCTTCTCCTTAATTAACTTTTTGCCCGAATAGGGCTACCTTTATACCTAGTCTGGAAACTTCAACTAGTGCAAAATATGGCAGCCAGATTCGTTACTGGTACACCTAGGGGTGCCCACATCACACCAGTTTTAAAAGCACTCCACTGGCTGCCAATCAGTTTCCGGGCGAAGTATAAAGTGTTGGTTATTACCTTTAAAGCCCTACATGGTTTGGGTCCAGGCTACCTACGGGATCGCCTTCTCCCGTACAATCCGCCCGCACACTCAGGTCCTCTGGGAAGAATTTACTTCAGCCAGCCAAAACTAGGCTGACGAGTACCTTATTACCCAGAGGACCTTTTCTTCTGCTGCTCCCAGATTATGGAATGGCCTGCCAGAGGAGATTCGTCAACTTAGCAGTATCTTAGAATTTTAAAAAGCCATAAAGACTGATCTCTTCCGGCAGGCCTATCCGGCGGAATTTTAGGATGCTTTTAAGATGTTTTAAAGATGTTTTAAGATGTTTTAATAGTATGTGTTGTGTTTTGATTAGTTTATGTATTTTATATTTTTGTTGTTCCCCGCCTCAATCTAGATGGAGAGGCGGGTAAGAAATAAATTTTATTATTATTATTATTATTATTATTATTAAAGTTTTAAAAAAGGACCAGGGTCCTTTTTTTTTTACTTGATTAAATGGAAAGTTATTATAAATTAATAATAAATTAACAATAAATTAATTTGCTGCCTAAAATTGAAATACCGTACATTAAATTTTAAAAAGGTATAGCAAGGCTTGATTTGCACACTGCACATATCTTATTTGTAGTGCAAAAAAACAGGAAAAAACAATACAATATTTAAAATGAAGAACAATTTTAATCAACATAAGTTTATTAGTATTTCAATGGGAAGTATGGGCCTGCTTTTGGCTAATGAGATGGTCAATGTCCGGGTCCATATTTGTCACTGCTAGTTGTAACAAGTGATGCAAGTGTGCATCAGTTAGTCTGGATCTGGTTGGAGATTTCAGATGTTTCATTCGGGAAAAAGTCTGTTCACAGACATAGGTGCTGCCAAAGATGGCTGCCAATGATGAGCAGTATTTAGTATGATGAGCAGTATTCAGCAGTATTTACCAGCCACAGAGCTGGTGGTCCACATCCTGCAACTTTGTTCCACATAAATGTGCATAAGATTGCAGCCTTACAGCCTCATCTTATTCATGTCTACTTGGAAGTAAGTTTCACTGAATTCAAGGAGACTTTTTCCCCAGGTAAGTTTACAAAGGATCACAGCCTTCAAAGTACAAACCCATTCCTTGGGGTAGGTCAGGAAGACCTGGTACCCAGAGAACATAGTGAGAGCCAGTGTGGCATAGTGGTTAGTTAGAGTGTTTGACTGGGACTCAGGAGATCCGGGTTCTAGTCCCTATCAGCCATGAAGCTCACTGGGTGACTTTGGGCCAGTCACTGACTCTCCGTTTAACCTACCTCACAGGGTTATTGTGAGGATAAAATGGAGAGGAGGAAGATTATGTAATCCACCTAGGGTTCCTTGCAGGAAAAAAGGCAGAATATAAATATAACAAACAAATAAATAAAAAGTGAGTACAACTCAAATGATTGTCGTTTCAGTCACCTCAATGGCACCAGATTGTCTTCTAGATGTTTTGTAGCCTGATCCTAAGGATTTTTACTCAGAAGTAAGCCTTACTGATTTAAATGGGAATTATTGTAAGTGGTTTGTTTCAGCCAGGCCCAGCAATCCTAAACATGTTTGCTTGGAAGTAAATAGCCCAATTAAGTTCAATGAGGCTTGCTCCAAGGTAAATTAGCATAGGATTATAGCCCCGTAGCCAGACTTTTATGCAGGTTTACTCAGAAGTATGCTTACTCAGAAGCTCAATGGGGGCAATGCATATGAATGCAACTATAACCTCATGGCCTTCTGCAGGTTTAATATATTTTTGCATTTATTGAAAGCAATTTTAATAATAAGACGTCACTCTGGATTAAATAGTTCCAGATGACCTCACAACACCTCCTCTGACTGATTAATCAAGTGTTAATTATCAAGGTTAATTATCAAGTGTTTCGTGTAGGCAGGTTTTAAGTTATTTTCTGGAACTAAGATTTTGAGAATTAAAATAAACTTATTTTTATTTTGCTTGCTACCCAAATCCAACGTGTCAGATTGCCGTTATTAACCTGCTTTACTTTTAAATCTACACACACACCTTTGTACCCGCCGCCAGGTCAGCCTCCGCTTACCCCGCAGGAGACGCAGGGAGGCAGGCGGCCCGCGCCCCACCGCCGGCTCACCCGCCACTCTCCTCCCCTCCCCCCCGCAGGAGACGCAGGGCGGTGGGCAGGCAGGTGCCCCGCCGCTGGCTCAGCCTCCCCTTACCCTGCAGGGGGGCGGGCGGGCGGCCCTCGCCCCACCACATGTTCAGCCGCCCCTCCTCCCCTTCCCCCCGCAGGAGATGCATGCAGGGCAGCAGGCGGGCAAGCAGCCTGCGCCCCACCGCCGGTTCAGCTGCCCCTTACCCTGCAGAGAGGCAGGCGGGTGCCCCATGCCCCGCCACCAACTCAGCCGCCACTCCTCCCCTTCCCCCACAGGGAGCCTCTAGATCGGTTGCCAGGCTGGATGAAAAGACCTGACGGGCCAGATGTGTCCCATGGGCTGTAGTTTGAGGACCCCTGTGTTAGATGATAAAAAAGAAGACTGCTTGTTTCCTTTTTTTTTGGTAAGTATTTAAAGGGGGGGGGGAATCTATCCTTTGCTTTCAAGTGTTTGAATGGTGTTTGAAAGGCATGAGCTGGAACAGAATCAATAGCTGTGTTTAGCGAGAGAGAGAAAAGTAGTATAAGGAAGTGTGTGTGTCCCCCCGAAGAAAAACTGGAATTGTTTTATATTATGAATGATGAGGAAAAATAAATAAATAAGTTTTGAATCACTATCCAATCCAATGCAAATGCTACATAGGATTACAATGAATAAAACTTCTCAACAATAAATCAGCTCTGCGAATGAAGCATTGTCTCCCTTGCAACAAGATGCAAAAATGAATGCGTTTTTTTCTTCCAACGAGACTAATGGAGAGTTTCGGTGTTGAGGATAGTGGGATCCTTGGTGTTGCCAATCCTGGGAATAAAGCAGGTGCTTCTGGGAATTGGAAGTACTACAGCATGGCGCTGTAGGAACCTTTTGCCCAGCATGCTGCAGTCAGTGAAATCAACAAGTCAGTGGGGTGGGCAAGATAACTCTGGTGTGGGATCTCCTTCATGTAATGTTGCCAGCTGTTTTACTGGCCCTGCTTATGTGCCTTTTAACAGCAACCTGACACACAAGGTGGCAAACTGTTCTTTCTGACATGGCAATAAAGTGATGGTGGTAAGGCTTACCTGCTTAACTTCTGCATCTCAGGCTGTTGCTAAAAGCAAAGGAGCTGGGCCAGTACAAAGCTGGCCACTCTTCCTCTGTGAGGATGTGATTGCCCATTCAGGACTGAAACAACAGAGGTTTTGACTGGGTTCGAACGACACACTACGGCTCATTGTGGGTTATTTAATGACAAGCCTGGGTGCCAGACTGAATATGCAACCCCCACTTGGGGGGTTGTTGTGTGAACCTGGTGAGCGTGGGTTATGCAAGGGTTAAACAACAACCCTTGCATGACCCTAAAGCAGACCCCATGAGGGTTGTTTAACTCTCAGATAACCCACGCTCGCTGGGTTCGCACGAGATGACAACTCCCAACAAGTGGGGGTTGCATATTCAAAATGGCAGCCGCACGCACCCCAAACATGCCGCAGCCTCACCGTGGGTTAACCCATGGTGGGCTTTTGCGTCATGTGAACAGCCCCATAATCTCAAATCTCACAGGGAAAAAGAACAAAACAGTGGTTTTCATTAGGGAACGCCTGTATTTATGAACTCCTGCAGGTCCAAATGGCAAAATATTTTTTTTCCAGAGAACATATTTATTTATTTATTTATTATATTTATTATATTATATTATTATATTTATGAATCACCCATCTGGCCAGACATCTGGCCACTCTAAGCGATGTACAGTCCAATAAAATACAAGGGGGGGGGGGAACACACACACACACACACACAGTATAAGACACAATTAAAAACAGTAGAAAACTTAAAAATCCTAACTCACCCCATATTCCCGCCTGAAAAGCCACGTTTTTAATGCCCGGTGGAAGCTAATCAAAGAAGGGACATGGTGGAGGTCACTGGGGAGAGAGTTCCATAAATTGGGGGCTGCCACAGAAAAGGCCCTCCTCCTAGTCCCCACCAGCCTGGTTTCTCTGGCTGATGGGACAGGGAGAAGGCCGTCCGTGGCAGATCTTGTTGAGCAGCCTACTTGATGTTGCTGGAGGTGCTCCTTGAGATAAACTGGCCCGGAGCCGTATAGGATTTTAAAGGTCAATGCCAACACCTTGAATTTGGCTCAGCAAACAACTGGTAGCCAGTGCAATTCTTTGAGCACTGGAGTGATGTGATCACGCCGGTGACTGCTTTTAACCAGGCAAGCTACTGCATTCTGTACCAGCTGCAACTTCCGAACCATCTTCCAGGGTAACCCCACGTAGAGCGCATTACAGTAGTCTAGGCGAGAGGAGACCAAGGCATGAACCACTGATGGGAGCAGATGATTAGGAAGGTAGGGGCGCAACTGCCTCATCAGATGGAGCTGATACAGCGGCGCCCGGCTCACAGCTGACACCTGAGCCTCCACGGTGGACAGTTGGGAGTCTAGAATGACTCCCAAGCTGCGGACCCGGTCCTTCAGGGGTAGATGTGCCCCATTCAGCACCAGGTCAACTTCCTCTAACCTTCCCTTGTCTCCGACCAGAAGTACCTCGGTCTAGTCGGGGTTCAGTTTCAGCATGTTCCTTCTCATCCAGCCACCCACTGCCTCCAGGCACTTGGACAGGGTTTCAACAGCCAACCTTGGTGAGGACTTGAAGGAGAGGTAGAGCTGCGTGTCATTTGCATATTGATGACAGCGCAGCCCAAACCTCCTGATGATAGCTCCTAGCGGCTTTAGGTAGATGTTAAATAACATTGGGGAGAGGATGGAACCTGGCCTGCGGCACCCCACAAGTGAGTGGCCAAGGGTCTGAAGCCTCCCCCCCAAGAACTACCCTCTGGTACCTTCCAGAGAGGAAGGACTGGAACCACTGCAATACAGTGCATCCCATGCCCAACTGCTCCAGGCGGTCCAGGAGGATACCATGGTCCACGGTATCAAAAGCCACTGAGAGATCGAGGAGGACTAGAAAAGAGCATTCGCCCCTATCCAAAGCCCTCCTCATATCATCCACCAAGGCGACCAAGGCCTTTTCTGTCCCATGTCCAGGCCTGAAGCCCGACTGGCATGGATCTAAATAATCAGCTTCATTCAAATCAGGGCCGGTGCATGGCAGTTTGGTGCCCTAGGCAAGATCAGATATTTAGCGCGCCCCCTTCCCACTTGAGCCCTCCCTCCAGCCCTATGCCCATTATGAAATAAAAGTCTATTGGCAAAACCTAAAAAAATTATTATCATAATAAATTATTATCCTCCTCCTTAGCTTATTTGATCACGGGGATTCTCTGGTGGTCTGTCTTCCCTCTCTTTCTCCCCCCCCCTCCTTTTCTTTTCTTACCCCTTCTCTCTCTTTCGTTCTCTCTCTCTTCTTTTTGTTCCCCTCCCCCTTTACCTTCTTTTTTGTGTGTATGTGCAAAATTTATCTCTCCTCCCCCCCACATCTCCTCTCCTGCAAGCTCCTCTTCCCCCCACCCTCTCCAATTTCTACTTTTGCGTGCATGCAAAATTCTGGTTTATTTTTTGCTTCTGATATTTATTATTAAATAAAAAATTATTATTAATTTTTTTTGCTCCCCCAGCCCCCCTTCCTCCTCCTCCCCCACCCCCACTCCTTTTATCATTCTCCCTGGCTAGGGGTGGGGGCTCCTCAGCTTGGGGAGAGTTCACTCTGGTTACCCCCTCTCTCTTTCTGCCTCCCCCCCCTCCTCCAGCGCCGCCGCCACCTCCCTCCCTAAACACCCCCCTCTTCTCCTCCCCTTATCACCCCATGTGCTGTATGAGAAAGCAGTTTTGCTAAAGAGACCCACTTGCGAAAGAAACAGGAGCGGCATAAGGCTTGGGCAAGCGGCAGCGGCAGCAGCAGGAGGACAGCGAAAAAAAGGAGAGAGCCGAAGTAGCCGCAGCGGGGAAAGAAAAGGAGGGGGAGAGGGGGGGAAGAAAGAAAGAAAGACAGAAAGAGAAAGTAAGCCTGGGGACAACAAAAACAGAAGAAGAGACCGGCACACGGAGAAAGAAGCGAAGCGAAGGGGGGGAAACCAGGGAGGCTTCTGATTTGGTGTGGTTTCTGCGCCCCATTTAGCCATGCGCTCTAGGCAGCCGCCTAGTTGGCCTAATGGTAGCACCGGCCCTGATTCAAATGTGCCTTCAACTGAGCCCCTACCACTCGCTCAATCAGCTTGCCCAGAAATGGCAAATTGGAGACTGGGCGAAAGTTGTTCAAATCTTGGGGATCTAAGGAGGGCTTCTGAGATCTGTTTTGTAGCTGAATGGCTGGACAGGTGGTGATATTTGATAGACTTCCTATATAGATTTTGAATCAGATCAAAATGAACAATTCTCATACCTTTTACAGTTTTCAAGGGTGGCAACATACCCTCCAATATTTTACTGGATGAATCCGATGTTCCATGGAGTGGTGGAGCCCGGCAGATGGGTAGGCAGAACAAGCATAATTCACACAAGTGTGTCATAAGCAGAACGCAGGAACTAATAAAGTGCAAACTGAACAAATAACTTCAGGTGACAGAGGAAGTGAGGCAAAAGCAAGCCAACAAGGCAAATCAAACAGAAAATACACACATATACACTGTTAATAATGGAGAAGGCACCCTATCAAGTATCCTGGTCCATTTGTTTAGGGCTTTATACGTGAATACCAAAACCTTAAACCTGGCCCAGTAGCGGTAGTTTGAGGCTCAGCTGGCTTCAGTGGCACGGAGTGCCTTCTACCAGCTTTGGCTGGTGGGCCAACTACACCCCTATCTGGACTAGGATAACCTAGTCTAGTAGTCTATGCTCTGGTGACCTCCAGGTTAGATTACTGCAATGCACTCTACGTGGGGCTGCCGTTGAAGACTGTGCGGAAGCTGCAGCTTGTGCAAAATGCAGCAGCCAGATTGATAACAGGGACAAGAAAGTCTGAGCATATAATACAAATTCTGGTCCACTTGTACTGGCTGCCCGTATGCTTCTGAGCCCAATTCAAGGTGCTAGTTTTAACCTCTAAAGGTTATAGGTTTATGGCTTGGGAGGGACTGAAATGCCTCTCCTGATATGAACCTATCCGGACATTACAATCAACATCTGAGGCCCTCTTCTGAGGGAAGCTCAGGGGATGGCAACAAGGGAGATGGTCTTCTTGGTGGTAGCCCCGACTGTGGAAAGCTCTCCCCATTGAAGTTCAACTGGCACCAACAGTTTCATCTTTTCAGTACCAGGTTAAGACTTTCCTCTAGTCCCAGGCATTTGATGGCATACGATGGAGCTTTTAATGTCAGTTGTTTTATTAGGTTTCTGTATCTTCTTGCAACTGTGTTTTTAGCTGTTTTAAATGGTTTTTACACTTTGCATGTTAAAGATGTTGTATTATGTTTTTATTATGTTATATTTTGGGGTTGCAATTTTTGTGAACCACCCAGAGAGCTTTGGCCATTGGGTGGTTATAGAAATGAAATGAACGAATGATAAATGGATAGACAACATAAATTATCACCATCATTCACTATAATTCAAACCTTCCAGCGGTCCGAGAGGTGGCAAATGGTGAATACAAATGGAAACCTGAGAATGAATCTGTTAACCTTGGCAGGCAAGCAGGGATGTTAGAAAAGAAGCGGCTGTCTTTAATTGCTAGGATTTTCTCCCCATTCTTTAGAATGCAATACCCATCAGAGTTTGGAGGTACCCTCCATCTGGGAGGGAGCAGAGAAAGTTTGGAGCCAATTTTACAGTTTTAATTGGACTAATCAGAGAGGTGTTGCCTGAAGGTGAAGCACCATAGAGCACAGGCTGCTTTCTTTGGAGATGTGATGCAGGAACAGCAGCTTCACTGCCTGCATATAGGAGTCTGCTCATTTACACTATGCTGTGCATGTGTATTTGCAGCAGAAATGTGACTAAGAATAGATTATAAAGGCATCCTGAATCTCCAGTGCTCATCCACTGAAACTGACTGTGCAATCTTCTACACGCCTACTCAGAAGTTAGACCTCATTGAATTCAATGGGACTACTCCCACACTGTCAGTGTGGGAGTAGTCCCATTGAATTCAATGAGGTCTAGGCTGCAGTTACTAGGAAATAGATCCCATTGAACTTAATGGGGCTTACTTTTGAATCATGATGCTTTGTTCGAATGCCTGACTGCCGTCTCCCAAAGCAGTTACTTTACTCCCAACTCAAGGATGGAAAGCGGAATATCGGTGGTCAATATAAGAGGTTTAAAGATGTTAATAAGGCTAATCTATAAAAATGCAATATAAACATCGAAAACTGGGAAGCTCTGGCCCATGAACGATCTAAATGGAGGTTGGCTTTTCACAAAGGTTCCATGGACTTTGAAGAAGCCCGAGTGCAAGGTGAAAGGGAGAAACGTGCTAAGCGAAAAGCACGTCAAATGAATCCTTTACAGGACCATCTTCTATCTGGTAACCAGTGTCCTCACTGTGGGAAGCTGTGTGGATCTAGAATTGGCCTCCACAGTCACTTACGGACCCATCGCTAGAGTCTACACAATCTTCTTTAGAATTTCCTCCTTTTATCCCGGAAGACAATCTTACTCGGTCACGAGTGATCGCCTGATGATGTCTCTGTACCACTACCCTTGGGATTTTTCTCCACTGACAGAAGTGGGGGCTGCTTAAGAATACATTTTTGAGCTGCTCTAAGGTGTGACTCAAGGTGAGTTGCCAAAAAAAAAAAAAAAAAAGTTCCGCCATTATAACTCCTAAATGTCTACTTCTTATAAAAATCACACCTATTGAGCTAACAACTTGGGATTTGGCATCCATGTTCTACTTGATGCAGTCTACAATTGTGCAGGATTTCAAACCAATCCAATAAAAATTGCTAGGGATACAGCAAGTTAAAAAGTGCTGAAAATTAACACATTCACCATTGCAACACCAATTTGTGGGATGATATATATTTCTTTCATATTTTGGTGAAAACAAATGATGTACCTTATTCAGATTTGTCAAGGAGATGTGCCTTTCATTGGTTTGGTGAAGTTCTGAGCAGTGGTTCAAAAGTTATTAAGGATTGCCTTCCCCATTAAAGCCTATGAGAGCAACTGCTGGTGGAAAACTTATGTCAAGTATGCTCAGCTTCATTCTGATTCTAGAATGCTGCCAGAACTCCATTGTTTTTAAAGAACATAAGAAGGGCCATGCTGGATCAGACCAAGGTCCATCTAGTCCAGCATTCTGTTCACACAGCCGTCAACCAGCTGCCACAGGAAACCCACAAGAAGGACATGAATGCAACAGCACCCTCCTGCCCATGTTTCCCAGCAACTGGTATTCCAAGGCATACTGCCTCTGATATTGGAGGTAGCATATAGCCAGCAGGACTAGTAGCCATTGATAGCCTTCTCCTCCATGAATTTGTCCAATCCCCTTTTAAAGCCGTCCAAATTGGTGGCCATCACTACATCTTGTGGAAGTGACTTCCATAGTTTAACTATGCGCTGTGTGAAGAAGTACTTCTTATCTGTCCAGAATCTCCCACCAATCAGCTTCATGGGATGACCCCAGGTTCTTGCATTATGAGGGAGAAAAATGTCTCCCTATCCACTTTCTCCACACCATCTTGCAGAGGGAACCTACTGTATTCCTGTAATTATCAAATGTGACCTCACAAGGCCAGGCTACATGTTACTACACAGATCAGGATCCAAGCATGGGAGGGTGGGAGTAGGGGCTTTAAGCCCCCCCTCTAATCTACATTACCAAAAAAAAAAAAGGCATCCAGTTGTAATTACTGGTGTAGAGAAAAAGGTTAACACCCTCTACCCTCCACTTGAGGGTCCTGATCCATATTAGGTCCCATGCACTTACTTTTGAGTAAAAAACAAAACACCCTAGCTACATCGGTAAAGAAACATGCAGTTTGATTCTCGGCGTGTGTGTAATACACAGGTGGGGAAGCAGTAGGATCAGGGTCTTATACCACCTTTCTGAAAGCAGAAATGCAGCACAAGAGCCTCAACCTCTGATCTTCCTTGCTCAGAAGTAAGCCTTTCTGAACACATAGGGGCATATCTATTCATCAGCATGCATCTACCCAGTAAATGACTTCTTTGTGTCATCATATAAGTTTGTGTCGTCCCCCTGAAGGAGCTGTGGGAGTCGGGAGATTTATAATCCAATCTGTGTGCTAACAGATGCCTGAAATTCCACACACAGACTTTAACAGATCTCACCCCCCTGTGCAGCTTTCAGCATTGGTTCCAGTGCACAGGCCCAGCCTGCCCTTGTAATGACACTTGCTTCCAGCTTCCCCATTGCAGATTAATCCATGGAGTTAGGAAACACTCTGGAACACCACAGGTTTTAATTCTACCTGTTTATTCACTTATCAAGTATACAGAGTATACATTTCCTAGTTACAGTCCATGTGCAGAGTATAAATGCATAGCAAGCATTAAGTCCAGTGGAGTAAGTTGAGATTCACTCCACCTCAGCAAAGATGTTACATTGTTGCAGGAACAAAGAAATACAAGAAGAAAAACAGAGAATGCAGTAAACCTTCTCCTTAAAATGGCCCCTGATTGAACAAGTTAACATGTCATCAGAACATACAAACCATGTGACCAGCTTGTAGCATTCCCACAGATCAAGTTCCCATACAAGAATACAAGACCCTGGCAAGACATAACAAACCTGTTTACCGAGCCATGCTGTCCCTTTCATGTGTAAACAATGTGCTGCAGCTGGTAAAGTGATACATATCACAACCCCCCCCCCACCCGAATACTGTAATTTCCTTTTTAAAAACCATGGAAATTCAATGATTAAAAAAAAAAAACCCTGCCAGACAGTTTAAGACCAGAGCGAAGGCTAGTATACTCATGTTTACTCAAGCTCCACAAGACCAGGTAATTAGACATGGAGGCCGATGATGATGATGATGTGCAAGGTTACAAACTGTGCTTGCTTACAAGCAACAAAGAGGCAT
The DNA here is from genome assembly GCA_021292165.1 of Shinisaurus crocodilurus. NCBI lineage: Eukaryota > Metazoa > Chordata > Lepidosauria > Squamata > Shinisauridae > Shinisaurus > Shinisaurus crocodilurus. The sequence continues at coordinate 125,080,963 of CM037877.1, forward strand.
GGATCAACTCACAGGATTCCTCTAGGCTCAGATGCGTCATAAGGCAAGACAGGACCAGGACAATATCGGTCGACGGTCATTTTTGCTGGTCCCAGGCATTGCACCCTCCTCTGAATTTGGGCCTGAAAGACCCAGGAAACCTGTGGCTGCCCAGGGGGCAAGTTGTAAGCAAGCACAATTTGTGACACTGCACACCATCCTCACGGATCATGGGGCACATCAGTTAAAGAAGGGATGCAGAACCTCAGGCCTCCCTTCTACCCTACTGTGAAATTTTGGGGAATGCCACTAGTAAAATTATTATTCCTTCCTGTGCAGTGTGGCCTGGTTCAATAATCCTGGCTGGCATACAGAGGATGCACAGCAGCATCTCCAGATGGCCACACACCCTTCCCCTGGTCCCACCACCTTTCCCCGAAGTGCGGATTGGTGGTTTCCTAGCTTTTCCCAAGTGCCACTGGTCTGGTGTTTTCCCAGTCTAAAAGCCTCTCCTAGGCTCACTAGTGGGCAGTAAGAGCTTTAAGCTAAATATGGGGGTATTTCAAACCCACACCTTTTGCCTTCTGCCCCTCCCACCACTGGAATGTCCCCACCACCGCCTCAGCTTCTCGGAGATGAAGCGGATCAACACCCAGCTTCCAGTTTCCTGACTTTGTGGCGCTTGGGGCAACGTGAGCTAGCCTTAACGCTGGTGAAACCGGGAGGCTTCTTTTTTTTTAATCATTGCAAAAGAAATAGAAAGAAGCGGAACTCCAGCATCGCAAAAGCTCTGCTGCTCCGCTTGCTTGCTTCCGTCTCTTCCAAACTCCCCATCCCACCCCACTTTCCTTTTCTCAACCATTATTCTGTCCCAACCATCCGGGCACGCGAGAACATGACAAGAGAAGAAACGAAAGGGGGCGCGCGCGGTCTTGGCACGATCTTCCATGAGCAAGCGAGGACCCGGCCTCTCCCTCGTCTCCTCGCCTCACCCTCCGATTGGCTTAGCGCGTTGGGCCTCGCCCCTTGGAGGACGGCGGGGGCGGGAGAGTTTCTCCGTTTAAATGTAAGGAGGCGTCGTTTTTTAAACAGCCAATGGGGGAGGGGGGCCTTTCGGCGCGGCCTCGTCTCTTTGACGGCCGCCTCGCGCTCTAGCGGCTTCTGCCCGCGCTCCTCTTCCTCCCCCCCGCCCAATCTCGGCGCGCCTTTTCTTCTCGCGCCTCCCCTTGGGGGCTCGAGGGTGGGAGCGGGCTGAGGAAAGACGCTCCGCGGGCTGCTTCGGGAGTCTCTGCTGCCCCTTCCACGCCCGCTGTGGTCTCCGGCCTCGCGGCTAGCGGAGGCATGGGGGCGGGGGACGGGGCGCCGACGACGAGAGGCCCCTCTGCTGCGGGTGAGGGGCAGGAGAGGGGACGGCTGTGGCTGTTAATACCGGCGAGGACTGGACTGGCCCGGGCTAGCCGGAGCTGAGGAGGAGCGGCCTGCACAGTCTTTCCATGCGTGTCTACTCAGAAGTTCAATGGGGCTTACTCCCAGGAAATTGGATACAGGATTGAACCGTACAGGATTTTAGCAAATCAGATTTAGTCACCGAATTCGAAATGCTTAGTATCTGGGAGAACAGCCTTTTCTCTCTCTCCGCTCCAGTGCCTATCGCCGGATTGCATTAATAATACATCCAGTTAAGTCTGTGCTTCCTTGAAACGATTGACTTAAAAGTTTATGGTTTTCATGATAACAGAAAACCCGGAAAACGTCCTACTCGCCTTCCTCATGAGGCTCCTCCCACCAAACACTTTGAAAACTATTTTCGGGCTTGAGTCCTTCAGGATGTAGTGGGGGAAGCTGTTTGGTTCCTGTTAATTATTTTCTTTCCAGCTGAAAACTTAAATAGTTTTTCATGTGTGATTCTTTTCAACTGTGTTTTTTTAGCCTTGACTTCCCTCTCGCAGTGTTCTCCAACCTTGGGTCCCCAGATGTTTTTGGCCTATAACTCCCAGCTATGCTGGCTGGGGCATGCTGGGAGTTGTAGGCCAAAAACATCTGGGGACCCAAGGTTGGAGAACACTGGTTTCATGGAAAAGTAGAGTTGGAAGGGGCCTACAAGGCCATCGAGTCCAACCCCCTGCTCTGCAGTAATCAAGGTATGCTCACTGGAGTTACACTCTTGTGTAAAGTTCCATGAAAACTAAGATATACCCTCCTAAAGATAAATGTAGAAAGATCTTTCACACGTGGCTGTAGCTCCTGCTGGATAACTTGGGCCATTCAAGTAAAATGTGATGAATTGACTTTGTTATATTCATTCATATTTCAGAAAATCAGCAAAAACTGTCAAAATGAGCTACAATCAGGAGCATTGTTAGTTCTGGTGATAAATTTGGAGAGGAGATGGCTGATCGCTGTGTAAGGAAATGAGGTCCAACTACTGTCCCACATGATCAGGCTAATATGACCATTGTCTCTGATTGTTAATGATATTTCTCCCTTCACACCGTACTGCTTGGAACCCAATATTCAACCAAAGAGTTACTTGGTAGAGGTTCAGCAGACCTGATCATATGAAGCTGTCTTACGCTGAGTCAGACCCGTTGAGGCACTCACTTCCCTCCAGTTAAGCATGGGGCTCCTCACAGCAGGTCGTCTTAGGGCCAGACTTCAGTTGAGCTAAGCTCCTGCCCCAAGATGTGACTAACGGGGCACAGGAGGAGGATGGATTCTGGATGGAGGGGAGGACAGCAAGCACAGGGCTTGTGCAATCCATGCCCCCATGCACCTTACCACGGCAGGCTTCCTCCTCATCACAACTTCTTTCTCCACTGGGGACTGAGAGGGAGTGGGGTCCGTCCTCCCTTGCTAACCACTCTCTAGAACAGTGTTCTCCAACCTTGGGTCCCCAGATGCTTCTGGCCTACAACTCCCAGCATGCCCCAGCCAGCGTAGCTGGGAGTTGTAGGCCAAAAACATCTGGGGACCCAAGGTTGGAGAACACTGCTCTAGAAGGCACTTCCTCTCAGTTCTTAGTATGAGGAGCAAGTGTGGGGGGGGGGGGAGAGAAAAAAGGTTTTCCTCCTCTCCACTATGTCCCTTCTACCCTACTGTGAAATTTTGGGGAATGCCACTAGTAAAATTATTATTCCTTCCTGTGCAGTGTGGCCTGGTTCAATAATCCTGGCTGGCATACAGAGGATGCACAGCAGCATGACTTCCTGACAAAAACCTATGCGGTCTGCAAGAGCAAAGTAAGTAGACCTAAGTAGATATTAATTGGAGGTTCATCCTGGCCCTCTTCCAAGTAACACTGACCCTCATTTTATCTTCAGTATGGGGTAGGTTCTACTGAGAGAAACTGCTTGACGCTAGAGTTGTGTGATGAGCCTCATGTCTGAGTGGGAATTTGAACATTGGTGTTTCCTATCTTAATCCAACTCTTAACCACTGCTCCACACTGGCTCTCGCACAGAAGATGAACATAAGATCAGATCGTGGATCTCCTGCATCATCACATGTAGTTTGGCTCATGTATGACGTGTGGTTAACGGGGAAACGCTTGCATATCAGTGGTAGGAGTAACTCAGGGTGCAGTTTGTCGTCAGGTACATAACTTGAGCTGTGGAAGTGACTCCCCACATTTAGTCCAAAAGTGCAAACTTCTCTGCATCACTGAGTTCAGGAGAAACTGATTCTGTGTGTTTGTAGCAGAAGTCCACTGTGCACAGCTGGAACTGCGGACATCAGGAACCAGCTTTCCCTCCTTGAAGTAGTTTTTCAGCTGATTGATTGATCTGGCATTTAAAATGGGGTGGGGGGAAGTGAGTGACAGTGTACATTCAATTAAGTACTGTAAATGTATATACAGCAGTTGAATTTTTAGGGCTGGCAGCCTGCTTAAGACTGGGGGCTGGGGGAGGGGGCAAGACAAATTACTGACTCACCATTTGAATTGCTCATCAATACCTCAGTTATGTGAATTTCAAGTGTGAGGGGAAGCTGGACTCGCTCCATAGGAGGAAAATCTGCAGGGAGGAAAAGCTGCAGGGAGTCGTGTTTTTTGTGTATGTTTATATATGCACCCTTGGCCACAAAACCTATGCTACAAGTTTCAGAACTCAGCTTATAAATACTTGGAAATTGGACACCAATAAAGTGCTTAATATTTGAACAGAGAGTTGCAAGTGCTCCAGCCTTCTTGGAAATCCATTTCTGAGCTGGAAGCTATTCTTTCTCATTTCATAAAAACATAAGAAGAGCTCTGCTGGTTCAAGCCAAAGGTCTATCTAGGCCAGTCCCCTGTTTCTCATAGTGGAAGAAGTACTTCCTTTGTGCCTAATTATTTCTAGCATAGACTTATTTTTCACAACTGCTGCACACTGGGTTAATGTTTTCATTGAATTAGCCACCCGAAGATCTTTCCTGCTATCAGTGCATATGTGAAACTAGGGTTTTTGTTTGTTTTGCTCTTTATACTTACATATATATTTTGTTGCCCATTCACTCAATTTGGAGATATACTTTTGGAGCTTTTTGCAGCCTTGCTTTGTCACTATTCTGAATAATTTTATCAAATAAATTAATTACAAATAAGTTTATAAATAAATTGTTGTAATCAGCAAAGTTGACAATTTCACTGTTCCAGATCAATAATTCCAGATAATTTACAATCACCTAACCTCACAGGGTTGTTGTGAGGATAAAATGATGGAGGAGGAGGATTATGTAAGCTGCCTTGGGTTCCTTACAGGAAAAAAGGCTGTGTGTGTGTGTATGTATATGTGTATATATATGTATATATATATAGGTCCCAATATAGATCCTTGGTCCTCACCAATATAGATCCTTGGTCCCGAAGATCTTTCCTGCTATCAGGAACACTACGTCTTAGTTCTCTCTGCTGTGAAAACTGTCAATTTATTCCTACTTTGCTTCAAGATATGTGAGGTCTGGCTGTGGTTATTCACAGTGAGGGAAAGGTTCTTTATTGGTTCAACTTCTCATGCTCCAGGTTTAACTTTGCCATTACTATATGTCCTGTAGAGCTAAATCTCCTGGTGAGCCATCGTTCAGACTTAAGCTGGAAAGGTGCAAGAACTAGAGGCCAGGGTGGGTGGGGGGACCATGATGCTTAACATCTCTCTGTTTTTATTCTCATGATTTGATGGTTCTCATGAGTTTATTCTCATGATTAAAAAAAACAAAAACCCAACAACTTTTGAGGGTCAGTAATACATGGGCTGCTGGTTCCCCCTGCTGGTTGGAAGATTCATTATCACTGCTCAGCTCATCACTAAACATCTCCTGCTTATATTATTTATTTACAGTAATACCTTGGATTGCAAGTAACTTGGTTTGAGAGCATTTTGCAAGACAAGCAAATTTTTTAAAAAAATTATTATTTTTTTAACTTGATATACAAGCGACGTCTTGCAATACAAGTACTGTAGTATGGCTTAAATTAAAAATCTCTGTACAAATTTTTTTGGGGGGGATTTCATTTTGATATAAGAGTGTTTTGGATTACAAGCACATTTCCGGAACGAATTATGCTCTCAATCCAAGGCATGACTATGGTATTTCATTTTTATACTGCCCAATAGCTGAAGCTGTCTGGGCGGTTTACAACAATTAACAAGACAGTCTCTGCCCACAGGCTTACAATCTAAAAAGACACGACACACAAGGAAAAAGGAATGGGGAGGGAAGAAGGGGGAATATTAATTAATACTTCTGGCAGGGCTGGTGGAATGGCCCTGCGCTCCCTCTCTTCTCCCTCTGCACAGCCTGCTGGAATGGCTGCTGCTGGTGGCAGTTGAGGTAGGAGGAGCCTTCAGGAGGGTGGCCTTTCAGCAGGGCTGGTGGAATGGCCCTGTGCTCCCTCCTCTCAGCCTGAGTGATCCCTGGTTCTGTTGTCCTACATCATTCAGTGTGATGTTCCAAGTTGGGCTGATCCCTGTTGAACCTCAGCTGTTGAATACAATGATGTGGAAGGAGGACACACCTTTATCAGCAGTGTTTGCTAATCAGAGTAAGATGGAGAGTGAAATAGATCAGCTAGCATCCTGTACAGAGAGGTTTCTGCCATTTAGTCATGCAGTTGGGCATAACTGGAAAAGGAATTGAAAACAAAACTGCCAGTATCATACTGCCGTTATACAAATCTGTGGTACAACCGCCCATGGGATACCGTGTACAATTCTGGTCACCACACCTCAAAAAGGATGTTGTAGAGTTGGAAAAGGTGCAGGAAAGAGCAAGACAATGTCAAGAATTTAATTTCCTTTTCCTGTCAGATTTTGTTTTGTTTGATACTCCAAAACAAACATCCATAATTGTATAACCTCTAGTTATAGTATAGAGCTTGTACACATAAGTTAAAGCTAAATACTGTCAAGTCCCATTGATTTCAGTGGGAGAGTTAAGAGCTGGAGTTTACTCCCAGGAAATTGTCTATAGGATTGCAGCCTTAGGCTCTGTTAAGCTTGGCTAGTTCATGCCTTTTCATGTCACTTGGGCTACTTTAAAAGAAAAAAGCTCTAGTTGAGAAGTGTGAAAAGTACTTCTGGGGAGATTCACCCTCGTTTTGTTGCCATGGAATTTAGTGACAGATAATAGCATTGTGCATTGACTATGTATTAAAGATTTTTTCTTATTATATTACATGTGTTGTTTGAAGTAGACTTCATGGCAAAAGGGAGGATATTTGGAAGTGGCATACTCAGGAGGCAGTATCTTATCCTGACAGTACACCAGCGGGACCCACCATTAGTGCAACGGAAAGCTAGCAGTTCTTAAAGCAACTGGAAACAAATGGAAATGCTAGTTTCCAGAATGGGGCAGGTCAGCAGGGATCATTTTTGCTGGGGAGATAATTTCTGCCACCTTGTGAAGGAAAGTTCCACCACTGTATACCGGTAGTTAATTTGCGCTTTTTATTCCAGCTTCCATTTCCCTCCCTCCCTCCCTCTGATGACTCCCTTGCATCTGTTTCTAGATTGTAAGCTCCTTGAGAGTAGGGACCTGTCTTAATTCTTTTTAAAGCTCCATAGTCGATTACACTATGCTGTTGTTTATTAATTTCAAACTGAAGTATACATTAGGCTAGTGTACAGCATGGCGGAGGAAGAGGAAGGTCAGAAGGCAATGCAGATGGTGGATGCTGATCTGCTATATGGATATAGTTGCAGAAAAGATTCTGTTGGTATGCTGAGATAGTGATGGTATTTGTATGAGTAGCTTATTGTGTTGGTTACAGATTGTTGAATATCTGCCTGCCTACCTACCTACCTATCTTGCAGTGAGCAGGATTCCTGAAGCTGACATCTGTGGATGGAAGTAGAAGAGGAATTATGTGCATCTGTTCTTCCAGACTCTACGGAAACAGAACTCCCTTCTGACTTCATAGGTAAGAGAGCTATTTGACCAGTTCAGAAAGAAGATGATTTTCATCAAGTATCTCCTGGTCCTGCCTTATCCCTGGCAGGTCTGGAGTCACAGTTTCTTGCAGGTCTCTCTATCATTAAGGACAGGTTTATAGGTGTCCTCTTTGTAAACATTTTATCCCCCTCCCCTCAGACAACTGCATTTTCCTTACTATATGGTGGTGAGAATGTTGGACACCACTGCCCAAAGGCACTTGGGTCACCTTCAGGCAGTGACACCCAGCAATGCATGGTTCCTGCCCAGCCTTTCTCTTAGGAAAGGCAAGAGAACTTGGTGGGTGTGGGTGGGGAGAGGTAACGTCAATTTGTAGCTTGGGCTACAAGGTTAGCGAAAAAACTGTGGACCCCTGGCCCTCAGCTCCTCTTGCTCCCAACCACAATATGAACAAACATTTTGCAAAAGATACAGCATTCTATAGTCTTAATAGACTATAATTCCCACTTTCCCCTTACATCCATCTTTCCCTGTGCTCCTTCTTTTCTCTGTGTGCACACATCTGGGACCCAACTCAGGGGAAAGTGGTTATGCAGCAAGGAAGTTACAAGGGAAAAGCAGAGCCAGGGGAAAGGTTGAGCCTGCCACTTTCACTGTCTCCTCTGGGCTGGGATTCGGGAGTCCCGGGTTCTATTCCCCGCTCAGCCATGAAACTCACTGGGTGACTTTGGGCCAGTCACTGACTCTCAGCCTAACCTATCTCATAGGGTTGTTGTGAGGATAAAAATGGAGAGGAGGAGGATTATGTAAGCCACCTTGGGTTCCTTGCAGGAAAAAAGGCAGGGTATAAATATAATAATAAATAAATAAATAAAATACTTTGCAGGTATTTGGTGGAGACCCAGGTTCCCAGACCCAGGTCTCCTCTGAATGTTTGTCCCTCCTCACCTCCCTCCCCTATCTGAAGTCAAACCCTAACAAGGCTGATAAAAACCCATATCATTTTCTTCCCTCTAGGAGACAGAGTTACCTGAGCAAAAGAACTAAAATAAGTATCTCTCGAGTTGCCTTCCTTAAGCATAGCAGAAAACAATTCAACCACGTGCAGGAACATTCTTTATTACACTACAAAACCATTCAGTGAGTCTCAGCATGTGAGTCCCAACATGTTTTGAGCTGGAACAGTCTAGAGCCTCCTGTGAGGCTTTAGCGAAGCACTTCACAGATAAAATCGATCGGATTAGGAGTGGGATATCGTGCGTCGTGGATACAGGGAGTGAGCGGGAGGAGGCCAATGGCAGACCGGTTTTGTGGGATCGGTTTCGGCTTCTTCCTTCTGATGAAGTGGACAAGGTGCTTTCATCTGTGAGGCCGACCACCTGCTTGCTTGATCCTTGCCCGTCCTGGCTCATAATGAGCTGCAGGGAGAGACTGGGTGAGGGGATCAAGGCGGTGGTGAATGCCTCCCTCGAGGAGGCAGTGATGCCATCAGCCCTCAAGGAGGCAGTAATAAGACCGCTTCTAAAGAAGCCCTCCTTGGATCCCCAGGATTTAAACAACTTTCGCCCAGTCTCCAATTTACCATTTCTGGGCAAGGTGATCGAGCGGGTGGTGGGTGCTCAGTTGAAGGCACACTTGGATGAAGCCGATTATTTAGATCCGTGCCAGTCGGGCTTCAGGTCTGGACATGGGACGGAGACGGCCTTGGTGGATGATATGAGGAGGGAGGGCTTTGGATTGGGGCGAATGCTCCTTTCTAGTCCTCCTCGATCTCTCGGCGGCTTTTGATACCGTTGACCACGGTATCCTCCTGGACCGCCTGGAGGGGTTGGGCTTGGGAGGCACTGTATTGCAGTGGTTCCGGTCCTTCCTCTCTGGAAGGTACCAGAGGGTAGTTCTCGGGGAGGAGGCTTCGGACCCTCGGCTGCTCACTTGTGGGGTGCCGCAGGGTTCCATCCCTCTCCCCGATGTTATTCAACATCTACCTCAAGCCGCTGGGAGCTATCATCAGGAGGTTTGGGGTGCGGTGTCATCAGTATGCGGATGACACGCAGCTCTACCTCTGTTTCAAGTCCTCACCGAGGTTGGCCGTTGAGACCCTGTCCAAGTGCCTGGAGGCAGTGGCTGGCTGGATGGGAAGGAACATGCTGAAGCTGAACCCCGACAAGACCGAGGTACTGCTGGTGGGGGACAAGGGGAGGTTAGGGGATGTTGACCTGGTGCTGAATGGGGTACATCTACCCCTGAAGGACCAGGTCCGCAGCTTGGGGGTCATTCTAGACTCCCAGCTGTCCATGGAGGCTCAGGTGGCAGCTGTGAGCCGGGCAGCGCTGTATCAACTCCATCTGATACAGCAGCTGCACCCCTACCTTCCTAATCACCTGCTCCCATCAGTGGTTCATGCCTTGGTCTCCTCTCGCCTAGACTACTGTAATGCGCTCTACGTGGGGTTACCCTTGAAGACGGTTCGGAAGCTGCAGCTGGTACAGAACGCGGCGGCTCGCCTGGTTAAAGGCAGCCGCCAGCGGGATCACATCACGCCAGTGATGAAGGATTTGCACTGGCTACCAGTTGCTTGCCGAGCCGAATTCAAGGTGTTGGTTTTGACCTTTAAAACCCTATACGGCTCTGGTCCAGTTTATCTCAAGGAGCGTCTCCAGCAACACCAAGTGGGCCGCTGAACAAGATCTGCCACGGATGGCCTTCTCCTTGTCCCTTCAGCCAGAGCAGCTAGACTGGTGGGGACGAGGAAGAGGGCCTTTTCTGTGGCGGCCCCCGTACTGTGGAACTCTCTCCCGAGTGACCTCCGCCATGCCCCCTCTCTGATGAGCTTCCGTCGCTCATTAAAAACCTGGTTGTTCAGGCGGGAATATGGGGTGGGTTAAGATTTTAAAATTTTTATATTGTTTTAATGTATTTTATTGTATTTATGTATTTTATTGTGTGTACATCGCCCAGGGTGGCCGGTTGCCGGCCAGATGGGCGATAAATAAATATTAATAATAAATAAATAAATAAACTACTCTTCAGCTGGGGAAGGTGACTGGAAATTTCCCATTATATGTTCCAAAAGGAGCCACATTTACTTCTTTATTACATTTCTGTACCACCCAATAGCCAGAGCTCTCTGGGTGGTTCACAACAATTAAAACCATAAAATATAAGATGATAAAATGCAATATAAAAATTTAAAAGTTTAAAACTACGGTATAAAAATAATAACCAAATAGAACCTAGCTGCAGTGGAAAGATTTAAAATACAATACCAGATTTAGAACAGAAACTGAAAAACTAAAATGCCTGGGAAAATAAAAAGAGCACAATGTAGGTGCCAGGTGAGCCTCTCGGGGATCCCAGGTGCCACAGCAGAAAAGTGTTTACAAGACAGCTTAAAACTATGAAATAGTAAAATATAATATAAAAGCATAGGTATAAAACAGAATAAACAACTTTCCATCGTCGTCTTTGTATATTGATTGTGTACTTGTGGTAAAGATGTACATTTTCCAAGTCAAAACGTACAGATGTATGTTTTCCTAGTGGTAATAAACAGGTGCACTTTCAGGTGCACTTAGTGGGATTCCTATTACTTGTCTAAACCCTCATATCTGACACCTCTCTTCTAGGAAACTATGAGATCCCAAGTGAGTATGAGGAGGAGATTTCTCAAGGTGATGATCCAGAGAATGTGCAACGGGATGAGATTTTCCTGCAGATTGAACAAAATGCTCATCAGAGTCTCAGTGAGGCAGATGCCTTTGAAGATCAGCAGCAGAATGACTCCACTGATCCAGCAGGCGGCTTGGGGATCCTTCAAGGCGTCAGCCGCCCACCTGGGATTCCTTTGGGAATAGATGCTTTTAGTTACACTGAATGTGGGGACACCATCCCAAAGAGTTCAAGCCTTAATGCCCAACCTGAGATCTCCCCAGTGGGAGAGAAGCCTCATAAATGTACTGAATGTAGCAAGAGCTTTAGCTGGCGCTCAGATCTTATTAAACATCAAAGAATTCACACAGGAGAGAAACCCTACATATGTAGTGAATGTGGGGAAAACTTCACTGTGAGCTCTCACCTGCTTACACATAAGAGGATCCATACAGGAGAGAAACCTTTCCTTTGTACTGAGTGTGGGAAATGCTTCAGTCGGAACTCACATCTTGTTAACCACCAGAGAACCCACACGGGAGAGAAGCCCTTTGAATGTAGTGAGTGTGGGAAACGTTTCAGTGATTTCTCAACACTTACTCAGCACCAGAGAACCCACACAGGTGAAAAGCCCTATAAATGTATTGAATGTGGAAAAGGCTTTATACAGAGTTCACATCTCATAAGGCATCGGAAAACTCACATGGGAGAGAAACCCTATAAGTGTGCTGAGTGTGGCAAAGGCTTCCGCTACAAAACCCATCTTGTACAACATCACAGGCTTCACATAGGATAGAAAAGCAGGAGGAGGATTGCTTCCATGCCCATGAGAGCTGATGAATGATACAGTTATACAGGCCAATGAAGTAAAGGAGAAAAATAAATTGTCGTGAACAGAGACCAGTACTGATGACGGCAGCTGCATGCTTTACGTAGCAAACATGTTTGCTGGGGGTAGTACAGTATTTGCCAAAGCAAATGTTTAAAACAGAAGTGGGCAACTTGTGGCCCTCCAGGTGTTTTGGCCTGCAACTTCCATCAGCTCTAGCCAGCATAACCAGTGGTGAGGGATCATGGGAACTATAGAGCAAAATACCTGGAGGGCCACAAGACAAATTGTCCACCTCTGTTTTAAAATATGGATGACCTAGACCTATTTACATGTGTCTGGTAGTGCTTCCCAGATGCAGGTACATGAGTGTTTAGACATACATGTGCACACATGGATATTGTGTACACTTTATGTGCATGCTGCAGGAAACCCTTGTGTGACTCCCTGAGCAGCAGGAAGGAAGGTTAGATGTTGCAGGTCAGATCGTGCAGGTGAGGGAGTGAATGTAATTTGTGGATTGATGACTTGGCTTGGGGAAGGTGTTGGGTAGACAGAATGGGAGCTTGAGGTCCTACAGGAACTTGGTTGCTAGGAGGACACATTGACTGAAGTACAGTCAGTGAAAGATGGTTTATATTATGTCTTTATTCAGGCAACAGAAAGAGTGCTGTGTTGTGTGGCCGATCTCGAATACTATTTTTGGAAATGCCTCTCTTTTTCATCTGCAGGCAAAAATTCCCCTTATTCTTTAACACAGTTTCTTGAATGATTGTATTGGATTTGTTAAAATATGTCCTGTGGATGCTATTATAGGAGTTCAGCCAAACCTAGGCCAGTGTGGGGTGGGTGGATTGAAATGTAGCTATCCTTGGACATTATAATACATTGCCCTTTCCTTTGAAATAAAAACCTCATTCCAAACACACACACCCGAACCACCTTGTTATCCCATTTTTATCCCTGTGACTCATAGAATCATAGAATCATAGAAAAGTAGAGTTGGAAGGGGCCTACAAGGCCATCGAGTCCAACCCCCTGCTCAATGCAGGAATCCAGGTCAAAGCATCTCTGACAGATGCTTGGTTGAAATTCCATATGGGTATTTGGAAACTTTTCAGAGGCACTCAGCAGACAATGAAAATCTGGTTGTACCCTATGCAGTTTAGGGTGAAGAGAGATGAGTAGCAGCTCCATTAGCTTACATCACTGAAGGTCCAGTTTATAGAATCAGCAGAATCAAGTGATAAACATTTTGGGGACTGAACCACTTGTGTTCCCAACACAGGAAAATGGTATACTGCAAAGAAAGCAAGCCAGGGCAGCCTTTGTCATACACCTTATGCTCATGTTATGTTTGTAGGGTTTTTTTTTAGTGGGGTCATTCAAGCATGGGCACCCCCCATCACCTCATCTGCATCATGCACTCTGAAAATCATTGCCACTTGATTGTACTGATTCTATAAAATGGCCCTCAAACTTATATAAACAAACACACACAATTGCTGCATAAACCATAGAGGCCCTGTTGAATTGTTCCATAATGCATATTAGTGTAATACCTTTATTAGTTGAACTGAAAGGTCACAAAAAATGTGCAAGCTGAAGTGTATGCAAGAGTTCAGCAGTCAGCAGAAACATGCTTAAAAAGGGAGATGCTGGGGTGTACACTGTGGAGTTTAAGCTCCAGGGCAGGGGTCTCCCAACTGTTTTGGGTCAGAGGGCACAACTGAGAAAGTGTCATGGGCACCATCCCCAAATAACTGCTGGCAGTTGAGGTGCCTGTAGTGTTCACAGAATGGCTGCCAAGATGGGCATGGCTAGACAAAGTACCCATTTCACAGAAAGGCAAACTGGTGAGGCTAAAAGACAAGTAACTTGCCCAACTACATAGCAGAGGTGTGGTCTGAGCCACAAAATACAAAGCCACTCCTTTGAACACAAGAGTTCTCTGTTCAGGATCACTCCCTAAACCCCTTCCCTCTCACAAACAGTACACAAGAGCCACTCAGCCTAGTCATTCATTTTCAGGATCACTCCCAAACACATTCCTTCTTTCTGCTGTGCACACATAACACAGAGATCCCTTCCCCGCTTTCTCCCCCTCCACTGTGTCACCCCACAGGCTTTCCTAACCCCTCCCATTGCTTTCCACAGCCCAGCCCTCTCCACTTCCTTCTCAGTGTCAGGTCACTTCCCCAGCCTGGGTCTTCCCACCCCATTGGGTCACGCCCAGCCCTGGTCCCCGATTCCTCTCCAGATTAAACCCAGGTCACCACCACCCCTTGCCTCTAGTTTCCTCCTGCGATCCCCAAGCTTCCTTACAGGCAGTGATGATGGGGTCTCTGCCTTCCTCCCTTTCCAAGAGCTCTCCAAAATGAAGCACTGGCCTCTAGTCCGTGGGTGTAGTGTTGCTTGCAGGCACAGGTGTTTTCTACCCCCCCCCCCCCGGATAGAAGGGCTGGACAACAGAAGTAAGCTGTGACTTAAGTTATACCATTAAGTTAATATAATTGATGCCACTAGTTGCTTAGTATTAATCCAAACAATCATTAAACAATTTAAAACCCAAGCCTTCTGGATTAAATGGGGCTTTCTGTCAACCCCATTTCTCCACCCCTGTTTTACAGTTGTCAGTGCTGGCTCAAAGAAGTAGCTTTCCCCTCACTTCTTGATCAGTTATCCTTCCGTTCTTACAGCCATGGGGGTGGGCAATATTTCCAAGAGATCACTATACAGCAGTGTTCTCCAACCTTGGGTCCCCGGATGTTTTAGCTATGCTGGCTGGGGCATGCTGGGAGTTGTAGGCCAAAAACATCCGGGGAGCCAGGGTTGGAGTACATTGCTGTACAGACACATGGCCATTACCTTCCATGTATCAGCAGTTTATCTCGCAGTTAGCAAGATGGAGTATTTATTTATTATATTTATACCCCACCTTTTTTCCTTCAAGGAACCCAAGGTGGCTTACATAGTCCTCCTCCTCCTCTCCATTTTATCCTCACAACAACCCTGTGAGGTAGGTTAGGCTGAGAGTCAGTGACTGGCCCAAAGTCACCCAGTGAGTTTCATGGCTGAGCGGGGACTAGAACCCGGAATCTCCCGAGTCCCAGTCCGACACTCTCACCACTACGCCACACTGGCTCCCACACTGGTATCTAGTCACCTCTGAGGTTGCTGCATTGAAAACAATGGAGAGGCTTCCAAGAGGAGCTGGGTTGTGTCACCAGGCAAGGGAAAGCAGGTGTATCATGTAATCATAAGCTAATGGGACAATCTTCTACTTAATGGGAGTTCAGCGAGAGCAATGCAGAGCAGATGGTTTGAAGCCTGTACATTCAGAAATTTAAAATACTTTTTCAGATATGGGTCCTAGTCTCCATTTTTGTAAGACTCTTTGTCCTAGCCTAGGATATGATACCTCCTGCCCCTTTATTGCATAATGCTTTATTGTGTGCCTTTATATGTGAAACCATGCATTATCCTAGCTAGAAAAAGGTTGCAGGTGATCTATGCCTAGATGTCTTGATGAAGGTTGGGAGATTCTTGAGCAAACTTTTCCATTAAAATAAAAAGCAAATGTGTAGTCCCCAGACTGTGTTTCTGGAGATTGACATTTGCATATTAGGCAGTTGTACATGCTAGATTGTTGTACATCTGCCTTATCAGTGGGAGTTGCTGTGAGGAAATGAGCCCCTGGTCTTCAAAAGACCCAAAATAGCTGTAGTGGTCAGCTCTTCTATTCACTCCTGCAGAGGAATAAATATTCTGACAAATCACTACGTCCTTTTCAGATACCCCAGAATCAGGGTTTTGAATGAGGACAGGAGCAGGGCGTAGCCCATGAGAAATGGTGAAGAATTAGGGAGGAAGCTTTGTGAGCTTCTCTGATCATAAATAGAATAGCCTATTCACAACCAAGCCAAATGTTTCTTTTCTTTTAATTCAGGCATTTCAGAATGTGGATTCCCCGCTGTTGGTTCCCATGGCCTGTTTATCCTGCCGCAGAAGTCAGCTTTACCTAGTGCTGTTTTTCAGGAAGGCTGTCCTCATCTTAGCAATCCACTGGCTGGTATGCTGCTTGGCTTCTTCCCATTTTGGCAGGTAGCCAAAATCCCTTTGGACTTTCCTGTAAGAAAAGCTGAATGGGGTATTGAGCAAGGTCAGAAGTTGACGATTGACAATGGGAACATATCTGACAAAAGGCCGGAGCAAGAAGCTTGCAATCTTCAGCAACAGAGCATAGCAGTAGAGTATCATCAGTGGCATAGCTAGCTTGGGTTCAACGCCAAATCCCAGCTCCTTGGTCAGCTCGTAATTGAGGTCCGAATAACTTACATGGGGAGTATCATCGGAGATGTAATACAAGTGTCCTCGGATCTGCTTGACTTTTTTGGGATCCCTCATGGCTTTAGCCACTTGGATATGAGCCCAAGCAATGTTCCCCACATAGACGGGATTTACAAGAGCCTCCTTCCTAGAGATTCTCATAAAGACCTGATGGTTTAAGATGCTTTCGTCTAGATGCTTCAGAAGGAAAGGACTCCCTTCTCCATAGATGTACATGGACCTCAAAGCACATGTCACAAAGCTGTTGCCATCCTTGAGTGGTTGGTTATCCATCTCTAGCACAGATTTCTCTGCCTCTTTCTTACTGTCAGCATAGAGAAATCCTTTGGTGCTCTGATACACTGTGTCTTCATCGCCATCATAGATGGGGTCACCTCTTCTGTTTGGACCTGTCACTTCAAGGCTGCTGGTATAGATAAAATATGGGACATCATTGCGGAGGCAGGTCTCCAGCAGCAGCTGTGTACCTTCACAAAAAGGAATATGTCAGCAAGGCCAGCCCAAGACATTTTGCTGCTAGAAGTGGAAAATGCAGTTAGTGGTTGTCCCCTGCCCCTGTTCGGTTTTAATTTGAGCCAGGACTCACTAGGGCTTCACCCCACAACCTATAAGGTTATTGCCTTGGAACGTTGAAAGGAGACTCTCATCCTTTCCCTCACTGCTGTCTTGGGGTCTTCCACCATGATACTCCTGATACAGCTAGGCAATTATAGACCCTGGACGTAATAGTCTTATGGGTGCTCTGTTTATACAGCCTTGTGTATTACTTCAATTGTGAAGCACCCAATTAACATTTCTCTTCCCCCTCAACCACCATTCTCTGATTTACAACTGCTTCTGCATTCCTTATATTAGACTGCCTGCCAACGCTGCTAAGAAAATCCCGCAAAACTCTGAGCATGTGCAGTTTTGCATTTTAAGTTCACTTAACTCATAGTATCATAACTACAGGAATAAAATGGAGTTTGCTTCTGCTGCCACTCTCTGGGTGGTCCTTTGGCCCCGCTGAGCTGTGGGGCCCTGGACTTTGGCCCCAAGGTCAGGCCTAGCTGCACCACTGGTCTAAAATAGCTTCCTGCTCTCTGTTCACTGAACAGCGTCTCTCTCCTACTTAAAATTCCCTCTCAAGTTTTTCCAAATGCTGATCAATTATTTATTTATTTCATACATTTCTCTACTGTCCATTAGCCGAAGCTCTCCAGGCGGTTTACAAGACAAAGCTTAAAACCATAAAATACAATAACATAGTAAAACGTAATATAAAACTGACATATATAAGTTTGAAACAGAATAAAACCAAAGTAGTAACCAAGATAAAAGCCAGCAGCAGTGCAAAGATCTAAAAACACACTTAACACAATTTTTAAAACTGAAAGGCTAAAAAGCCTGGGAAAATTAAAGTCCTCACCAGGCGTCGAAAAGACCACAGCATAGGTGCCAAGTAAGCCTCTCTGGGGAGGTCATTCCACAACTGGGGCACCACCACTGGGAAAAGGCCCTCTTCTTAGTAGCCACCCACCTAACTTCCTCTGATGGGGGCACCTGGAGAAGGATCGCTGGAATTGATCTTAAGGTCTGGGCAGTTGTATATGGGAGGAGACGATCCTTCAGGTAACCTGGCCCTAAGCCGTTTAGGGCTTTATACGTTAATACCAGCACTTTGAACTGGGCCCAGAAATGGACTGGCAGCCAGTGCAGATGGAAAAGTACTGGCATAATATGATCACATTGGGCAGTCCCCATTAAGAATCTCTCTGCCCTATTTTGGACCAGCAGAAGTTTCCAGACCATTTTCAAAGGCAGCCCCACATTTAACACATTGCAGTAATCCAGATGAGAGGTTATCAGAGCATGGATAACTGTAGCTAGGCTATCTCTGTCCAGATAAGGGCGTAGTTTTATTTATTATTTATTTATTTAATATATTTATTTACCGCCCATCAGCCAAAAGGCTTTTCAGCCCACTCCATCTTTTTGGGTCATGTGAACCTCACTGCTTCACTATGTTCAGTTCTTTGAGAAAACTACAACCTTAGTCTTATCATAGTTGATCACAAGGGCTTCTTTCTTACAATAATTGGAAAATTCCATCAAGGAACGTTTTAGCCCTATTTGAGTTTGGGAAAGAATAGCTGCATCATCTGCATAGAGCAAAAGAGGAACTCTAGTTTCAGCAAGTTTAGGTGCATGAAATCTAGGGGAGTCAAAACAGGGGGCAAGATCATTAATATATAAATTAAATAAAAGGGGCTAAAATACACCCCTGTTTTACCCCTCTTGTTGCAATAACGGAGCCTGAGAGGTGGCCTCTGACACCACATCGAATTTGAATAGAGGTCTCTGAATACAATTGCTAAGTAAGGTATAAGAGCCTTTTATCAATTGCTGAGTTCTTTAGCTTGATCCATAGCCTTTCTCGAGGAATCAAGTCAAAGGCTGATTTGAGGTCGACAAAAGCTACAAATAACTTCTTACTAACTGAAACTAGATATTTTTCGGCCAAATGTGATAAAATAAAGCAGTGGTCTATGGTGGAACAACCCTTTCTGAATCCTGCCTGTTCCTTACCCAATATCTTTCCCGTCTCAAGCCAGTCCATATATTTTGTGTATAGAAAGCTAGCATATAATTTTCCAATGACAGATAAAAGGCTTATCGGTCTATAGTTAGATGGGTCAGATTTAGACCCCTTTTTGTGAATTGGAACGATTATCGCTTTATGCCAAATTACTGGTATACGTCCTGTACTGTTTATAAAGGTAAAAAGAGAAGATAGAATTGGAGCCCACCATTCAATGTTAGCCTTAAGTAACTCAGGGGAAATAAAATCGGGGCCTGGTGCTTTTCCTGTTTTTAAATGCGATATCAACACTTTTATTTCTTGTACATGTAACTGGAACCCATTCAGGGAAGTCTAGAATATTTTCTTCTGCTTGATCAGTTATTGGGATGTGGTTTGCATCATTAAAGATCTTGTAAAAGTATTCTTCCCAGACACAAGAAGAAATACAATAGTCGGGGATTCTCGATGAGCCTCTCATCCCATCCGCGACCATTTGCCAAAAACACCTGCTGTCATTCTTGGAGGAAGCTGCTAACAATAACTTCCACCATTCCCTGCTTTTTTGTTGTTTCTTGTGTCGAATTAAAGATTTGTATTTCTTTTTTAACTGAAAAAAGGAGTCCGGCAGAGTTCTGATGTTGTCTTTTTTATACTGTCGGTAAGCATTGTTCAGTTGTTTTTTCATAAGGGCACATTCCCGATCAAACCATTGATTTTTAGAGGTCAGTGGACCGTTCTTTGATTGTGCAGTATTGACAGTGATGCTCTTTTGTAATAAAGAGATCAAATTTTCAAATAAAGACAAAATATCATAATCAGGGTTAGGAGCCGTTATTGCTGACTTTAAAGAAGCATATTCAGAGGAATTAAATAAAAGTATCAATTTTTCCTCCAAATGCAGATTCCATTTTATCCCTTTTTTTGTAATAACCAATTCGATGTTATGGGGGCGTTGCTTTAAAGGTAAACGGGCAGGAGAGGGAATAGACAAATAAGTAATCAATGGCAAATGATCACTATCAAGTAGACCCCCCACTTCAAATTTTTTGCATAGATCTAACATGGATTCTGAAATTATCACATAATCGACTGTGCTACTACCTCTACTTGAGATGTAAGTAAATTCTCCATTTTTGTCAAACAGCTTATTCCCGTTTAGAATGATCAGACCCGAACGTCTAATAAAATGGGCTAGGCAGGCACCAGAGTAAGTAATTCTTTGGTCTTTGGAGGATCTTATAAAGTTAATTGGACAGTCATCTAGTTCTTTCAAATGCCAATGTTTATAAGCATATAAAGTATCATTGTCTGGTCCAATTCTAGCATTGAAATCTCCAGCAATGATTAAGTGGGCTGAGGGGTACTGAGATTCTATTTTGATAAAGTACGATTCCAGTTTGTTTCACAATTTTCTTTCACTTCCTGTTTATTGGACCGTGGGGATAAGTATATATTAAAAACTAGAAGGCTACAAGCTTTAAATTTGATCAAGACTGCCATAGCCATCAGTGGAAGACCGACAACCTGGTCTTCTGCGCGGGTTCAATGCTAAGGGGGTAGCGAGTCCTGGGGGCGGGCCTTCTCCGAGGTCCCCCAGCGACTATCACCCTTAGCCCAGAACAAAGGAATAACTTATAGCCACAAAAATATCTTTTATAAAACAAGTTTATTTACAAAATCACCTTCACCAACCCAGACACACGCCAGCAATACAGCTTATCAGTACGGTACAAAGTAGCAAGCAAGAGGTCTCAAGGACACCGTGATTTCAGGGCTCGCAGCTAGTTAGTTCAGCTCGGGCTCCAGCAGAGGCCCGGTCAACCGCATGCTGCTAGCTGGGTTCCCGGCGGAGGTCCGGTCTACCCAAGCGGCTAGCTGGGTTCCCGGCGGAGGTCCGGTCTACCCAAGCGGCTTGTGAGTGATTTCAGCTTGGTTTCCCGGGGGTCCGGTCAACCCAAGCGGCCAGTGATTTCAGCTTGGTTTCGCGGGGGTCCGGTCAACCCAAGCGGCCAGTGATTTCAGCTAGCTGGAGCACGCCGGGTGCTGCTACCCGGGGTTGCCGATCCCTTCGTTCCCTTACCCCAAGCATGGGGCAAGATTGCTGATCAGGTCCAACAACTCAGTTCCCTTGCGCAGGGTGTTTTATACCTTGGGTTTCAGGTAGCCCCTCCCTCTGCAATCAGGTGGGTGGCCAATCAGGTGGGTTGCCACCCTCCTCAGGTGGGCGGCCAATCAGGTGGGTTGCCACCCTCCTCAGCTGGGTGGCCAATCAGGTGGGTTGCCACCCTCCTCAGGTGGGCGGCCAATCAGGTGGGTTGCCACCCTCCTCAGGTGGGTGGCCAATCAGGTGGGTTGCCACCTTCCCCCTGTGGGGTGGGGTCCCTTTGAAGCCACTTGCTTAATGGTCCCATCTTGTGGTGTTGAATGGTCCTTTCTTATGGGTGCCGAAGTGTCTGCTCTGGCAAGGCATTCAAGTCTTATGTAGATGGGGCTGATATACGAGAGCATTGACGAACCTGGGAATGCTTCCTGCCTTCCCCCCTGGGGTGATTCTATGCAGATGTTGTTTGTCCCCTTTGGTCTCTGTGGAGACTGGCTGTCTCCCCCCCCTGGGTCTCCTTCCCCCCTCCTTGGTGAGTGTGTGTGTGTCAGACAGGGGTTTTAGGTTGGCTTTCTCCACATCTCCCCCCCGGGGAGAAGATGGCATTGGGGTCCCACACCCCAATTTCCCATCGACTTGCCCATCACCTGGGAGAGTGCATCAGCCAAGACATTGTCCTTACCCTTGATGTGCTCGATTTCGAAGTCAAAGTCTTGCAACGCCAGACTCCACTGTAGGAGTTTTTGGTTGTTGCCCTTGACTCTATCTAACCAGCACAGGGGGGAATGGTCAGTCTGCAGGCGGAACCGTCTCCCCCAGAGGTAGGGGCGCAACTTGGTGATGGCCCACACCACGGCCAGGCACTCCTTCTCAATGGTGGCAAGACTACATTCTCTGGGCAGGAGCTTCTTGCTCAGGTATGCAACGGGGCGCAGCCCTTCTCCCACCTTCTCCTGTAACAACACCGCCCCCATCCCGGCCTCAGAGGCATCCGTCTGTAGAACGAAGGGGGATTCGAAGTCTGGGGCTTGCAGAATGGGAGCTGCCGTGAGGCAGGCTTTTAACCCATCGAAAGCAGTCTGGCAAGCCGCGGTCCACTGGACCCTGTTCGGTTGGCGCTTCTTACAAAGATCAGTCAGAGGGGCTGCTAGCTGACTGAAGTGTGGCACAAACTTCCGATAGTACCCTGCAAGTCCCAGAAAAGCCTGCACCTGTTTTTTGGTTGCAGGTTGGGGCCATTTCTGAACCGACTCGATCTTAGCTTCCATGGGTTTGATGCTCGCCCCTCCGACGCGATGTCCAAGGTACTCAACCTCCCCTAGCCCCACCTGGCACTTCTTTGCTTTCACTGTCAACCCAGCGTCCCGGATCCGATGGAAGACCCGCCGGACATGCTGCAGATGCTGCTCCCAAGTGGAGCTAAAGATAGCTATGTCGTCCAGATAGGCACAGGCAAATTCTCCCAACCCGTTCAGCATTCCATTCACCAGCCTCTGAAAGGTTGCCGGGCCATTCTGGACTCCGAAGGGAAGGGTGGTGAACTGGAATAAACCCAGGTGTGTGACAAAGGCAGACTTGAGAGCAGCATCCGCGTCCAGCGGAACTTGCCAGTAGCCCTTGGTGAGGTCTAGGGTGGTAATGTACTTGGCCCTCCCTAGTTTCTCCAGCAAGACATCCATGTTGGGGATGGGGTAGGGGTCAGGGACGGTCACCTTGTTGATTTTCCGATAGTCCACACAGAACCGCACCCCCCCATCCTTTTTGGCCACCAGGACAATCGGGGAGGACCATGGGCTAGAACTAGGGACGATCACCCCTAGGTCTAACATGGCTTTGACCTCCTCAGCAATGACCTGAGCATGGGGTCCCACCGCCTGGTATGGCAGAGATTGCAGAGGGGGGCTGTCACCCGTTTGAATGGTGTGCTGGATGAGTGGGGTCCGCCCGGGGCGGTCTGAGAACATGGTCCCAAATTCATCCAGCACCCGCTTCATTTGCTCCCGCTGAGCCTGGGACAGGGCGGGTGACAGTGAGATTTCTTCCATTTCCCCACCATCCCCCCATTCTCCCAACAGATCCCCATCAGCGAAATCCTTATCATTATGTTCCTTCACACAGCCCAGTCCCGCACCCCGGTCCACATACAATTTCAACATATTCACATGAAACACTTTACATTTTCCAGGAGTCCCAGCAAAGAGTATTTTGTAGTTGACTGGTCCAAGTTTCTCAACTACAGTCCCCGGACCCTCCCACTTAAGACACAGCTTGTCCGTTTTGAGGGTACGCAGAACCAACACTTTATCACCCACCTCAAAAGTCCGGGCTACTGCGGTTTTATCATACAGCTCCTTTTGCCGCTGCTGGGCTGCCTTCAGATGCTGTTGGGCGGCTTCTCGAACGCTGTGGAGGGTGTCCCGTAGCTGCCGCAGAAAAGTGTGAACCGGCACGGGCAAACTGCCGGCAGCCCCTTCCCATTCCTCCCGCAACAAAGCCAAGGGTCCCCGTAGTTCTCTGCCAAACATCAGTTCATTCGGGGAAAACCCGAGGCTTTCCTGCGGAGCATCTCGGTAGGCAAAGAGGAGGTAGGGTAGGGCTTGGTCCCAAGTTCCCGGGTGACGGCTAGCGTACGCCCGGATCATTTCCTCCAAAGTCTGGTTGAAGCGTTCAACCAGTCCGTTGGTCTCGTGGTGGTAAGGCACCGAAGTTACATGGTCAACCCCCCCCCCCAGGTCCCACATCTTCTGGAACAGTTTAGACATGAACCCGGTGCCGCAGTCTGACACGACCGTGCGGGGCATTCCTAAGCGGGCAAAGAGAGAGAGCAGAGTCTTAGCCAGGCTGGCTGCAGAGATGGAGGCGAGCGCAAAAGCCTCCGCGTAGTGGGTGGCAAAGTACAAACTTTTTCCCCGTCTTGGTGGGCGGGTTCAGGGGACCCACTATGTCCATAGCAATCCGTTCAAAAGGGATCCCCACCACCGGAAAAGGCTGAAGGGGAGCTCTTGGGTGATCACGATTGTGTCCCACTCGCTGGCACACATCGCAGGACCGACAGTAAGCCTTAATGTCGGAGGCGATCATGGGCCAGTAGAACCCCTCTGTAATTCGAGCTTGGGTCCGCTTTTGCCCCAGGTGTCCTCCCCATGCCACGTCGTGGGCGAGGTGCAACACGGCGCGGCGGTACCGTTGGGGAACCACCAGTTGCCTTTGCTTGCGCCCCGGTGCCACTTCCCCCTTTGGCTCGAACTCCCGGTACAAAGTTCCATTGTCCCAGACAAATCTTTCCGTGGCAAGGGATACCCCGGGGTCTTGGTTGGCCAGAGCGCGACACTCTCGTAAGGACGGGTCCCGTCGCTGGACTTCCTTGAATTGGGCTTGTGTCCCAAAGTCTTTAGCCATCTGAGCAAACCCTTCGTTCTTCGGGGGCTCCGCTATGGCCTGGTTTTCTCCGGGGTGCCCCACAGGGGATGGGGTCACCCCGGGTGGTGGAGGGGGCACGGGCTTAGGCTTTGGGACCAGTGCGGTTACGGGCGGCCCCCCTCGCCTGGCCTGTCCCCGGGTGATGACCCCCATCTTAGCTTTGGCCACCCGGAACGCGAGGTCATTCCCGATGATGATGCCCCACTCCTTTTGGCGATGGATGATTACGTCCACCTCTCCTTCCCACCCCTGGTACTTGATCCAGACCCGGGCGATGGGGACAGTGATGTCGGGGGAGTTATAGGGTTTGATTGTACACGTACGTCCCGACAAAAGTTGGGACCTCTCTATGCGGTCCCGGGGCAGAGCCGTTACATCTGCCCCAGTGTCCCTATACCCCACCATGGGTTGTCATGTCATACGAATCAGTCAATGTGTCCAAACACTATTTATTTATTTATTAAATTTTAAAAGTCGCCCATCTGGCTGGTCACCCAGCCACCCTGGGCGATGTACAATCAGGATAAAACACCATTAAAACACCATTAAAACACCATTAAACACCATTAAAACACCATTAAAACACAATTAAAACAATATAAGAGTTTTTTTAAAAAAAATCCTAACCCACCCCATATTCCCACCTGAAAAGCCATGTTTTTAAAGCCCAATACAAAGGAAACAATATAATGCCGTAATATCACAAGGTAAATTATAATGGAAACGGCACAAAGGCCCTGAGTACAAAGATAAAGGAAATATTTATTATATAATTATTTCAAGGAAATGATAAGGTTTTCAATTTTTGAAAAACAAACAACAATTTATGTGACTTATTATAAACATAAGTACCACATAACAAAGTAAAAAGTATCCAGAATTCGTGGTCCAAAATAAACCAAAGTGTCCAAGGTCACTGAATGTTGTAACCAAAGTATGAAAATAGGGAAGATAAGACGACGTTTCTAGATATGTTGCGTCGTTTCATAATCTTCTTCAGTCAACAGTCAAAGTTTTACAAGATTCATAGATTTATAATTCACAAAAGTGTAAGGCCTGCAGCCAATGCCTTTCAGGCTCCAACTGGGAGCTCCGAAGATGACTCCACTGCATTACCTAAGGCCTCCAGTGTCACAGAAGGACCACACACAGCAATGAAACCTGTCCGCTCTTCCAGGGTTAAAATGGACAAAAGGAGTGGCAAAGGAGGCACATCCGCATTCCCCTTAAAATCCCACTCACCTTGCAGGACAAGCCCTACCTTGATGCAATCCATCCTAAAGAATCTGTGGCCACGTCCCTTCACTAGCCCTCCTTTCAGACAGCGGTTGGGAGGTCGTTGCACCTCCAATGGGCACCTCCAGCCCTCCTCCTCTGCAGGCTCCCACGCTCTCATCCCTTGTCCAGGTGGAGGGAGAAGGCTGGAGGGCCTGATGAGAAGCATTCAGAGACCTCCCTTTTGCCCTAGCCTTACCCTGCACTGCCGCCCGTGCCTGCCATGCATCTACCAAGGTAGGGGAAGGAGAGGAGGAACAGGGCTCTGTTGAACCCAGTGGGGCATGTGTGTGTGTGTCACTCCACCTAAGGGCAATCTGCCGGCATGGTACCATTTATAGTGACATAATTATAAATATATAATTTTGGCTGTGATCCTGTGAACACTTACTAGGGAATAAGAACAACTGAGCCTAATGGGATTTACATCTGGGTAAACATGCTGAGGTTGACTCTTCACATTATATAATTTAGACAAGCTACAATCCTAAACACACTCACATGGCAATCCTGTTATTTGGTTGGAACGTTCTGTGGTTGCAGCATGTCAACGGGGCCTGAACCCTGGCAGGCTCTAACAGGCAAGGCAGAGGTAGGTGAAGGATGGCGTTTGCTGCTCTCCCTCTGTTTTCTTTCTAACTAAATGGCGGGTGAGGGAATAACTTAGATCAGGCTCAGGGCTGGTCTTAAACCTTTCCCCATATTTGGGACATGGTAAAGGAGGGCTCTGGATCCAATCCAGAGCTTCTCCTGCTCCACCCACACCATGACCCCTTTCCTCTCTCTCTCTCTGACATGGAGGGCTGGGAAGGGGGATCCAAGGTCAGATATCCCCCGAGGTCAGAGCTCTGCCTCCAGTCCAGCCTTCAAGGACACTGTCCGATGGGGCATGGGACTGCTGCCTTAGGGAGGAAGGGTACTTCCAAATCAAAGAGCTCCTAGTGCTAACAATCAGAAGACACTGTGCAGCTATTCTGTCTTTTCTTCTTTAATGGATTATTTTCTGGTAAGAAGAAAGGTGGAAGAAGTGATGGGAAAACACAGGAGGGCTACATTGAAGACAACAATGATTGGGCACCCTGCCTCCCCACCATAAAATTCTGTGAATGAGGCAGGGCAACCGCATGATAAAACCCTCATCTGGAAGCATCCATAGACATGCATAGGACTGAGCTATATTTCAGGGGCCCCTGCCATCTGATCCCCAGCCAAGGAGACCCGGCTGGCTCTGGCAGGAGAAGCTCTTCCTGGTGCCATCCGAATCCCCTGGCCACCCACATCCTCACTGTTATGTATTATCCCCGACCTGTAATCAGGGATGGGGACTCGGACTCGACTCGTGAGTCGGACTGAGTCCCCCCTCTGACTCGACTCGGACTCAAGTCCCAATATTTTTAATGGGACTCGAGACCCGACTCGGGACTCAAGACCAAGGACTCTTCAACATCCCTGGGCTGTGCCAGAAGGAGTGGAGAGGAGCGTGATTGCCGGCAAAGAGCGCATGGAAGCGAGGTGTGCCACTGCTCGGCCACTATGGACGGCTACCAGGAGTGCAGCCCCAACAGTGTGTCAAGATTTATTTTGATTGATATGTTGTGTACTTGGGAGAGGCAGAAGAAGGACCTGAGATTACTCTGTGTGGCTGCTCTGAGTGTGTTTCTGGTTCCAGCAAGTTCATCACCAGTGGAGCGGGTGTTCAGTGAAGGTGGAATTGTGATGAGATCTCACCGCTCCAGAATGGGGGCCAAACATTTAGAAAAAATCATGTTCCTCAAATGCAACATGGATAAGTTTTAGGAAGTACAGCAAGTTTATTTTTTAAAATCATTTTTCTAAAATGCAACCTTTCAGACATTTTGGGTTTGGCTGCCTCTGCCTGCCTGTCTGGGGTTCCCAGCCTCCTCTGCCTGCCTGGTTATTTTGGGTTTGTCTGCCTGGTCTGTTCTTGCCAAAATCAGTTGCAGAGTTTTGAAATAAAAAGGCACACTTGTGCCTAGAATTTATTTAAACCACACATCTGAAGTAGCCTTATTTTGTTGTGGAAAAACCAACATTGATTTTAATAGGGACTCGTGGAGTCAGCTTTGGGAGTGACTCGTGACTCGTGAGTCACCATTTTGGACCAAGGACTCGGACTCGGACTCGAGACTCTGGTCCAAAGACTCGTGACTCGACTCGTGACTCGAGACCAAGGACTTCAACATCCCTGCCTGGAAGCACCCTTAGTGGGACTAAACTACACGAGTCAAGTATTGGAGGGGGACCTGAATGGCCCCTTTAAGATACATTCAATATATTACACCATCAATAAATTTCAGGGCTGAGCCACACTTTCCATAGATTGTGAGGAGCCACTTTTTCCCTATGTGCATTTCATGTAGCAACTTTCCATGAATGCACCATTGCTAAAGCTTATACCAGTGCTTAGTATTTGGATGGTGGGAAACAGGGTAAAGGGGCCGGATCCACACCTAAGGTGTATTGCAGAACTGTATCACTGCTGTTACTTGCAAGGCACACGATGCTCTCGCTTTTCCGTGCCAGCAGTGCCTTTTTCCCATAATATCATGGGCCACTTTTATCACGGTTTTTATCGTTGTTGTGGTTCACGATCACAGTTGGAGGGTAGTGTGTCCTCACCTGGTGTTGTCGTTGCCTGTCCCAAGGCATGGCCACGAATGTGTCATAACTGGAGTTAGCCAATAGCTGTCGAGGGATGGTGGAAATGCAGCATTAGGGTGTGTCTCCAAAGTGGTGGTGAAGATAGGTAAAGGTAACTGCCATTTTTACTTGTGTTGCTGTGCTGCAGTTTGAATTCTTATTCAGTAGGTGCTCGGTTTTTTAAAAAAAAATTTGCTCTTTGCTGCCCCTGCACACCTCCTCCACATCTGCGAGCAGAAGCAGTTTCAAGCACTCGAACAGGTAAGTCTCCCAGAGGGTCAGGAGGAGTGCCGTGGGAAATTTGTCCTTAGGGTGTGTATCCCGCGTGCTAATCGGGAGAGCTCACCATTTTCACCTGCCTTTTTGTGCAGCAGCAGCGGCTCCAATCCTAATGTTTTTTTCCATTTTGAATTGGTTACGTGCACCTCCGCATCTGCGGGTAGATAAAACTTTAACTGCCCGAATGGGTAGGAATCGTGGTGGAATCGTGTGTGTGGATGAAATTTGCCATTACGGAGTTTTTCCCACACGACCATGTAAAGAGCGCACCCTTTTTAGTAGCCTCCTTGTGTGTCAGCTTCAATACTAATTTTCCCCGCTACGATTAATCGTTCATGTGTGCCTTCGCGGCTGCGAATGGAAGCAATTACAGCTTCCAGAGCCGGCCGGTTTCGTGGTGGGTCACGAGTAGCACTGGCCGGGGAGTTTGGTTTTGCAACTCTTTAGGGCAGTGTTCTCCAACCTTGGGTCCCCAGATGTTTTTGGCCTACAACTCCCAGTATGCCCCAGCCAGCATAGCTGGCTGGGTCATGCTGGGAGTTGTAGGTCAAAAACATAGCTGGCTGGGTCATGCTGGGAGTTGTAGGCCAAAAACATAGCTGGCTGGGTCATGCTGGGAGTTGTAGGCCAAAAACATAGCTGGCTGGGTCATGCTGGGAGTTGTAGGCCAAAAACATCTGGGGACCCAAGGTTGGAGAGCACTGCTTTAGGGGGATGATCTGCAGCATGGGCAGGATGGCCTACTTAGGTAGGGTGGGGAGACTTCCCTCTTCATGGCTCTTGGGAACTCTCCTGGAAATCTAATGAGGGGCAGATGCACATGATTAATGGTCATGGTCTTCTCCGTGCCAATATGGCGATATGTACATCTCCGGTCATCAGAGGCAAAACACAGTGTTAACTCCTAAATGGCAATGCCTCACTGTGTTGAAAGTTAGGAAATTAAAGTGGGCATAGGTGCAGCTTATTAACAAAGGTTGCCCCTGCTCTGAAGCTGTGTGCTGAAGATCAATATTGTGGTGCTTTTATCCTGTGCATCTTTTACTCAGCGCGAGCATTTTCTACCTATGGAAAGGGGCATGGCCGCAAAAGTAGCTGCCGCTTCCAGCAGGGGTCAGTTTGTTAGTCCTGAGTGATGTCTCTGTGGAAGGTTTTCTGCTGTGGATAAACTCTTTCTTCCGCCTGCAAGTGTACACAATGTCTGCTGCAGGAAAGGGCAGAGGGGTGTCTTGGAGGCATCTTGAGATTATGGACCTCCTGGATCATAGAATCATAGAATCATAGAAAAGTAGAGTTGGAAGGGGCCTACCAGGCCATCAAGTCCAACCCCCTGCTCAGTGCAGGAATCCAGGTCAAAGCATCCCTGACAGATGGCCGTCCAGCTGCACCTTGAATGCCTCCAGAGTGGGAGAGCCCACCACATCCCTCGGTAATTGGTTCGATTGTCTTATTGCTCTAACAGTCAGGAAATTTTTCCTGGTGTTTAGGTGGAATCTGGGTTCCTGCAACTTGAGCCCATTATTCCGTGTCCTGCAAACTGGGATGATCGAGAAGAGATCCTGGCCCTCCTCTGTGTGACAACCCTTCAAGTACTGGAAGAGTGATATCTGGGGGGAGAAGAAAATCCAGGAGCAACTCTGCTCGAGTAACAGGAACATAGACTATTTTGAAATGGTGGCCCAGGAAATGGTGAGGCGTGGACACAACCGCTCAGCAGTGGTATGTCACTCCAAAACAAAGTGCATGAGGCAGGAGTACCGTAAGTACCGTAATCACAACGCTAGGTCGGGGAACGACACAGCCACCTGTCCCTACTTTGCAGAGCTCCATGGCATTCTGTGAGGTGATGCCACCAATCGACCAAAATGAGTCTCGAGCAGCCTCAAGATTGTGTGCACCGTGGCAACAAACCAGCCTGTTCCTGGCCCGAAGGAAAACACACTGCATGCTCTTCCCACTGCAGCATCACTGCAGTCTTCTCCCTGCACTGAGGAAAGAAACCATCATGTTCCTAGCACTGACGCAAGCAACCCGCTTGCGCCAGCTTACATTCCAGACAGTGCCCTGCGTGATGGAGGGATCAGAGGAACTTTCTGGGGATGACCTCAGCACCATCAGTGTTGAGGACTACATTGGTGCAGAGGTCAGCATGTCAGGTTGATATCCCAGCACTTGTGTGGCATCTCTACTTATCTCCTCACCAACTTAATACTCAACCCCTAAGAAACAATTTTCCAGGTGCTGGAAGGGTTTCTTCTCAGACCTGTTTCTATGAGCTGTGTTCTGCCCCAGAAAAAATAAATGCAAACTTGGGGAGGGGCATTTCTGGACTCTAGCAGTGCAACTTTTCTGTCTTCTCATATCCTGATCCCATCCTCATCACTAAACTACAGTATGCTCCTTTCATGACATTTAACAATCTTAATACCCCTGTCTCTGGCCATCCTGCTACCCTGTCATGGCTAAAGATGAAAACAATCTCTTCTAAAATGGACAGTCAGATGCCATGTGAAATGGATGTGGCACACCTTTCCCTGTCGGTAAGCATGTGCGCCTGCCTGCCATTGCAGATCCTCATGTCGTTACCTGGAACACTTCTTTCACACGCCAAATGGCACAAGCAGAGATTGGTAACAGTGAAAATGCTGTCCTTGGAAGGAACAAGACAGTTGACTGCAATGTGATACTGTGATGGGGTTGCATGCTGCGGTGGGTAGGGATGTGTGAGGAATCCGATCGGGGGTGAAAATCCGATGGATTTTCATGATTTGGCCCCCTGGATTCCAGTTTGCCAGCCCTGCACTGGTGCCGACTCACTATGAAGCGAGTCGAGCCAGCTCACGGTCTTCCGTCTCTGAGACAGGCTGCCATTTGCGCATCATTTTTTAAATGGTAAGGAAATTTGCTCAGATTGCATAAGGTTACGTAAATTGCGTAGCGTTGCACGATTTGCGTAAATCGGGGTATTTTGTATGTTTTACACAAATAAGCACCCGAAAAGCATGTGAATTAGTGTGATTTGCATAAAATCAGCTAGATTCGGCTGGATCCACACACTTTTCAGGTACATATTTGCACAAAGCATGCAAAATACCCCGATTTATGCAAATTGTGTAAAGTTACGCAAATTGCACAACTTTACGCAATTTGTGTAACCTCACACAATTTGCGCAAATTTCCTTAGCGTTTAAAAAAAGATGCGCAAACTGCTGCCCGTCTCAGAGATGGAAGTATACAGAGAACCCCCCACTCGGCTTGCTTCCGATTATCGGGGCAGAAGCAGGCAGGAAGTCCGTCGAGCTCAAACAACAAGCTGGATTTCCCAATGTTGGCACATCCCTAGCTTTGGGGAACACCGTAAGACCAGTTTAGAGGGAATGGTGCTCTGGTTTTGTGACAATGTTCATTTTCTTCTGACAGGACAGGTCCTGCCAGCACAGAGCCTGCAATGCACTCTACGTAGGGCTGCCCTTGAAGACTGTTCAGAAGTTGCAGTTTGTGCAAAACGCGGTGGCCAGACTAATCACTGGGACCAAAAGGTCCAAATATATAACACCTGTTCTGGCCCGCTTGCACTGGCTGCCTATATGCTTCTGAGCCCGATTCAAGGTGCTGGTTTTGACCTAAAACCCTACACGGCTTGGGACCACAATACGTGATGGAACGCCTCTCCCAACCACAATCTACCCGTACACTACGTTCAACATCTGGGGCCTTCCTCCAACTGCCACCTCCACGTGAGGCTAGGAGGGCAGCAACAAGGGGGAGGGTCTTTTCTGTGGTAGCCCCCCAACTGTGGAACAAGCTTCTCCCTGAGGCCCACCAGCCACAAGAATGGCAATGATACGAAACCGGAAGAACAGGAAGACTGGAAACGATATGGCCCAGCGTGTCATGAGGCACTGCACAGCGGAGAATGGCCGACTGCTCGCAGTGATGCAGCGGCGTGATGCTGAGGTTGTCTTTGCTAGTTCTGCAGCTATGTCTGAACGGGAGGAGGAATGTGTGCGCAGGG